>OX940811.1:9358202-9681886 GCA_954870605.1 Acer campestre | reverse complement strand
TAATGACACTCAAAGTATCCAAAGGCTAAAGAAAGAAAACATGAAGGACCCCCTTCACATGAATTCACGTGTCATACTTATTAAATCTTAATATAAATTATCAACACAACTTGGACACAAAACTCCAAAGCTAAAGTTGCAAAAATCAATGGACCCCTTTGCTTCAATAATTAATATATCTCGGATTTGGATCTTCTTCTAAATTAATCTTTGTTTTGATTTAAAACATTTAAAGATAACATTTTGTATTTAAAAATAATAAAAGTTAAATAAATAAAAGAAATAAATGTCAATTATTATTACATATGTCATTAGATCTATTTAGGTCTCTATTAAAATAAAATATGAGACGATCGAATAGAAACAAATATATTCTCTGTTTTGCTGTATTTTGCTTTCCAAGTGTTGTCACCCTATTTTTCAAAAAAAAAAAAAAAAAAAAAAAAAAAAAAAAGTGTTGTCACCCTATACCCACTTGGTGTTTGCTTGCGACTCCTGAGCTATCTTTAAGACCATGACTTCAATAATTTTGAAAGGGGAATCCACTAACTCTGCATTAATGAAATGTAGACCATCCATTAACGCCACTTAATATTTTAAATTAAAATTAGAAAAATTTAATTATAGGCTTTCATGGTGGCTGGTGGGGTAGAAGCAACCTGCAAATCTAACATCATCCTTGAGAAATCGTTAGCTTTTCTTCCAAGTCCATTGTTGATTGATGCTGAAATTCATCAATCTCGGCTGTGGTGCCCTTGTCGTGGAGTACACGTCATCTTCTTTGAGATATCCAATATCGAAGCATAGTTTTAACCTAATTTCGAAAACTATAATCAAGGTAATACTCTTTTAATTTGCTTTTGTTTTGTCCCGTCTGGATAAATCTAGCCCCTTCCCTGTTACCATCCACGTATATTAGGTATTTTAAGAAGTGAACATCTTTATTAGTTGTGGGATCCGGGAAAAGAATAGAAAAAGTTATTTCATTATATTTCTTATCAGAAACAGGCCCTATCACAATAATTTTTTTTTTAGTGGGGCCGTAATTCTGAAAAGATAGATTACCTATCTTTTCTTTCATCTCGGGAGAAATACGACTGGGGGGGGGGCGGGGGCGGGGCGGAATCAGTGCTCCTAAAAAAGTGAAGCAAAATTACCAGAATTTGGTTGCATTTATATATGTTTACAGTAGATGATTGCCCTTAATCTAATTGTTTCATATGCCAATTGATGGAGCTAGAGATTTTATTTTATTGTTTATGATATTATTTCTAGGGTTTCTAACCCTAATTACAACTTTAGAATTTTAAATACTGTATTCTTAATTTGCAAGATTAATTAATTAAATCTTTGACATTGTCAGTCATTATATATGCACCTATTTTGATTTGTATACTAAGTTATAGGACTACTGCCCAAAGTTAATTTTCAGTAGTAGAAATGCTGCTACAAAAACCTAAACTGTTAAATTAATCTTCTTTAATTTGTTCACTCAATGATTAACATTTGTCAGTCTTGTAATTCTGATGTAAGCTTCTTATATATTGATTCATATGTAACTTGGAAAGATTAATTATCGAGTAAAGTTATACAGATTGTTTTGCATTTTTTTTTTTCTTTGATTAATAAATAATTGATTTACTTGGGTAACTTTCAAGAATATGTTAGGGATTTTAGTAATTAATATTTCGGAAGGCATATGATCACAAGCTAGCACATTCTTGCAGCAGATAAGAACTGGTAAAAGAGAATTATTTATGACTGGAATCTAAGTTTACCACTTACTAAAACATTGTACAGGCATGAGCAATGGCACAAAATTAACATTTTTTTCTTAAATCGGACCAACCTAAGAGGGAAAAAGTATCACATACGATCATATACTGAAAAGCTCTCGGGCAAAAATATATATATAGAAAAAAAAAAAACACTAAAGGAAGAACAATAGAGGGAAAAGAAAATCAAAAGCAAAGGGGCACACATGCCCTAAAACATTAATCTAAATAGGCACGTGGGCCTCAACCGAATGTAAAGAAACATGAACTAAAATAATTAACCAGTCTATCTAGACCGGCGGATACTAAAAAACATTGTCAGAAATAATCATTAGGGATATTCTCTAAATCATTTCCTTTTGCATCAACCTGAGTGGGCCAATTAGTAACAAGACTTAATTCTGCTTGAGCTGCGGAAGCTGTAGAATCAGGGTGAATCTTAGTCTGCACTACAGAGAGAGTAGTATCCAATCTCACCAAAAGGGTGAAAGAGTTGGCAGTAAAGCGAAGTTTAGCCCAAGACTTGGAAAGTGGAATTTGCAATCTAACCTTAGGCTTCAACACAACCACAACAAAAGCAGAAGAAGAGGTAATATCAGTCAAACCCCGTTGAGCAAAAGGGACTGCAGTGGTGACAGTTTTCTCAGGAATAGAACTTGAACTCTCAACCAACATAGAAGAAGCGGTATGAGACCTAAAACCATCAATCAAAACCTCTGGTCAATCAAACCCTGCTGATTAAACAGATCCTGTAGAGGAGAAGTGACCACAGTAGCTATAGAAAAATAAAAAGTAACATGCACTGGGGAACTAACTGATCTAGAAATATAACCATCAATCGATACTCGTCGGTCACTCCAGTCCCTCTGATCAATCGAATCTGTTCTACGAATAGAACTCGTTCCCTTAACCAGCACAGAATCCATAGAAGAATGAACTATAATCAAATCTTGAACGAAAATATTTAGATTAGGTAGAGAGCTTGTCTCATCAACTTTATGACAATATTCAATCTTTCCTAAACTTTGAGCTATCGCGAGATTTCCGTGAAGGTTTGATCAGAATTATCTGGAGGTGATCTGTTCCAACGACAGTTGACAGATGTATGCCCAATAGAGCTGCACGAATTACAGAAATCAGGCAAATTCTCATAATGAACAAAAATAAATAAACAAGCACAATCTCGTTCGAGCATAAGAGTATCTGGCAAGTTGGAAGAAAGGTCAACATCTACAAGCACCCTAGCTAGCGTAATGACCGGGCCTCCTTCAATGGTTGTCTTATCAATTTTCGGTGGCACTCCAATACCCCTAGCAATGTCGGTCAAAATGTGGGGATGCCAATATTTCTAACCAAGTTCGTAAAAACGAACCCAAACTTGTGTGAATTTGTTGCCTTTTGCTTATAAGGATTAAAATCAGATTGCCTTTACTGCAATCTTAGAATTCCTAGCTTCAGCATAATCGAGCCAAAAGACCATACTTTCTCTTTATCATAATGTTGTCCTTATTAACATAATTAACATAATGTTGTCCTTATTTTAATAGACTAGAAAAGAGGGATGGCTTGATTTTTAATTTTATTAATCATCAATTCAACTTATATAAAAACAGAAAATGTAGACTACTTACATTTATATTATAGAATAGAGTAACGTTATGTTGTCCAAAAAATTTATCTAAGTTTATGTCCAAATGAAGTGGTACATTAGTTGTCAATAATATATAAATTATGAAATAATATGGTAAATAATATGTTATTGACAATTCATATATCATATTATTTCAGTGTGAATTTAGACGATATACTGTTACTCTATGGGATATGTGTTATATAATAAGAGAACAATTACATTTTTATGCTATTATATTTATGCATGAAAATTTGTGCATAATTATTTTTTATGGTGGGGTTGACTAATTTAGTCGAATTAAATACTATCATGTGAAAAGTTAGGATGATAGCTACCCAAGATCACATCTGATATCACTATCTAGGGTCAAGTTTTCAAATTTCAACCATATTAAATGAATATTTTCTTTGTCGTTCAAATGTTATTAATGGATTTAATCTACACACATGTTCAGTCAATTTTTCTATAGTAGGTATACAATATAAACATATTTATAGTATACTAATACACATCATTAAACTTTTACCATACGTATTATTATGATTGAAGTTATGTTTTTTACATAGTAAAATTGTAATGATATTTATTAGTATGCTATAAATATTCATATATTGTGTGCCTACATATATAAATGAATTATATATATGTCACCTCAACTCATCAATATCTTCACATAAATTATCTATGTTTAATTTCTATATTAAACGGATTATTTGGTGTTGAAAACTTAATTAATTAGTAATTTTTAGATAATTAAGATTGAAAATCTTAGCTTAAAAAAAGGAAAAAAAATTTCAATGCAATTAATTGAACGAATATATTCTAACACAAATTATTAAAAAAAAATCTAACATGATGACACCATTGAAAGGAAAAAAAAAAATGGTACCAACAAATACCCCTGCCAACTTGCCTAGGTAATTAGAGGTAATAAGAGTGGAAGAGGAAACCAGGGGTACAGCACATGGTGGGACCCATGGTTGTATTTACCTTTTTTATACACAGCAAAAATGGATGGTTGACCAGTCAAATATATTATGTAATGCCACGTGGTAGACGTATGAGCTCAGCAGTTCTTATTAATTGGCTGGTTTTATTAAATCAGCCGTTAAAAAGGATGTCTCAATTTATATTTAACCAATCAAATTAGACTTGTGTCTATATTTTTTATTTTATTTTTTTCAATTTCTCTCATAAACGTAGACACATGTCTCAATTTGGTTGGCTATATATAAATTGAGACACCATTTTTAAACAATTAATTTAAATTCGGGTGTTATTTTCCTCTCCCGTCAAATACGGGAGACGTAGTTTGTTGCCATGTATGCCTTCTTCACGAACCATTTTCTTCTTTTTACAACCACAAGTCCACAAACCAGTTTTTTACTAAGCTATGTACAGTGACACTAAAATAAATTATTTGTTTTCATGCAATTTATTTTATAATTTATTTTATTTATTATTTATTTATTTATTTTTAACGATTTAAGAAGAGCAAAACAAACAACTTAAACTGAAAACAATAAATTATTATAACGAATGATTTTGAGATTTATTTCTTTTTTCTAAAGTTATTTCAAGTAGCATCTTTTAATATGTTTCGTCCAAATAGGTGTTTTTCAGCTTGCATCGGCGCATTTATAATGTAGTGTGTTTTAGTAGACATTAAAGACTCCTGGTCTATTGGAATATTTCCTTTTCATTTAGAACGTCTTCCATGCATGAGTTATTATATCAATTTGGATTTTTTACGAATTTAAACAGTATTAATTATATATATATATCTCGTAGAACATTAACATTGATTTGATTAAGATTTATCAGTCTTTCTACTGTCGGTTCGTCTTGATATAAAATATATTAGGATGAAGAATGTGGATCATAGATTATGGAGAACTACTTTGAGTCAAAATATATAAATCTAATAGTCCACATTCTTCATCCTGATATATTTTATATCAGGATGAACTGACAATAAAAAAACTGAAGATTTATTTATTTTATTGTTGTTAATTTTATTTGCTAACTTTTATTTACGCACTTTTTTATCAAAACTTATATCAGCAAAAATAATAATATCATATATTGTATGCATAAACTAGGAATCCCAGTGAAGTTTCTTTATCTGACTGTATACAAATAAATTAATAAGATACAACATTACATCGAAATTGCCTCTATTTTGATATGATTTTTACTTGGTTAATTGACGGTGAATTAATTTTCCATCAATTAGGTTGAAATTTTTGTAATAAGACTTTGAGTAATGATACTCCACCCAAAAATCCAACCTAAATGTGAGGTGTCGTCACCACACAAAATCTTAGAAATCACGACGTGGGCCCATGTTATGTGTGATGATGACACCTTACATTTGGGTTGGAATTTGAATTGAAATTTTGGATGGAATAGCGTTACTCTAAAACTTTCTAGATAAAATTTCAAATGATCATAGCTTTTAAATATAAAGTAACGTTAGATTGACTAAATTTATGTTCAAATAATGAAATTTCAACCATCGTCTATCTCATCAATCATGATTTATATGATAATTACAACCATATACAATGAACTTCTAAAATTACAGTCAAAAAATTACAACCATATACAATGAACTTCTAAAATTACAGTCAAAAAATTGTAAAATATTAGAAAGGAAAACAAATGTTGAAAACGATTTCGGCAGCTTCAGACATTTTTAATACAATAATTTTTTTTATTTTTTATTTTTAACAAAAGATGAGTGAACAACTCCAACCGTCCACATTTCTTTTACACCAATCTCCAATCCAATTGGTGTTGATTTTAACCATACAATTAAAGACACGTATGTTTTCTTCTCAATTTTCAACGGGTACGACTTTGAAAATGTATACTAATTTTCCCTAAAAATATAGCCAAAATTATAATAAATAATTAAAGGGCCCCTATTGTCATTGATTTGAATTTGTCTGATGAGGACATAGAAAGGGCATCGATGATTGCCGGCTGTGAATTATAAAAATATTTTGCTTGGAAGTTTTGTTTGGATACTTATGAATTTTATATATTTATAAAATGATTTCCATGTTTTACATGACCTTTGACATGTTTTTGCCTGGACATTTGTGAATTGTATTATAATTATAATTAATTTATAATTTAATACAAAATTATCATGATTTGAGAAGGGTTTTGGGTATTATGTGTTTGTAAATTACAAGGACCAAGAACTTATCTCATCAAAGGCAGAGAAAATCAACTTTTTGATTTGGACTTTGTGTTTTGGATTGTCTAATTTTTTATTTTATTTTTTGCTTTTTTATTTAAACAAAGATATTGTATTAAAATGTTGTCACCGAAGTCACACTCATTTAATTATTTATCTTGAAGTTTTCTTTCTTTTCCTGTCTTTGTCGTTAATTAATTAATTATTTTTTATTTTTTATTTTTATCTCGACAAACTTGTGGCCCTGAACTTTAAAATGACATGAAATTGTATTGTATAAATATATTAAGGAGTTTAACTCATCTCAGTTTTGGCTTTTTCTGTAAAATTAAATTTTTTTTTTTTGAAAAAAAATCTAAATTTAAAATTTTTTATGACACTTCACCCATACTCGAGTAAAAATTCTTATAGGTAGACAGTATTATAGACAGACATCATTAATTTTGAAATTCATCGAAAACTCTCCTTGAAATTCTTCAAATTTACACAAATCTCCCAAAAAACAATCTTCAAATAAATAATTAATTTTCAGTGAATATTCATTATTCAGAAACCTTATATTATAATTACTGAGAAAGATGAATGGAGATGTGAAACTTTGGGTCATCTTTATAGTCCATCAATTAAGGCCTGTCGTAGTGGCCCAACCCACCAAATCAAGGTTGTTTCCACCACCCAATGTTGAAACACGGCTCAATTTTGAGTAATGTTATACAACTCAAATAATTAGTCCACATTTCAATCAAAATATGTGGCAAGTGAGTTGTCATAATCACATATAATATGAGATGAAGTGGTTAATGAAAAAATCACTTACCACATCATTTGAGTTGAAATTTGAACTAAATTTTTAGATTGTCTAACATTAGTGCTCCATTTTTATCAATAATGCTATTCTACCCAAATTTTTAACCCAACTAATATGGCATCCAACTAGGTTGCACACCTCATCTGACATCTCACACTCTTAACTTTATTAAAATTTTAACTTCTAATAAACTATATTTTCCTTAATTACAAAATCACCCCATTAAAATGCCAATTACAACATAAATTATTTCTCAAAACCTAATTTCATCCTGAACTTCACAGCAGCTTTTTATTTCTATCTCTACAACAAGTCAACAACAATTTATTCACTATTCATCATCAAATTCATCCCTTCAACTTTGGCATCAACATACAATACTTAGAAGATTTTCACTTGAGTTAAGGGTTGCTTTGGATTTTTTTTTTCTTCTTTTTTTCTTGACAAATTTTTTACCGTAACTCTGTTTATGTTTTTTTTTTTTTTTGAAACATCCCTATAACTGTTGTTGATTAGTTCTCATCATTTTGTAACTCTAGTCTTACTAATTTATCTGTGATGAAATTTTTTTTTCTAAGCAGTGAGAACTTTTTTGCAACTCCGATCTATCACACTTATAACTGGTGTTACCTGATACTAGGGATAGGCATTGGGGAAATGGGGATGGATTTAAGTCCTCCCATCCCTCCCCATTTCCTCATTAGGGAAAAATAGGGATTGGGTGGGGGGTTGGTATCTCCATCCCCATCCCCATTTCTCTGTTTTCCCCATTTTTTTTCCTATTTCCCCGTTTTCCCTGTTTTATTAAAAATTACATACTGAAGAAAATCAATTAGAAATTCAAATGCAAAAATATTAAGAATAGAATTAATAAAAAAAAAATATTAAGAATATATATACACACACACTTAGTAAGTTGAGGTTAAAAAATAGAATAAAATAAAAAATATTAAGATATATATATATATATAAGGTTTGGGAAAAATGAAGAAATGGGGATGGAGGAACCCCATTACCCCCACCCCCCCCCCCCAAATGGGGATGAGGAAGTAGGAATTTGAGTATCCGGGGATAAATGCTCATCCCTACCTGATACATTCACGTCGTCATTTCAACATAAATTTAATTGTAATTGGAGTATTTTGGTTCAGAGTCAATTCATTGATTTGCATATTCAATCTTATTGTATTTTTTATTTTTATTTTTGAAATTCTACGGATGATGTATTCTAGATAAATTAGTTGTCATAAAACTTTGTATACCAAGTGTTTGAGTCAAACCAATAATCTTTACATGAATTAACTGATAAGCATATTGGTAGAACTTTGGTTTGATTCTATTATTTTTGTCAATGAGCTACATATAGCTTGATTCAAAAAATCGTAAACAAATTAAGATGTAGAGCCAACACACAAACAAAGATGTCTCAATTCATTTCCATAATAATGTATATCAAGTTAATCATATACAAGCAACTTATAAACCCATGAAAAAATATATATATATGAATGAATGATTTGCTTGACATTGCAAGGAGCATTGTTGGCCTTTTCATTGAGAGGAGAATGTCTCCTTCTTTATGGTGAGACTGTTGTATCAATGACTAAATTATTTCAGTTATAGAGATGAATGCTAGAAATCCCATAAAAGCAAAGAAGTTGCACTCTTTAAAGAATGACAAATAAACTATGGTGGCGTTTGGTTGGTTGGAATGGGTAGGAATGGAATGGAATGGAATCCTTTCCATATGTTTGGTTGGTTGAAATCCAATGGAATGGACATTCCATTGGAATGGTGATTCCACCATTTTGGTGGAATGGGCATTCCATCCAAAAACCAATGGAATGCCCATTCCATTTCAATATAAAAAATTTATTCCATAAAAGCCCTCATATGCACAAACTATATTCCAAAAATAATATATTATCGTTATCTATTATATTAATGATATATAATATTATATATATTATATATATTATTATTATATATAATATTATTATAATATATATAACGATAAATAAATAAATATAATATAATATATTTATATTATTATATATAATATATATTAAATTATATAATATAATATATTATATATTTATATTATATAAATATATTATATTATATAATATTATATAATATTATATATATTATATAATAATATTAATATTAGTAAAAATATATTAAAAATATATATAATAATATTTATATTATATATATTAATATGTAATATATATTATTTTATTATAATATAAAAAAATATATATATTTATATAATATGTTATATATTATAATTATATATATATATATGATTTGTTATATATTATAATAATATATAATATTATATATACTTTTATATTTTATTATTATTATTATCCATAATATATCATATTATTATGAATGTTTTATAATTAGGGATATTTTGGTCAAAATACAGTTAATTCCATTCCATTAAGTTGTTAACCAAACAAAATAATACTGATTCAGATTCTAATTCTAAAGTCCCAACCAAACAAAGAAATCAGCTTTTCATTCCATTCTATTCCCATTCTTATTCCTATTACCATTCCGATTACCATGCCGCCATTTAACCTGAAAAAAGAATGACAAAAAACATTCTTAAAGGAGTTAGAGGAGTTTAATAAGAGTAACGATTAAAGAAGAATGCCTACTCCAACCTCTTTAAAGAGTTTCGTAAGAATAATGATTAAAGAAGAATACAATGACTGATCCAACTTCTTTTAAGAGAAAAATCCAATCACATCTAATTGCTAGAAATTATCATAATGAGTAGAACAAGAAGAATTTGCTGCATGATTTCGGTTTGAACAGTACATAAGTATCTTTGGTCCATCCTTGGTAATTAGAATGATGTGTTCAAACTGTGCTGATGGTCTCCATTTTAGTCTTTCAATACTTATACATCACAGTGTTTACAACCATGTATTGAAGGAAGAGAGGTGTAAGCAAAGTTGAAAGGAACACAATTTGCAACACAAATCCCCAATTCTTCAACCATTCACTGTTAGCCAAATACATAGACAAAGTCGTGTGGCTCCAAATAAAAAGCCCAACAAAAATTGAATAATACAAGTAGAAAGACAGAGCAACCAGTTTGTATCCTTTGATTAAACTTGCACTTCTCTTTAATGGCTTGAATCCCCAACTCGATTCCAGTTCACTTGCAAACCTGGTAAAATAAGGTGAAGAGTAGTCAAGCTGATCAGCCAACCTAATAGAGTTGACCAATTTGACAACCAAAAGAAAGAAGATAACAAAAACAAAAACCAACCCAGTTATGATAATCTGAGAAGCAATCGTGGTAGCTAAGAGAGGCAAGAAATAAGCGAAAATTGAGTTGAGAGCAGAGAGAATCTTGATGAGTCACTATAGAAGCCATGGAAGACGATGTAGGTGATTGAAACGACATCATAGTGTGTGAAAACAGAGAAAAAGATTGTGTAAGCGAGAGCGAGAAAGAGGGATTGGTTGATAAAGTTGTAATGAAGTTCACGATGAAATTAGGTTTTGAAAAATAATTTACGTTGTAATTAGTATTATAATGTGATGATTTTGTAATTAAGGAAAATATAGTTTATTAGAAGTAAATTTTTTATAAAATTAGGAGTGTGAGATGTCAGACAATGAGATGTCAGACAAGGTGTGCAACCTAGT
This sequence comes from Acer campestre, assembly GCA_954870605.1. Classification (NCBI taxonomy): domain Eukaryota; kingdom Viridiplantae; phylum Streptophyta; class Magnoliopsida; order Sapindales; family Sapindaceae; genus Acer; species Acer campestre. Next base: position 9,670,790 of record OX940811.1, on the reverse strand, counting down.
AAGATGCCATGTCAATTGGGTTAAAATTTTGGGTTAGATTTTTGGGTGGAACAATATTTACTTATTTTTATATCAATGCGATGGTTAAACTAAATTTTAATAAACCATTTCAAATGATAATAATAATAAATTTTACACTAATGCTAGACAACCCAAAAATTTAACCCAAATTTCAACCCAAATGATGTGACAAGTGATTTTTTCATTAACCATATCATCTCATGTTGTGTGTGGTGGTGACAACTCACTTACCACATCATTTGGGTTGAAATTTGAGCTAAATTTTTTGGTTGTCTAGCATTACTCTAAATTTTAACAAAGACACTCCACCTAGTTGATAATACTAATGTTATACAACACAAAAAATAAGCCCAAAAATCAACCAAATGATGTGGTAAGTGATTTTTCGTTGTCATATCATCCACCATGTTATCCCATGGTTTGTATGGTGAAGACAACTCAATTGATCAATCATTTGGATTGAATTTTGGGTTGTATAGTATTTACTCAATTGATAATCATCCCCTAATTTTAAAATTATTAACACAAATTAGTTCTCTCATGGGAAGATCAAGTATAATTTTATAATTTTATTACTAATGTGAATGTACTTAAAATTAAAATATTAAAAAAAAGAAAAAAAAGAAAAGAAAACTGTAATAGGATGTAATTATTCTAGTTCACGAATCATTTGGCAAGGTTAGTGAAACGCTAAATTTGGGAAATTTTATCAAATATGTGAAGAAACTTACTTGGGCCGAGATAGTTATGACTTTGAGATCATATTGGCCCATGGATCAGGCTTTGATGCCCATGGACCTAACAAGGAGCTAACCTTTTATCAAACTCTTATTATGCTCTTGTGGTGTTGATTGATCATCAGAAACAAAATTTAGTTTTATTTATTTATTATTTATTTATTTTTTTTTAAGGTTTTTTTTTTTTTGAAATATTACAATAATTTGAGATTTAGAAAAGGTGGACAGGCTCGAACCCACAATCCCATGATTTAAGTGTGAAGGGCAAATCAATTGGCCAACCTCATCTTGTCGGATCTTTTGATGAACCATTAAGCTAATATCTCGTATAGATAATTGAGCATCATGAAAAATTCCTCCATGTAATGTAAGTGTTGTATCAACAAGAAAATCTAATCGTCAAAATATTATTATTCTTGAATAATTAAAAGAACTCTTTGGAGGGTTTTGATTTTTTGATTTTTTGATATTTTTTTTGGAGGGAGAAGACTCGAACTCGCAACCTCCGGACCAACCCCATATCATTGGGGGTTTTGACTTGTTAAGGATCTATATATGCTTCTAATTTGGTGGATTAATTGGACAAATGATCCTTAGTTAAAAAATTAGAATAAATATATCAACTACTAGACTTTAGGGTTTCTTAAATTATTGCTAATTTTGAGTGCTACAATATATAATATTGGGTATTTTAGTCAGCAGCATTAAGTCTATCCAAATGTGCTTTTGAAAAAGCAAGAAGATGCTAATCAAATGGACACAATTCCCACTTTATTTTAAAATCAACATAATCGTTAATTAAACACATATTATAGGATTAGTTAATCAGTTTTCCATCAAGTTGCATTTAAATAGAAACATGAGACTTTTATATTAGGCTCGGAGGAGGAGATTTGTTTGATTTATATCTCAAATATATAACTCTTTGTTTTTTTTGAAAAAAATAATAAAAATATATATTAGTTGACACGTTGTAAAACAAAAACAAAAACAATATTGAATACAAATTGAAACAAATAATATATACAAACAATTCTAAAAAAATTGTACTTTTTTTTTTATTTTTTATTTTATGAAATCACATTTAAATTACACCTAAAACTTAGAAAATTAATTTTACAATATTCTTAGTTAATTCTTTTATTTTATTTTTTATATTTTTTAGATATTATCCCATGAGGCGATGACATGCAACTTAACTTTGTAAATGCTTAAAAAAAAAAAAAAAAAAAAAACTTAAGTTTGTTAATTATATCATAATCTTAATTAATCGATCACAAAATTTGTAAGCAAACACTACATCAACTTGTGGAATAAATTACATAAGGTAGTGGGATGTATCATGTGTGATTTCTTTTGAAATTGTTACTGGCTAGCTAGTACCAGTAGTTGGAATATTTTTCAATAAAATTTATCGATTTAAATAGGTGGATAGATAGACAGATACCGTGTGTGTGTATATATATATATGGGTGCATAATTATGAATAAAAAATGCACCGGATCAGCTTTGCCTTCCCAACAACGAAAAAAAATAAAAAATCCTTTGTGTAATGTTGAAAACATAACATGTACTGGTACAGCTAATTACATATGTAACCAAACACTGCCGCTTCTAGAAGGGCAAAGTGGGAATCTGAAAAATGGTGGTGTTTGTTTATTTTATTTATTTATTTTGAAGTATTATATAAATTTGAGATTTTCTCATAGAGGGTAAGGATTGGAACTCACGATTTTGTGGTGTATATGTGAAGGACAAACAACTGGATCATCTTCATCACGTCTTATTTAATTATTTTCTTATTACAGCCTAATAATTGTGACAAATAAATAATATAAAAATTTCGTCCACATTTCATGTTAACTTGAAAAGATGCAAGTTGAGGAAGGTTTAGTAATTTATTAAACCAACATATAGAAGACAGGAAAGTCCAAATTACTAAATTGGCTAATATTAATTTATATTTTAAGAGTACTTACTATAAGTTAAAAGAGCCCGACATATCCGGACAATTTTCTGATCTGTCCTTGTTATTGTAAATTTCAACTTTAATATTTCAATAATATAAAACATAAATGTAGTTACAAATTCAGTTTGTCACTTTATTTAGGTAATTAATTTGGATAAACTTTTGGAATTATTGAAAATTGAACCTTAGATAACAATGAGGTCTAGTTAGGGCTAGTTTGATATTGTTGTAACTTTTATAATAATCATTGTTAACTGTACTGAAGAAAAATAATCAGCTGTGAAGTTTATACATATGTTTGGTAATTTTATTTTAATAGTGTTGAAATTAGTTACAATGACTAAAATAGACACGATTTTAGAACTCTATTTCATTTTTTTTCATTAATTATATATAATAAATCAATATTTAAGTAGAATCTTTAAATTAGAAAAAAAAAATTCCATAAGCACAATAAAAATATTTTTACAAGATTTTATAAATCAAATCAATATTTAATTAGAATCTTTAATTTTAAGATGAAATAAGGTATATAGATGATTATAATTTGATTTAATAAGGATAATAATGATATTTTGAAAGATTCATTAAATATTGAAATAGATTATTTCATAATCACTTTTAAAAAGTAACCCCTACCTACTTCTCAAAATTATTGTCAAAACTTACTAGATTATCAATTAATCACTTTTGCAAGATTTATCAAACATCATTTTATGTTAAAATTATAAAATAAATTGATTTTAACTACTCAAAGCAATACCAAACTTGTTGTTAATTAGGGGTGAAATTTTTTAACATTATATATGAATACAACATAAACACGAAATGAATTTAGGGTAAAGTTTGTTATGATTAATTAAACCTTTTGTGTTCTTATTTATTTATTTATTTATTTATTTATTATTATTATTATTATTATTTTGAGGAAAAAGGAATTCATAAAAGGGGAAACCAGAGAACTACAAAGAGCTTGGCCAATCACCAAAGACCAGACTCTCCACAGAAAGTAGATTGTCATCCAACCACATAGACTCACTCGCATGATTAAGAGCAAGCTTAGCTAAACTATGAGCAACCTTATTAGCTAATCTAGACACAAAACTAACAAAAGAGAGATTGACCTTGGAAATCAGATTCAGGATATCTTGCACCACAACACAAACCTCTGAGGACGGCATATCCTTAGAAGCAATCGCACTTACAACTAATAAAGCATCCGATTCCAGGACAGCCGACATCAGTCCTCTGTTAGAGGCCAAACTAATACCCTGACAAATAGCTAAAGCCTCAACGATATGGGGTTAATAACAAGCATTCAATCTCTGGCACATCAAGGCTCTAACTCGACCATGACTGTAGCGAATCACCACCCCAATACCTGACACTTTGTCAATTGAAAATAAAACAGCATCAGTATTAATTTTAAAGATCCCCGGAGAAGGACATTCCCACCTCTACATAGGATGATTTGCACGCTAATGTTGATGCTCATCCTTGTTGGTGTCTCGAAAATTTGACACAAAAGCAGCCGCCCAATTTTAGATTTCAGACACTAGAAGTATATGACTCCCATAAATCACTTGATTTCTCCTCTGCCAAACGCACCACCACGCCACACATAGGGTTTCAAAATCTGTACCACTATCTTGGATTTGCATAATCTGCAGCACAAGGCATAACCATAAAGCATGGAAAGTAGTATCAGCATGTTTCAAACAAACATGACACTTGACATCAATCTGCATGCCATGAGACACCAAATTAACCCGTATAGGGATCCAATTATTGCAGGCTTTCCAAACAAAAAGCTTCACCTTTGAAGGAAGATGAAGATGCCAAAAGAACTTCCACCAGGATTCAATCGAGCTCAAACTCAAACAACTAAGATTCATGAAGGAGGCTCTAGCAAGCCAATACCCACTCTTGACCGAAAAGCAGCCAGTTTTTTCAAAATGCCAATGGAGACTATCATCACTGAAGCACAAGGAGGAAGACTCAAAATAGCCTCCGCTTCTTCTTTGCAAAAAGAAACATTCTAACTCTTCATTCCAGCCACCAGAGGGCAGCTTAAGACAATCCACAGCAGCCAAAACACCTAAAACCGATGAGAAAGACACCTTGAAAGTTGATAATTGGGGGATCAACCTATCCTTATAGATATGAACAGAACAATCACTCCCAATTCTCCACCTAGACCCCTGATCCATCAACTCATTTCCCCGCCTCAGACTTCTTTAAAGGAAAGAGTCAGATTTCCTCTTTCTAGCGTCCACAAAAGGAGAGTTAGGAAAGTAGCAGCCCGTCAGCACTTTCGCCATCAAAGAATCCAACCTATTATTGCTTGGCCAACATGGCCTTATTGAAAGTACCAATATCTCAGAACCCTAAACCACCCACACCCTCAACCTTACATAATTGGTCCCAAGTATACCAATTCATCTTTTTTTTTCTTACCGCCACTTGCTCCCCACCCAAAAAAAAAAAAAAAAAACTTCGCACTAAGGTGATGAATGTCAGACAGAAGGTAAACCGAAAGTCTAAAAATATTCATTGAATACATCGAGATCAATTGAATAACCACCTTAAAGAGAACCTCACAACTCCTAAGCGAGAAGAATCGATGACTCCAACTTTGAAGTTTATTCCAAACCCAATTCTTGATACCATCAAACATAGACCTTTGGCTTCTACTAGAAAAGCATGGCAAACCCAAATATGATTCATGACAGTCCACCACCTTTATCTCCAAAAACCCCACCAAACCACTCTTCTCCTCCGTAGAAATCTGCTTGTTAAAGCAGATCGCGGACTTGTTAACATCAATAAGTTGACAAGAAGCTAATGAGTACACCTCAAGAATTTTACGAATATTAAAACACTCCTCAGAGCTAGCTCTAGTGAATAAGAGACTATCATCCGCATAGAAGAGATACGAGATCTTAGGGCCATTCCGATTACAATGAAAACCCACCAAATCCCTAACCATTTCAGACCTCGAAATCAAACAAGAGAGACCTTCCACACACAAAAGGAAAAGATACGACGAAAGGGGATCCCCCTATCTCATACCCCGTGAAGGCCGAATATTCCCCCTGACATTACCATTAAGAATAAAGGAATAAAAGAATATTGCATTGTAGTCACGCAACCCATAACCTTCACAATCTACCCCTCCGAAAAGCCTAACTAACGTTTCATACCTTCCAAAAAAGGCCACTCCACCCTATCATAAGCTTTTGCCATTTCAAGTTTAAGGGCCATAAAACCTGTTTTTCCTTTAACCTTACGCCGCATCGAGTGAATGCACTCAAAATCCACCATCGTATTGTTCATAATTAATCTTCCTAGAATAAAAGCACTTTGAGAAGTCGAGATAACACTGTCAAACACTTTCTAGAGCCTATTAGTCAGAGCCTTTAAGATGCACTTGTAAAGAACGTTACAAAGACTGATAGGACATAAACCTGACACTTTCTCCACATGTTTAATTTTTGGGATAAGACAGAACTATGTGATTAATCAGAGCCACCGATTGGCCTTCATTTAGGCATTCAAGCACAACTTTGTAACATCATCACCAACAACCTCCCAAAATTTTTGGTAGAAATCAACTGAAAAGCCATCCAAACCAGAAGCTTTTGGAGGACTCATTTGAAAAAGAGCCTCTTTTACTTCTTCTACAGTAAAACTAGCATCCAAATACTCACGAAAATTAGAGGGGAGCTTCCCGAAGATCGAATCTAAAATGGCATCCATCTGAGCTTGGGAGGGGTTAGAGCTCGTAAAAATGTCAAAGAAATAATCAACAATAATCCCAACATTATCCTCTTCTTCATCCCTCCAAATACCATCATAATCAAACAACTCACGGTTGATATTATGAGTCATTCTAGCGAAAGCCTTAGCATGGAAAAAATTTGTATTGTGGTCACCGTTCTTTAGCCAAGAAACTCTGGACCGTTACATCTAAAACGTCTCCTTACATCGTAGAAGATCTTCCAACTCCTTTTCCACTTGTCTTCTTCTAGACCAATCTGCCGAACCAATGACACACTTTAAATCCTGTTTTTTTTTTCTAGTTTATACCGTGCATAATGTCTCTTTTGTTAGATACATTCCACTGATGCAACTTCATCACACAAGTCGACAAACAATCAGCCGTACCTGACATCATATCGTTACCCTTTCCCTCAAGCCAATTTTTTTTTATCAACTTTAAACAGTCTTCTTTCCTAGACTAACACATCTCATATTGAAAATGGCAACCACCCTGAATTCTCACATCTCTATCAGGAATATCTAGAAGAATCGATCGATGATCCGATTTCCAGAAGTTAATGTGCTTAACTGAGAAACTTAGGAACATTTGTTGCCATCTAACATTACTAACATAACGATCCAACTGCTCTTGCACTGTTTGGGGAGCCTCTCACCGGTTAAACCATGTAAAAAGGGGACATGAGAATCCCAAATCCTTTAACTCACACTCCTCTAACGTAGACCAAAAATCATCCATCAAAACCCCATGTTTAACATTCCCTCTAGATTTCTCAACCAAACTAATAATCTCATCAAAATCCCCTTCCCACCTGCCATGGCAGAGAGGACATACTAGCCAGTCTTCTCAACAGGTTCCACCCATGATACCTTTGACTTGCTACCGGGTGCCCGTAAAAACTGGTCATCCTCAACTTTTTATTATTATGAGAGACAACTACCATATCTATATGAAAGCGAGAATAAGAAATCAAAGAAACATCAATACCAATTTTCCAAAAAAGACATAAATTGTCAATATTATCAACTCTATCAACCACTAGCTTAGATTCAAAACATAACTTAACCCATAACCTGTTTAAACAAACATGATCACTAATAGTTTCCATCAGAAAAATGATCTCTTGATGATGATCTTGCATTAACGAATGCAGAACCCGAAACATCCGACCACCTTCAACCCCTCGAACGTTTCAAAAGAAGGTTTTCATTTTTTCTAGCAAGCTGGGGACCCCTCCCGATTAGCCAACATCTCAATTGACAGAGTGTCAAAAACATCATAGTTCTTTAATTTCTTTCCAGCCAAATTTGAAGATTGACCCAAGCTAGCACCAATTCCCTTTTTAGACACCAGATCCTCCCCTGATATATCATTGGTCATTTTCCCACCTTCCCGAGCCCAGCATTTCCATCTCCCTATTTTAGGTCCTATCCCTCTAACCATAATTCTAGGGTTCAGAGCTGTATTATCATCCGAAAAGAAAACCACTTTTACACTTCCTCTTTTTGTAAAATCTCTTGCTAAATCGGGACTCATAATAGTCTCATGCACATCCGTAGACGTACTTGCAGCCTGAGAAACTAACACCACATTTTCCTATGTACAGGTTGCAGGGCAGGATTTCTCCTCTCCACCCCCCATATTTTCTATCGAAACCTGCATTCCATCCAAACTTACCCCCCCCCCCCCCCCTTTAAAGAAGCCATCGCCAACTGTTGCATCCCTCATACCAACGTCCCCCGCTTTATTACACCCCACCTTTTCATTGATGGAAATGTTAGGGCATTCGGTTTGCTGCCCCTCCCATGACCCAAACTCTTTAAAACCATGAATATGTTCCTTCTCTTTCCCATGTCTTGCTCTCCGTTTCTTCTCTTTGCAAGGCAGGATTTCTCCTCTCCACCCCCCATATTTTCTATCGAAACCTGCATTCCATCCAAACTTACCCCCCCCCCCCCCCCCCCCCCCCCTTAAAGAAGCCATCGCCAACTGTTGCATCCCTCATACCAACGTCCCTCGCTTTATTACACCCCACCTCTTCATTGATGGAAATGTTAGGGCATTCAGTTTGCTGCTCCTCCCATGACCCAAACTCTTTAAAACCATGAATATGTTCCTTCTCTTTCCCATGTCTTGCTCTCCATTCCTTCGGCTGAGACAAAAAAGCTCCCTTATTGCTCCGAGACGAAGACTCACACCGGACATGCCTAGATCTAGACTCATTCTTATGATTGCCAGGTGGGTTGGAGGCTCTCATCCAAGGTCCAAAATCAAAATTCATATTCATGTCTCAAACACTACCCTTCAACCCTAATCGGCATTCAGACTAAGAATGCCCCACCATACCACAACAGAAGTAATATTCCGGTAATTTTTCATATCTCATAAGCAAAAGAGATTCTACACTATCCCCTGAAATATCCATTTGTAAGAATCTTTTAAGAGGCTTTAAGACGTCAATAGCCACCTTAGATCTCATATACTTTCCAAAACATTCCCCTGTAGAACCAACGTTAATGTCTATTAGGTCGCCAATAAGTTTGCCTAGGAAATCTCCCATCTCCTTTGTCATACACAACAACGAAGCGTTATGGATTTGGACCCAGAACTCCACCCGATTAAAACCTAACTTCCTATTATCTCCCACACCATTCACGTTTTCCAAAACTAGGGAATAGTTGTCAAAGCACCAAGGATCCCCTGCCAAAGTTCGAAAACGATCTTCATAGTTACGAAAATAGAAAAGAAAAGTATTGTCTTGCACAACTTCTATCTCCAAACCCTGTGTTCGCCAAATTTTTGGAATCACTACTCAGAACGCCACTCTGTTAACTTGTTTGTACGATAAATTTTTTCCAACCAGACATAAATCTAGTTTCTTTCTAGCCGCTGCCTTTAGATTTTCGTTCACCCCCCAAAGTTTTTCCTCCTTGCTTTTTGATTGAAAGAGATGCACACGATCTGTCAATCTCTTCTGAATCCATGTTCCCCAAACTCAAGGACCAAAACTACTTCCATGTTAGGGTTTAGAGAGAAACCCTAGGAGAAGAAAAAAAGATTACAAAGTATACAATACCTTTTGTGTTCAAGTTAAATTCAAAACGAATTATCAAACTAAGGTGGTAATTTTCACTCTTTACGAACTATATAAGACAAATTTAATAGGGAAAATCATATTTTAGTCCCTATAGTTTTCCTTAATCTGGGTTTAGTCCACGGTTTTTTGGTATTATAATTTTCAGTCCATCATTATTCTAACAATATGGATTGCAGTCCCTACCGTCCAATTATGTTAGGGTTCTATCAAGTCAACGAGGGTAAAAAGGTAAATTAGCATCAGATGTTTTATAATCTTATATAAGAAAAAGGTATAATAGTAATTTACAAATTAATTTTAAAAAAACAAATAAATATTATTAAATTAATTTAAAAAAACAAACAAATATTATTAAAAACAAATAATAAAAACAAAATTAAAATCTAATTTCTCTCTCCCACCATCCCACCATCGAGGCACCGATCACCATCTTCATCTCTTTCTCTGTAACTCTTTCTCTCTAAAAAAAAAAAAAAAAAAAAAAAAAAACTCTTTCTTTCTCTATAAATCTCTCTCCCTCTTCTGTCATCATCAACAACACCACCAAACTCTCCCTCTTAGACTCGTCTCTCTTCTGAAGCTCACAACCGCAACAGGGGCCACACTGATCTCCTCCATTGAGATCGTTGTTGGTGGTGGTTCGATTTGGGGGTTAGGGTTTTCGCCCTTAATGGTGTGGGTAATGATTTGAGCACCAATCTCCTCCGTTGAGATCGTCGTTGGTGTGGTTCCTCTCTCTCTATCTCTCTCAACCTTTCGTCTTCTTCAACCGTTCTTTTCTCTCTATCTCTCTCTCTGAAACCAAACCCAGAAAGGCTTCTGAACTCCATTAAAGGCTTAAAGCTCTAGATTTTGAACTTGTCCCTCTGTTTTGTGAGGGGGGGGGGGGGGGGTGGTTTTATGCTTGGATCGGTGGAGTACAGATTGGATCTGGATCTCCACCCCATAATCGTCGAAATGGGTTTGGATCTGGATCAATGATTGGTTTGGGTTTGAAGTTGAAACTTGAATGGGTTTGGTTTCAGAGAGAGAGGGAGGTGGTTGAAGAAGATGAAATGAAATCTTGGTTGAATTTTTTATGGATTTTTTGTTTATTTTTTTTTATTAATCTAGTGATATATTTTTTGTTTTGTTTTATAAACTTGAATGGGTTTGGCTTTAGAGAGAGAGAGAGGGAGAAGGTTGAAGAAGACGAAACGAAATCTGGGTTAAAGAAGGTTGACTTGGTTCTGTGAGATGAAGATGATGATGTGAGATGTGGCTAGGATTGATTTTTTTTATTTTTTTTTTATTTTATGGATTTTTAGTTTTAATTAAAAAAAAAGGGTGTTTAATTTAGGTTAGGGAAATATGATTTGGTTGAATGGTTGTTTTAGTTTTATTTATTTATTTTAATTAGTTTTATTTATTTTTTTCATTTTTAATTAGTTTTCTATATTTTTTAATTTTAAATTTAATTTGTTTTTTTGTTTTTGTTTTTTTTTCATTTTTTACTAGTTATATATATTTTTTAATTTTAAATTTAATTAGTTTTAAAAAAGAGAGACCTCCATCGTCCGTCTTTGAGATGGACAATGGAGATCCATTTTTTTTTTTCAATTCCATTCCATTTTTTAATTTTTTTTAATATATTTTTTATTTAAAAAAATATGTGGAGGGTCAAATGGTCACGGAAAAGATAAAAAATAAGGGTAAAACGGTCTTTTCCATGTTATCAGCACATATGAGGGGTATTATAGTCATTTAGTCTAACTGACATGGCATAATCTATCTTTTGATGGATTTAGTCATAGAAGGACTAAAAGTTACAATACCAAAAAACTATGGAGTAAACGCAGATTAAGGTATACTAGGGGGACTAAAAGGCAATTCCCCCAATTTAATATAGGGTAAGAATGTTTTTAGTCTCTCTAGTTTGTCCTATTATACGTTATGGTCCCTCTAATTTCAGTATTGGCCCGTTTGGTCTTTCTGTTACAGAAATCGTTAAAAATAGGCAGTCAGACATGTGCAGATGCAGAAAAGTCCTTATTGCCCCTAAAAGTGTGACTTTTGGCTAAAATACTATTTTACCCTTCTTATAAATATTTAAATAATATTCAAAATGATTAATATTAAAGTGTTAAAATAATAAATAATAAATATTTACAAAAAAAAAAGAACATTTAAAAAAAAATAAAAATAAAATAAAACTCTTCTCTTCTCTCTCCCTTTGAACCCTAAAAGTCATCATTATCTCTCTCTCTCTCTCTCTCTCTCTCTCTTCAACAAACATCATTAAATTCATCTAACCCATAGCCACCATCAAGAAAATAATCCACTCGACCAAGACCATATCCATCAGATTAAAATCAAACCAAAACCCAGATCCAATCAATCAAAAACCCAGATCCAATCAATCAAAAACCCAGAACCTAGATTCAACATCACCCCCACCAAATCCAAAAAAAAAAAAAAAAAAAAATTAAAATCCAACACCAATGAAACCTAGACCATCACCATCATAACACCGTCGCCTCACACCACAACATCGTCGCCGCACAACCCAAGCCTAGAAACTGCCATTCGACCACCCGAAATCAACACCAACTCAACGGCCAAAATAAAAATAAAACCAGAACCCTAATCAAAATCAAACCACCATCATCATAGCCACCACCCATTGGATTTGGTCGTGCTGCTATGATGTAACATGCAGTCGTCCCGAGGCAGCTGGATGTATGGTGCCCCTACTTTCTCTCCCCTTCTTCCCTTTCTTTCTCAAAATCTAGGCTTCTGGATCATGTGCTTTTGAACATAGTTCTTCAAAAGTAATGATTGTTTGAGAAGCCAAGATGTCGATGTCTGCTCGTTCTCCCCTCTTCAATTCCCAATGAACAACATGATCTTGACCTATCATTTGTTCAATTTGATCTCATCATCTTGTTTTTTTTTCGTATATTCCTTTCCAGTCTCGAATCACAAGAAGTTGGAGCCCATCCCCAACCAAAACCCTAATCTAAACTGAGAAACAAATCATATAAACCCAACACCCAAATCAATAGATCGGTGAAGAGAGAGAGATGAGATCGATCTAATTATTGCAGACAAATTAAATAACCACCAGAGAAAATCGCGAACAACCAAAAGAAGGTCGCGATTACAATGGTGAATGACGCAGGAGCATCGTAGAAGCAGATTCGGTGGCCGATTGGGTAAAAAAGCTTGGACCTACTAATAGAAGGTTTTTTTTTTTTTTTTTTTTTTTTTTTTTTTTTTTTTTTAAATCTGGGTTCTGGGTTTTTATTTTGGTGATTTTCGATTGTTTGTGTAAAATGTAGGTGGAGAGTGGCCAGTGGTGGGAAACGAAATTAATGTGGTGACGGCCGGTGGTTGGTTTTAAAAACCCAACACCAAAATATGAAGGCCGGTGTGGCGGCGGGAAGAGAGAGAGATTTAGAAGATGGTTGTAGAGGGTCTGATGGAGTGATACTGTGATTTCGAGGGGCTAAGGTGTGGTGTTTGGGTGGTGGTGGTGGCGGTTAGGGTTAGATTTTGTGTTTAGGGTTGCAGTGGATTAGAGGTTGAAGAAGATGGTGGAAGTGGTGGATTAGGGGTTGAAGAAGAGTTTGTGTTTGATGTTATTGGTGGTTCACGAAGTTTGGATTAGAGGTTGAAGGTTTTAAATTTTAAATTTTATTGTTTTTATTATTTAATTTAATTACACTTATTAATTTAAACCCATAAAAAAAAGTGGGTTTATTATTATTATTATTATTTTGAAATAGTAAGATTATTCAGAATAAGTTTTTTTTTTTTTTTTTTTTGAAACAATAAGATTATTATTTTTAATATTTATTTATTGTTTAATTATTTAAAAATATATATTTATTATTGAATATTAGTTTTTTATTAAATAAATTATTATTAATTGTTTTTTGATTTTTCAATCATTAATATACTATTAATTACCTAAGTTACCTATTAGCCCTTTAGTCAAAAACCTTCTAGAAACATGGAAGACATCTTTACCATTTTACCCTATGATCATTGATGTAATTTTTAAAAACCCTAACGAAATTGGACGGCAGGTACCTAACCAACCATAAACTTAAACTATGGGGACCTGTATGGCCAATACTGAAATTAGAGTGACCAAAACGTTAAATAGGGCAAACTAGAGGGACTAAAAACATTTTTACCCTTTAATATATTAGAACTGTAAATTCTGACCTACTTAATTAAATAAAATAAAGTTTGAATTAATCCCAACACAACACAATAACAATGAATCACATCCATTAATGAGAACATTTTTGCTCACCCCTCCTTCAAGGGGGGTAACCATTACCCCCCTCCCAAATGGATGATATGTGTCTAAGGAGGTAATCACGTTTGGACAATTTTACCCCTCCATGGACACATGTCATATGTTTGGGAGGGGGGTAATGCTTACCCCTCTTGAAGAGGGGTGAGCAAAAATGGACTCGCCACTAATTCCAAGTCAAATCTATAACCCAATCGCTTGTCAAAAATGTGTTTCAATTTGGGTCTAACTAATTAAATTCAATCATGTCAACCACATGTATTAAATGTAAACGCTTTTTAAAAAATAATAATTAAATATACATGATAGCGGTTGACGTGGTTGACATGACTGAATTTGGTTAGTTAGATATAAATTAAGACACCATCACTAATAGGTGATTTGAATCTAACTCGTAAATGGATCATGCCAAACCTTCTCTTAAGTTTTAACAAACCAATGAATTTCAATTATTATACTTTCTTTCTTGTATACAGAGCCCTTTGACACAAACATTTGATCCCTTCCAAAGCAAAAAATATATATAAACTAACACCAAGTGGATTTTGAGTCATGTAATGTAAGCCCATCTCTACTAGATTCACTTCATGAAATCCAATTCCATAAAAAGCCAAAAACAGATGGTGTTTTTTTTATATTTATATATTTTTTTATTATGGGATGCAGAGCCCCTGCCCCCTGGGGACAACAACTTTTTTTACCAGGAACAAAAACCATACTTGAAGGGGTGTTTTTGGGCAAGTTGTATAATTATATTAATGAACCTCATCATTCACATTTTGACTATCTTATTGATCCTAAAATGATGCTTGATTTCTCAACCAGCAATGTTATCTGATTCATATGATATGCCACCTTCTTGTGAGACATCACTTATTGATGATTATAATAATGCCTTGTTTTGTTTTGTTTTGGTTTTTTTTTTTTTTTTTTTAAAGTTTTTTTTAGTAGAAAAAAAAAGGGAGAAATTATTATTCTCCCCAGTGGTTTGCCGTAAGTTTCACTATCCATACAAGTTCTGATAAATGTTGATTATCTATAGACTATGTGAATTGGTTTTGGATGTTCAAGGTGATCCAATTATATATATATAAAATATTTGGTTATTGGGATTTGGGAATTGGTATTCAATTTTTTTTTTGGCTGGATCCAATAGAGGGTGTATATATATATATATAATATACTTGCTCTTTAATTGTATTTATATTAAACTTGAAGGGAGACGAATGTATTTACCCCTTGTTTTTATCGAAAAATTGAGAAGTTTCAACTAACAGTCTAGATGAATTGTAAAAATAACATATAAAGCCCTCTCTTCAAAATCACTTTTACAAAAGTTACTTCAAAGCTGAAATGTTACTCTTGAAAAAATTTAGAAGCACTTTTACAAAAAAAAAAAAAAAAGTAGGTGTTAAAGATTGTTACTATTTTCATATAGTATAGCACTGATTAGTTTAATCTAACAACTACAATAAAATAATTTGATTGATAAAGTGCTTTGTATCTCTTTCAGAATTCAGATATCCATTCAACAAACCGTAATAACCTTTTACAATTTGAGTATATCTGAATGATTAAGATACATTTCTTTTTCTTTTTACCAAAACCAGACAATTGATGCCAAGTGAATCAGCATGCAAGGGTCAATTAAGGGAGGAAATGGTGTTATCGAAACTCACCGTATGTCTAATCAGTAATCACTGACATAATGACATCATATTACATTACGTGGATCGATTAGCCGACCAGTCCACACAAAATATTTTTCTCCAAATTGGATTCAGATATTTTTAAATAAATAAACAATGTGTGTGTGCCTTCGTAGATAATTACAATATTTTTTTATGGACATCATTATATAATTAAAATGAGTAATTACGGTTGTAAGCAACTTTTTAACGACAGTTAAATAAATATATATTTAAAGGGAAAATAGGAGGTGGTACCTGAGGTAAACAAACCGAATTCAGATAATCCGAATTTGAATTTTTCAGATTTGGTACGTTTTGAGGAAAAAAAATTACATTCAAATATGAAATTCAGACCGGATCAGATTTGGATTTTTTTGGTTTCTGTTAAGATCCGGATTCGGATATGAATATTCTAGATCAGTTTCGGATAAATCTTCAGATTTCATTTGGATAGAATTTTTGGACTTTTTGGATTCGAATTGAATTTTCGGATTTAAAAAAGTATATTCAACTGTTTATTTTAATTAAAAGAAAACAAAAAATTAAAAAAAATTAATTCAACTGATCTAATACTGCAATGAGCATGCAATCACACTGAAAATAGTATTCTATTTTTTTATTATTAAAAACATAAATATATATATATATATTCATATTTTTAAGAGTTTTGAAACTTCAGATCGGACCGGATTCAGATTCGGTCTAAAAAAAAGTTCAAACCGGATTCAGATTCGGATCATCTGACCTGATTTACACCTCTAGGTAGGACCATAGGAGGAAAATAAAATGCCTAAGATGTCAAACAATAACATTGACACTTAAAAAGACAAGGGTTGTTAACCGAGCATGGTTAAAGCTAATCATGGTTTAGAAATCAAGAAATTGCTCTCATGGACGGAAGGATGGACAAATCACAAGAATTTGTGTGGGAATTTGGTCAATTATTCCATGAGGATCTAACGTCAAAGTCTTCCAATTAAAATAAGTAAATAACCAAAACCTGGTCCTGCCTTGTAGTTTTTCAAAGTTTCAAACCAAGCCAGGGGGTGGGGGGGCCACCTTCTATTATACATTTTAAAGTCTTCCCTGTACGTACTACCAAGATTCATGCATGCTCTCATTCTTGAGACACCAACAATGGACCCACAACTGGTGGGGTTGGGGTCCTGAGGATGATATTTATTTAAATATGATTCCATCTAAAAGACTAAAACTATATATAAATGAAATTTTAACGAAATTAAAGAACAATGATCTAAACTTGTATACCAATTTGACTGTGAAACTTGTGTATGTAAACATCTCTATGCTGGGAAGGGTAGGGTAGGGTAGGGTAGGGGAGGGGTCAAACAATGTTCTTTGCTTATTTCATTCAGACCTTTAATTTCAATGTTGCTGCACTTTCATATGGAATTTACACAATTTTGTTTGCCTGCAGCAGGACTTGTCGAAGCTCGTTGGCGATACCTTGTAGAAGAACTGGTTTTCTAATAACACCATTCATACCGACCTGCTTACATCTTTCCCACACATCGTCAGCACTTGCCGTCAAGGCCACAATCAGTGGCCAACTACGACTCCGGAATTTCCTAATTCTCAAAGCAACTTCAAACCCATCCAACTCAGACATCTGAAGATCCAAAATAATTATTTGAAAGGAAGATGCTGCTGGGCCAATAGCACTAAGGCATTCAAACCCAGATGGAACAGCAGAAACAGTGCAACCTAACTTCTCAAGCAGCTTACGAGTCACAGCCCGGTTCACATCATCTCCATCAGCTAATAAAATTTGCAAGCCTCTGAAAAGAGAGTTTGAATGTGGGTGCTCTGCAGATTCTCCAGATTCAGATATGGCTATTGCAATGGATGGTCGGAGTTGAAACCGAAGAACAAGTCCCATGCTTTGAGCAAGACCATGAGAATTTGGTACCACCCAGATATTCCCTTGCATTAACTGCCAAATAAAAATATAAAATCCATCACAAATTAGCAACATAATTTGGAAGCTGGAACCAGGCAACATAGCTTTACAGATAAATAGAAAAAACAAAATACAAATATTTTCCAGCATATCCTTGCAGAGAGCAAACAGGGACATTAAAATGCAAGACATTATAATCAAATATGACAAAAGAAGGCTCAGGTCCCTTATTCTATTTAAAAAGCTTATCCTATTAATCCTAACAATATAACAAAATGAGAATGAGTTCATTGTTGTGTGAACAGTTTGTTTACAATAAAAAAAAAAAATTATTCTGATTTCTTCAACGCAGAGCATCAATTACAGGTAAAAGAATGAAAGTTTTAAGCTATTACGAGCTATTCAAGTAGCACAATTAAATAGGCTTTTAGTTTATAATCTAATAAATGAAAAATAAAAAATATGTTACGTCTAAATACTAATAATAATGCATATGCACGTATATGTACAATTCTCACCTGCACTAGCTTTTTGCAAATACTGAAGCTCAGGCGATCTTCGATTCCATCACTGACGGACCTCCTACTACCAACCTGTACCAATGAAGTTGAGCTCTCTGCTTGTGAACCGCCACTATTGTGCATTGCAATTTCAAATCTTATACATACATCCCCATCATTAGAGCCTTGCCTCCAGGTTGCCCATCTTTGATCATTCCTCTCCTGACTTCCAGTCTCCGAGACAACTCGAAACATTACAGTCCCTCCTCTATTGTTGCAATTCAACAGGTTCCCAACCATATGCAGGATCACCTGAAAAACCCTCCTTTCATCACCCATAACATGATCAGGCAAGGACCGCTCAACCTCAATTGAAAAACCAAAGCCCTCATAAATACACAAGCACCTGGCTAGGCATGCTGCTTCTTTTATCAAAGCGTGTAAGCGGAAAGATCTTATCTCCAACGGAAATCTTCCACTGTCCTTTGTTGAAATATCCATTACATCATTTATCAATGTTGAAAGAACATTGCTGGTTTTCATCATTGTATCAACGATCATTTGTTGATCACTGTTCCATTTCCCATCCTGCATAATTGAAAGCAAGCCCATAATTGAGTGCATCGGCCTCCTCATCCCATCGCTCATTACTTTCTGAAAGGAATTTCTTGCCTGGCTTGCCATGACTGCATCGTTTTGTGCCTGTTGCAAGGCTCGATTTTGCTCCTCCAACTTCTCCCTCATGAGCTGAGACTCTTCAAGAACTGCAGCATGAGAGAGTGCCACAGCCACCTGATCAGCAACAACCTCGACTATCTCTATTTCCTGATTGCTCCAAGTTCTAGGTTGTCCACTTGGGAGAACACAAACCAATATTGCATAACAAGCCGAGACAAGCTCTGGAGTTCCCCCTTTAAAATTTGAAACTCGAAGCATTGGCATCCTAATTGCAGCTACAGGTCCCGGCTCACCAGACTCTCCACTACTTGCAGTAGCAAGAACTGAGTCAGGCCCAAGGATATTCACCCCATCACTCCCTTTAATCATAACAATATCTGGATCAGTAATTGGTATGTGACGTTTATACAAATTTGAGTAATTCCTCTCATTCAACTCATGAGTCAAATGCATCTCTGTTTTATTCTCATTAGGCATCCAAACTGCACAATTCTGCAAAACTAAGGTCTTGGATAACTCAACCAAAGTTGTATACAAGATTGCCTGCCTATCAAGCAATTTGCGAATCTCTTGAGTAAGCATTCTAACATGAACTCCAGTCTCTTTCTGTTTCATTATAATCCCAACTTCTCGGCCAAGATCCCAAGCCTTTTTCTTCAACATGAATTCTCTCACCTTCACTTTGAGAAGCAACGGGATGAGAGTAATGAGAGTTATTGATGTTGCACATGAGACCAAAGCAGTGAGGATCTTGAACACAGTGAGGGTCAACATTAGCTGAAAAGAGTGAGGGCCATAGCTGAATCCATTGAAAAAGTGAGTCATCCCACACAGAACAATGAAGGCAATGAACTGAGAGAGGACCCATTTGAACGGTACGTTTGAGCAGCTAACGAAGTATAGCAACTCAATTGGAATTGAAAAGTAGGCAACAGCTATCAAGAAATCACTCACTTTCTGGATTTCTAAGATGCTGTCAACAGTCAATAAGCTACCCTCATCGTCACAATTACATCTGGGAAACCCATTATCGGCCACCGATACCGATATTAGAAGTGAACAAATCAACAGCCCAGGAGCTAATGTCTTCGACATTGCTTCCAAAAATAGACTGCCGGCTTCTTCAATCCATTCTTTTAGTTTATCTATTGAACTAATAAAAGACTTCCTTCAACTAAAACCATATTAACACCCCCAATCTTCAATTTTCATTTCCTCTGTGCAAATAAATAAAGAAGAAACAGTTCAACAAAATTGTAAAACACCATTAAACTTTGGGGAAAAAAATTCTACCTATTAGCATTAAATTAAGATCTAACACAACAACCAATGAAACACTAATAAATTTTCAATTCACTCTTCCTTCTTAAATATTCAGCTTATCATTCATTCATTTTCAGATAGCACAGCAACGTTGAACACGACACCTTTTCCTCACCCAAGGAGACATATAATAAATGTTATATATACCCAAAAAAATAAAAATAAAAAAGGTAAATCCACGCTAAAGATCCCTCCTAAAAAGAGAGAAAACATTTTCACACCATGAGCAAAGAAATCGGAACAGAAACTGAAAACCCACCAAAACAAAACCAAAAATGCACAATAATAATAATAATAATGATAACACGTACCTGAAAAACCCAGCCCTCACTGTCACCGGAAGCCCAGATTTCTAATCGCACCAACCTCCGGATCTTATGTTCCCATTAACATGCAGTCTTCATAGTTAAATCTTCAGTGACTTTCCCTTCCATTTTCCACAGCACAGCTAAATCACTCAATAGTCCTTTTTATATAGCAGTAACTGACCCCCCCGCCCCCCAGTTCAGGTCTTGTGGTTTAAAAAGGATCAAGGGAAGGAAAAACCCACAAATCTCAAGAGAAATGAGAGATATATTTAAGCAGAACCAAACAAAACCCCGGCCAACCAGGGTCGCTTAAAGCGTTGATACAGATATAGCAGGCGGTGATGCAGCGAACAAAAGCCTTGGCCTTTTCTTTTTCGGCTTCAACTTTTTTTCAAGACTTCTCCACCTGACCAGCTGACCTGCCTTTTATAGGTACCAGTAAAACAAATCGGGCTTTGTGTGTGTGTGTGTGTGTGTTTTTTTTTTTCCTTCTTCTGAAATTTACAAGAGACCACCGGACGCGTGAAAGAAGAAAAAAGAAAGGAAAAAGAGAAGGAATGATAATAGATATAGAGAGTTGTTTTTAAGAGAGAGAAAATATTTAGATTTTTTAGAGAGAGAGAGAGTTGTATTGTTGTAATGAGTTAAGTGTTGGCTCGCGCCGTTGTTTTTGTAGGAAGGTGAAATGAAAGGGAAGGGTTGGGAGGTGGGACCCACTTTGTTACATGAAGAGAACTTAGACGCTCTTTTGAACCAAAACGTCCTCGTCAGACCCAAAAAGATTTGTTTTATTTTCTCTCTCTCAACAGCACAAAGACGTTTCTTTCTTAGTTTCTTTCCTTATTTATTTATTTATTTTTATATATTCTTATTGAGTAATATTATTAAAAAAAAAAAAAACCTAAATTATATGATAAATGAGTTATTATTACCGTATAAATCAAATCAACTCAAATTAAATGATAAGTAAGTTATTATTACCATATAAATCAAATCATCCCAACTTATGTTGAATAAATTGTTAAGATCAAACTGACCTAAATTATGCGACAGTGTGATTTTTTTATTATTGTATAAGTCACCGAATAATATGGTAATAACAATACAAACATTTGACTAAAAAAAATAAATGGGAAGAGCGTAACTGGATCAAACAACCTCGTCCTTTAGTTCTTTTTTTTTTTCCCCTTTCACACCGAGTTTATTTTTGCTCACCCCTTGAAGGGGTGGGTATTATTCCATCTCACTCCATTTGTTAATATTAATTTATATGTTTATCTTTGTAATATTTAATTTTATAAATCATTGATTAATAAATTGCCACGTCTCAAGTTCACTTTTGCTTACCTAGGGGTGAGCTTTATCCCCTTTTAAAAATATGACATGTGTACAAGGAAGGGTAAATTTATCAAAATAATGGTATTATTTTTTTTAGACAATTTTATCCCTCTGTTAATGCATGTCATGTTTTTTGGATGAGGGTAATGTTCACCCCCTTTCTATGGACATATGTCATGTTTTTAGAAGGAGATAATGTTCACCTCTTCCAAAAATGGACTCCACCTGCTCCCTGTTTTTTTTTTTTTTTTTTTTGTATTTTCTTCCTTGTTTATCATCTTGAGCAAGCTCTATTCCACGTGGCAACTTGTGGATATTCTTTCGAGCTCCGTGTTAACAGGCGCGTGCTGTAACGGTTATGGCCTGTAGGGACTATTACAATTTTGAGTTGAAATTCATAGTTTTCTGTTCTCAGTCCTCCATACTTTCAAGAGTTTCAAATCTAGTTGTATTTGTTGATAAAATTGAGCTAATTTTAATCTACACATAGTAAATCGCTACTTTTTTATAAGTTGCAATTCAATTTTGCTTGTTACAAAAATTGTGAATGATACATGTATTTCATGTGTATATTTGTAAATTTCTTCTTGTAATAGATAATATTACTTTATAAAACAAAGTAATTTCAATTTTATTTGTTACAAAATAACCACACTTTTATCATAGAGCCAATTTCGTTCACCGTATAAATACCATTCAATTTTGTTTATTATATGAATATTGTCAATGTTGTTCGTTATATAAATATTTTCGGTTTTTTTTTTTTTAAAAAAAAAAATTTATAACTATCTTCTATTTTATTCATCATACAAAGACTTTAGGGTGCGCAACTTTTACTCCTTTTTTTCTTTTTTTTTTTGTTTAATTGTTTCATTATTTTTGATTGGTTGGAGTTTAGTATTTGTTGATAGATAATAATTAAAATTATATATATATATATATTTAAGAGAATATTCTTTTAGTATAACATTTGGTGCAATGGGTTTGAGATGCCAGAGATTGTGCTCATTGCAACAAAAATAGCGCAACTTTTACTCTTTTTTTTTTTTTTTTAATTGTTTCATTATTTTTGATTGGTTGGAGTTTAGTATTTGATGATAAATAATAATTAAAAAAGAAAAGAAAGAAAATATTCTTTTTCAGTGTAACATTTGGTGTAATGGGTTGGAGCTGAAAAAATAAATAGTATGAAAGTTGCACCATTTTAATGAAAAAATTGCACCAAATTGGGTTTTTGAGTTGGAGATGGTCTTAGTAATTTTTTTATTTTTTTATTTTTTTTATTCATTACTTACACAAGCAACTCTATTTTAATCATAATGCCAAGTGCATATCGAGCTCGAAAATTTTATAGCACTTTTTAAATAGTGAATTTTAAGACTATCATCAATTTAATAGCTTAATTTTAATAGCACCTAAAGTGTGGATTTGACAAAAAATATCCTTAAAAATAAGTCCCATATTTTTTTTTCGAGACTTATCTTGATGTTTCCGATACTTAATTTATAATTTCCGAGACTTATTTTGTATTTTCCGAGACTTATTGAGTATATTTGTAATTTTCGAGAATTATTAGGTAAAAATGAAATTTTTCAAAAAAATAAAATTCATCTTCTTCAACCTCTATTGGAGGTCTGATCCATCTCCATTGATAGAGGACCTCCATTGGTCCTCCGTCAATGGAGGTTTTTGAAAAAAAAAAAAAACCTTAAAATGGTAAAAACTTAATAAAAGAAGGAGATTAGGGTATTTTTGCCTATCGGTGTCATTTAAACTTAACTTATAAAATTAGTGTTATTCTTAAAAGTCCACATAAAAAAAGAGTTATTTCCTCTTATTTCCACCCATATACATATGATTTTTTTTTTTGTTACCATTTTTTTTAAGAACAATATAAAATATTTAATGTAGTAAACATGCAGTCAACAAGGGCTTAGCTCAGTTGTTAGATGAATGAGTTTGAGGCTCGGTCAAATAACTTCTAGGTCAACAACTATATATAAAATTGAGAAAAAAAGAAAAAGAAAGTAAGAGCATGATTAACTTAACTCCATGTATTAATTTTCTTATCTACTACAAATAGGATAAAGTTCACTGTTCACCAAAGGAAATCATTATATGATATATATATATATATATATAATGTTGTCTAAGCAAACTTGTTTAACTTAAAAAATGCTAATATAAATTTTAATCCTTCGAAGTTCGAACCTTTTTTCAAGTGTCAATTTAAATTTTAAAGTTTATTTTGTTAATTTAATTCTTGAAAAAAAAAATATATGTAATTTAGTCAATCTAGTTTGTAATTTTGCATCAATCATTTTTTGCAATAAACAAATTAGGGATCATAATTTGGGTAACAACAACTACGAATTACACGACATCGATATGAAGCAACTTATCGGTTTCGAGTTGACTTAATCGTGTTTGCAATTTACATTTTTAACCATAAATAGATTGTGTAACTTGTGTTCGAGTTTGCCTTAATAAGTTCATGTTGACACTATTAGGGGTCGTTTGTTTTTTCCACTTAAGACTTAATGAGTTTGAATTATAATTATTAAGTTGTTTTGTTTGTTTTTTTAAGTGGTCAAACAACTTAAAAATATCAAAAAACAACTTAAAATAAAAAAATAAAAAATCCTGATTTTTCACTTAATTGTAAATCACTGAATTGCATTAAATGCAATCTAAAATCTTTTCTTCCGATACTATCCTCCATATATAACATATTTCCAATTTCATCATAATTATATATTGTATAGAAATCTTTATTTTAATATATTGCTTATTTTAAATAGCTTTAAAAAAAAAATAAAAAAAATAAAAAACCATAATCACTTCTAATATTAGTATTTAATATCAATACTTTATTATGATATTATGGTGATGTATTTATATATTATTATATTTTTAGAGTGTTTTGTGTGAGTTTTCCTGCTCCCCTTTTATTTATTTATTTATTTATTTAAAAAAAAAAACCTTTTCTTTTCTTAGTAAAAATAAAGTTTGTTTATAATCGAAGAATAAGATCATGATCATATGTGTTCATACATAATTATTATTTTTGGATTGTTTTTATTCTATATTATATGTATAATTGTTTAACATGGGTATAGATGTAAAATTACTTCTTTTCAGACAATTTTATTTGTAAAAAACAAACATGTTGACAGTACATTCAGATGTGAGGAAAAAAAAACAAACATGTCATTCAGATTCAGATTTCAGTCACTATTCAGTCTTCAGAAAAATTCAGGACTATTCAGTCTTCAGACAAAAAAACAAACGACCCCTTACTATCGAGTACATTTTTAATTTTAAATTGATTTAGGGTATATTTATAATTTTGAAATAGTATATATGAAATTGTTTACTTTTATTAAACGATTTAAACGGGTAAATATGCGAAATTTGGGTTAAACATATTAAACATATCACATGACACAACACGATGGGTATAATAAACAAGTTTTTTGGGGTGTATCGTATCACCCATTCAATAAACATATTGTGTTCGGATTAAGGGGTCTCATGCGATTAATTAATCAAGTTGTGTTCACTTTGAATAAAAGGTAAATGGTGTTGTTTGTATTGCTAAAAAACAATCTGGTTCGAATCTGTAAGAGACAGAAAAATAATAAACATAAACAACATGTTAGGGAAATCGAGGCCCGTGTTTCACACGTTGTCCTTAAGACAATTTCGCCGTATATAACACCGTATGTGTATAGCGATTGTCTCCCAGGATATAACGATTTAACAATGGAAGTGCAAAGCACAAACCACTCTCAGCGAACTCAAATCAAGTTCGAACTTACCAAGAACAAAGAAGAAGAGAAAGAACGGCTGCTCTATGTATTTTTCAGAGATATTTTTCTTTATGTGAAGAGTAGACTAGGGTTTTATAGAAAAACCGAATCACTAGGGTTTAGAAGGATTGACTTGGAAATAACTTGATTATTTCGTTTTTGATGATAAAGGAAATTAATTAGAGAATTATCTTCAAAGAGATCTATTCCTAATTAAACCCGATTATGTTTTCTTAGTGATCAAGTAAGAAATCAGAATCCAAAATAATTAATACTTTCCTTATCAAAAACGTCTGACTTAAGGAAGTAGCAAAAAGTCGATTGTACTCTCATGGTCCAATCGGAGCGGCATTTGTGTACGCAGGACGCGCCTACACACGAGTCGTGCAACCGAAGGTTCGAGGTCCATGATTTGCACCCCCCCTGTGCGCGCGCAATAGAGAGCCTCTATGCCACACATGTTGATAAGCTACTATCATACAATCACTTATATACCACATATAAGTGTCTTCCCTAGCCAATGTGGGATGTGCAATTTTCCCCCACATTTTGGGCTCACCTTTAGACTCAATTTCTCATTCATCCATTAATCATTTTGTGAGTTTGAGTATACCAATTTGAAGCTCTCATGGAGGAGAATTCGAATATCATTTAATCTTTCATTTTCATGTAATTAATCATACCCAAATAATGCTCTCAAAATATGATTTTATCACAAAATTTCCAACAAATGGTTCGTGTCAGGTTTGGTCAAACCAGATCCGTCAACCCAAATTACCTACCTAAAAAGAATTAAAATTATTAATTTAAGAATTAAATTAAATTAATTATAAAAAATTGAAGGATTAATAAAAACTCAATTAAATTTTAAAAAGTAAATTGATCCAATTACAAATTTTCAAAATTTTAAATATATTAAAATTGCAAATATAAATTTGAGATTTGAATATAATCTGAAATGTAAAATTGTAGTTTACAATGTGTCTCGACAACAAAATAAACAACATTTTAATGTGTGTTTGGTATGACTTTTGTAAAGGCCAAAAGTGTTTTTGTTAATGCTAAAATATATTTTGAAGTTTTTTTTTTTGGTTGTTTGGTAAAAATCAAAACGGTTTTTTTAATATATATAAATTGTCTCAATTACCTTTATAAAAGTTATTTTATGTCTATTAGGAGAAACCCAAAATTTGGGCTTTTTTTGATCTTTTTTTAAAACTTATGAATTGTTTCAACCACCCTTTATAAATTTTAGATATTCCACCATACAACTCTTTCATTATAAATATATTGTCAACACTTTTTCATAATTTACACAACCAAAATCTATTTTTAAAAAATGCATTGTCAACATAATTTTTATAATTTATACAATCAAAAGCTTTTTTTGTTGAAAGCTTTATTCAATAAAAGCTTCATTAGTAAAATATCTACTCTAGAATAGACCTGACAAGGTTCTGGTTCGAACCGTCGAAACCGGAACCGAAAAAACCGAAACCGAAACCTTTTTTTCCGTTCACTGAAGGAGGCCGGTTCCGGTTCCGGTTCCAATTTTTTTGGAACCGCCCGATTCGAACCGGACTAGAACCGACGGTTCCTTAATATTTTTATTTTTTTAATAAAACTCATCAGATGAGATGTGACTTATCACAATATCACTTCTCTCTCTCTCTCTCTCTCTCTCTCTCATGCGTCTCTTCTCAATCAACTGATCTCTCTCACTCTTTTCTTCTTCTTCTTCTATTCGATCCACCGTCCACACCCATGGACCATGGACTAGTGACCATGGGTCTTCTTCTTCTTCAATTCACAGAATCACAAGTGGTTGGGTGATTTGGGGTTGATTTAGGCCTTTAGGGTTGATTTATGTGAGGAGAGTAGGTTGAACTATTGAAGATGGTTGATTGGAGAAGTTTGGAAAATTTAGGGTCTCTAGAATTGGGAATTTGAAAGTGGATCGAAGTGAAGTCAATGAATAAGTTGTGTTGTGTCTGAAGAGTTTGTAAATTTTCGATCCAAATGGACCAAATTTGGGTTGATCGTTGATTTGGGAGTGAGTGATTATGGGTTGATTTTGTGTAGTGTAACTTGTGTTGTGTTGATAAGTTGATTTGTGAGAGACTGAGGGGGAGACCCGAGTGAGTGGCTGAGAGCTAATGACTCCGTTAGTGGGGTTTCTTTTTTATTAAAAAAAAAAAGTTCAGAATCGGAACCGGAGTCAAAACCAAACCGAAACCGTGTTAGGTCTACTTTAGAAACTCTATTTGAAATGTCATACCAAATATACCCTTAAACCTCTATTTAGTGTCTATTAAATGAATGAGGATCCTCTCCTCACCTCACCTCATCCTCACCTCATTTAATCTTGTGACACATAAGCATTGCAATTAATGAATGGTTAAGATGTGATTGACACTTTATTAACAACCAATCACATGCTTTAAAAAGGTGAGGTGAGGAGAGGATCCTGGTCCATTAAATAGTATGTATTGAAAATTGTCAATTTGTACACGCGCGTTAGAGGGCCGGTGGTGGGGCTTTTGTTTTGAGGGAGTAATGATTCGAAGTAAACCAAGTTACCAAGTGTTACGAGCTTGACTGCGTTTGTAATCAAGACCGTCCGCGAGTATCTTCAGACTTCAATTGAATGTTAGCGCCTTGACCGCTAAGATGCGGAAAAGTTGATTTGATACTCAAAAAATACATTGTTAGGAATTTAATTAAAATATTAGGCAAACTTTATCATATAAATAAGACAAAATAGTCATATATTCATTGAACCACTTTATCAGCTAACTTGATTGTTCTTTTTAAATTCATAAAACATAAATTGTTATTTTCTATCATGAAAAAGCTAAATTTTAATTAACTTGTACCTTTTTTTTTTTCATGTATTACAATAGTTCTATGAACCTACCGAGATAAAAAAAAATAAATGTGCGTCTTAGATATCTATTTTTACAACATCAAGACAAAACTTGTGCTTAGAGCATCCTAATTCCCAGTAAGGCTCCCTATATATTTTTTTTTTTTATATTTAGGGAGTTTGTTGTACTTCTTACAAATAAGGAGACATACAAGGATTTAACACTCCAACAAGCCTCCCTAAAAATTGCTCATTATTATTTTTTATTTATTTTAATTAAAAAAATATTATTATTTTTAAATAAATTTAAAATGTTATTATTTTTAAATTATATATTATTATGATAAAATATTATTGTTATCAAATTTGAAATATTATTTACATTAGAAAAGAATCGGGGTTAAGGAAAAAAGAAAGAGACGTTGAATACTTGAATTTGGACCATTGAATATCAAGGAGGTGGACTCATCTTGACCACTCATTTTAATTGATGAGTGATAATAAATAAATCGGGAGGAAGCCTTCTCTCCTTAGATTTAGGGAGGTTTTGGTCGGAAAATAATTTAAGGAAAGAAGTAGGGAGACTGTCGGAGCAAATTCTGGTCCAACCTCCTTATTAATAGTCAAATATGAGTTGTTTAAAACGCCTATTGGGGATGCTCTTATAAAGTGTTAATTGTGGTACTCGAACCCTCACTGCTAACGCGTAACAGGAGGTGCGCCATGTGTCCATAATTATTATTTTTTTTTTTTTATTACTTTGATTGGCCACTGATACTCCAAACTCCAAACAATCAGTGCCTTTGAAAGTCTAAAAGATGTATGTCTGGGGAATATGATTTAGGCTATGTTTGGGATTGCTTTACTTTAAAAATAATTTGCTTATAGCTTAACTTTAGAAATAATTAGCTTAACAAAAAAGTATGTAGTTGTTTGGTAAACTAAATTTTAAAATTGCTTTGCGTTTTTAAAGGTGGAATGTTTATTTGATGAAATGACAAAAATAGACATCATTTTAATGTACTAACATTGATAAGCAATTTTTAAAATGATAGCTTTGGGCTTTTCAAATAACTTTGGGGAGAATGGACTCATTGGAGACCAGAGGCCCAAACAATACCCAACCGCTCGACCCGTGACTTCAACCCGGTTTGGTTGAAAACCTACCTGCCGCCTCACCACACCTAACCACTGCTCGTTCAACTTCGCGCAGGCCGCCGCTCATCAAGCTCGTACGGTTCTCGTTGTGACCAGGTTGCCGCTGATTTCGGAATGCGTCGTCGCCATTGATGAATCAGTAGAGCAAAGAACCAGACGAGATCGGATCCTCCGTCTCGAAGTAGAACACGACGATGTGGTGATCTTTGCCAGGGACATGAAGATTCACTGCGAAAACAAAACTCTTCAGCGATTCCCTGTGACTGCGCCTTCCTCAGCGCTGTGGCGGCGGCGGGATTGTCGTCGGTGAATGTCGGTCCTCCTCCGGTATCAACTTCCCATCCTGGATAAGTTTTTTATTTTAGTTTTTTATTATATTATTATTAAATATAAGGGTAATATTGTCTTTTAATAAAACAGTGAGGGTATTCTGGTCATTGTATAAACAATAAGCTAGCTTTTGCTTTGAAAAGCAACCCCCAGGTAACTTCTCCAAAGCTGCTTATTGGAGGAGTAAATTGCAAAATAAGCTGCTTTTGGAAAGTTTACCAAACACCTATTTATTCAAAACTTGAGAAATAAGTGATTATTTCTCAAGCAAAAGCAATCCCAAACATAGCCTTAGTCCCTAATTTTTAACAGAATATTATTGTTTTAAACATATTTGTTTTTATAATACCTATGGTCCCTAACGTTTAACTAAATATGCTTAAAAATTTAATATTTCACTAAAATTTATAGTCTAAATTGTAATTCCTACTAAATATCAACATTATTATAACTTTATGAGGGTTACATGACTACAAAATGTATAAAATTAGGAATGACAATGGGTCGGGTTCTCCCAAGTTTAAGTTAAATTTTAAATTTATAATATTTTAAATAATAAATATTAATATAATTTTAATGTAAGGTAGGTTCGAGTGTAGATTTTTTTTCAAACTCGAGCCTGCTTCGGGTTTGGATTTTGCATATCCAAATTCGATCATTAAGAGTCGGGTTCGGACGGATACCCATGGTTGTGGGTTAAATTGACACCCCTATATGAAACACCGTATGTAAAACAACGACGGGTAAATTACATATTAGATAAATTTGAGAGTTTTCTTCAAAGTTAATCTGAGTCAATGAGTCTATAGGTCACCTAATAATTTAAATTTTTCATATGATTAATGAAAACACATAGGGCGCGTTTACTAATTGGGAATGAGTGGAATCAAAATTAAGTTTCACTAGAAAGGGAATGGAAGAAAATTAAAATTAAGTTACCAAATTTCATTACTGTATTTACTAACTTTTTAAGAATTAGAATTAAAATCAAATTTATATAAAGTTGATTACAAAAATACCCGTGTATACAAAAAATAACCTTATATATATATATGGGAGATTAGAAGATGTATGAGTATAACTGTACTACTAATAAATAAAAAAAGTTTTTTTTTTAAAGAAAAAAAAAAATTCAAAGCAAAAGCATTATGACTTGGTGTCTGTTCACAATTTTCTTTTTTCCTTTGATGCATTGTTGTGTTTATTTTTTTATTTTTTATCAAACTACTTTTTTTTTATATTTCACAATTCATATATATATATATAATCAAGTCAATAGTTCACATTTTCTTTTTGAAATACTTTAGAGTTCATTTTTAGTTTATATATATATATAGTCTTTCTACTATCAGTTCATTCTGATATGAAATATATCAGAACGAAGAAAGTAGACCATAAATTATGGAGAAATTTTAACAAGTACATACACTTTGAGTTAAAATATGTAAATCTAATGGTTCATATTTTTCATTATGATATTTTATATCAGGACGAACTAACAATAGAAAAATTGTATATGTATAGTTTTATTTAAACAAAAATTAAGTGAAAGAAAGAGACATGAATTCCCCTTCCGATTGGAAATGGAACTTGATTGTTAGGGTGTGTTTGGTAGGGAGGAAAAGGGAGAGGAAAGAAAAGGGTGGAGAGAAAAGGGAGAAGAAAATGGGGAAGTATGTGTTTGGTATAGAGAGAAAAATGAAAGGAAGGGAAAAATGGGAGGAAAGATTTATGGGTGGGACCCACCAATTTTAATCCTCCCAAAAGTGGGAGGAAAAGGGAGAGAAAGGAGGAAATCAAAATACTTTTAATTAAAATTACTAATTTGTCCATTTTTCAATATATAAACTATAATGCAAGGGTAAATTAGAAAAATTGATAAATAAGATCCCTTTTTTCATTCCTGTTTACCAAACAATTAAAGGGAAAATCATTTTCCTTTTTCTCCCTCATGTTTTCTATCCTTCAAAATCTTTCTATCATTCCTATTTTCTTTCCTCCCTACCAAACACACTCTTAGGGTGGGTGGGTGGGAATCAATTTCTCTTTCATTTAGTCCTAGTATGAGTGTGGGGTAGTTTATATATATATATATATAGTTTTATTTATAAAAAAAAATTAAGTGAGAGATATTTTAGTAAAAAGACATGAATTCTCGTTTCAATCAGAAAATGGAACTTGATTCTTTAGGGTGTGTTTGGTAAATAGGAAAAGGGAGAGGAAAGAAAATGGTAGAGGGAAAAGGGATAAGAAAATGGAGAAATATGTGTTTGGTATGGAGAGAAAAGGGGAAAGAAGGGCAAAATGGGAGGAAAGATTTGTGGGTGGGTCCCACCAATTTTAATCCTCCCAAAACTAAGCCTATGTTTGGTAGAGAGGAAAAGAGAGAGGAAAGAAAGGGGTGGAGGGAAAAGTGGAGGGAAAACGGAAAAGTGTGTGTTTGGTATAGAGAGAAAAATGGAGGGAAAAGAAAAGTGGAAGGAAAAATGGGTGTGGCCCGTGTGGGACCCACAATTTTCTTTCCTCCCAAAAGTGGGAGGAAAAGGGAGGGAAAGAAAGAGTAAAAAAAGAAGTGGGGCCCACCAATTTGGTAAATTACAATTTTATCTAAAAAAATTAATATATAAAATATAATATAAGGGGTAAAATAGTAAAATTGATAAAATTATCTTTTTTTTCCTTCCTGTTTACCAAACAACACGAGGGAAAATCATTTTTCTTTTTTTCCCTTATGTTTTCTATCCCTTCAAATCTTTCCAAATCTTTCCATTCTTCCTATTTTCTTTCCTCCTTACCAAACGGAGCCTAAGAGGAAATAGGAGGGAAAGAAAGCTTGCTTTTTGGCTTGACTTAAAATTATAATTTTGTCCTTTTTTTTTTTAATATATAAAATATAACGTAAGGGTAAAATAGTAAAATTGATAAAAAGATCATTTCTTTCCTTCCCGTTTACCAAATAATTCAAGGGAAAATCATTTTCCTTTCTTTCCCTCTTGTTTTCTATCCCTCCAAATATTTCTATCCTTCCTACCAAACAGACCTTAGAGTGTGTTTGGTAGGGATGAAAATGAAGGGGAAAGAAAAGGGTGGAGGGAAAAGGGAGAAGAAAAATGGAAATTATGTGTTTGTTATGGAGAGAAAAATGGAAGGAAGGAAAAAATGGGAGGAAAAGTTATGGATGAGACCCACTATTTTTAATCCTGCCAAAAGTGGATAGAAAAAGGGAGAGAAAAGCGGGAATCTTTTTACTTTTAATTAAAATTATAAATTTATCCCTATTTTTTTTAATATATAAACCATAATGCAAAGGTAAAATAGTAAAATTAATAAAGAAAATCCCTTCTTTCCTTCCTGTTTACCAAACAGCTCATGGGAAAATCATTTTTCTTTTTTTCCCTTATGTTTTCTATTCCTCTAAATCTTTTTATCCTTCCTATTATCTTTCCTATTATCTTTCCTTCCTACTAAACACACTCTTAAAGGTGGGTGGGGGGAATCAATTTCCCTTTCATTCAGTTCCTGATATATGTGTGGGGTAGTTTTTTTTTATTTTTATTTTTATTTTTATTTATTTATTTTTTTTTAATACATATAAAGTCATATTCTGGTCAGTACACATTGATATAACCTCATCAGTGCGTTGCATGTGGGTCATTAATTATGGAGAAGCACTGATAAGTGCATGCTGTAGAATTTATGGTCCTAATAACTAATGATTTTAATGTTAAGTTAATGTGGGATAAATAAGTTATAAAATAATTCTTATATTAATGAAGTTTTGAATTAATGAATGATTAATTATCTAAACTATGCACATGCCGATGTATTGGTTTGAGAAATTGTTTCTCAACGTACCATTAATTTTATGGGAATTAATGGTTACGTTAAACTAAATGTAAGAAACACTCGTCCTCTCTCCGACCTTTATATAAATCAGAATTCCCATTAATTCTGATATACGAAATAACACATAAAAGTTTAAAGTATAAAGGTTAAGGATGAGAGAAACGATTGTTGTCAAAATGTCTTCTTCCATGGATCAAGGTACGTAAGTTATTATTTTATAAAATTAACGTGATTATTTTATATGTGAAACAATATGTGATTCTAGATCTTTCAATTAACATTAATGTAAATTGTATAATTGCTTACATGTGGTATCAGAGCTTAGGGTTAAATCACGTATTGTTTCCATCATTATCTATTTAATATTAAGTAAACATAAAATAAAATTACGAAATGTTTTGTTTATTGCAACTAATTCATTGCCGTATTAATTATTTTATTTATTACAATTAAAACAAAGCTATATTAAATTATAAATTATCAATTTGACATTGGCTGTTTTTACTGCAATTAAAATATACGTATATTAAAGTACACATATAGTAATTTGATATTCATAATTTTAACATTTAAATTCTTATCGATGTTTCATTAATATTTGTTAAATATATGTAATGATATTTAAAGTTTATAGTTTATTAATGAAAAGCATGTTATGTATATTTATGTTTATTTGTTATTACATATAAAATTGATTTTGGCAACTTAATGTATTTGTAATGTTTAATAAATGATGACATGATTAATTAGAACTCTGTTAATAATTATGATGCTCCGTATATAAATGTATATTAATAAAGAGTCCTATTGTTTTTGAAAATAAATATAAACGAGTCCTAATATAATCTAGAGGGGGGGTGAATAGATTTTAATCCCTTGTTACCAATTTTTCGAGATTAATCAAGATTACAAAATAACCCCAACTAGTCAATAAATGAAATCATGTGAAGAGAATGCGGAAAGTAAATAACACATGATTTTTATGTGGAAACCTACACGGGGAAAAACCACGGGCTATTTAGTGCGCCACACTAGAACCTCAATCCACTACTTGCAAATACGATTACAATCTAGGTTGACCGCATCACACCTAAGATTACTAATCCGTCTTTGCTACCCACGGGCCTTTAGAAGTGAACCTAGTTCATGCTTGCAAACTACCAACAAGGCAAATACAAGACTTGACTCTAAATGAAGAGATAAAACAACCTAGTGTGAATATGTGTAATATTCAAGATGCTCAAAATGCAAGGTTAGACATTTTAGCTTATCTAGGCATGGATGAACATGTTAGACATTCCTAGATATCATCTCACTAAGTGACATGCATAAAACATAACAAAATAGACAAACAAAGTCCTATATGCAATATCTACCACAATACAACTCACAAAACACAATAACACAATTTTGAAACTAAGTCAAGTCATAAAGAAGCAATCTTGAAACTAGTCAAGTAATAAAAGAGCAATCTTGTAGAGAAAGAACATGTGAAGTGATGCAAATATGTTCTAACTACAAGTCATGTAAGCAAAGATGAAAACCCTAAGAGAATCATACTAGAACATGCTAGATGATGAATGAATCATGTAAGAATGATGCGTTTTGATGTTTTGAGAGATAAAAAAGTGTTCTTGATACCTTAGCTTGGAAGCAACTCAAAAGGCTCTCAAAAGTGTAATCTTTTTTCTCTAAAAACGAGCAAAGGCAAAACAAGTCATATATATAGAAGAGGCAGAGCAAAACGGCGTCGTTTGAAACAAAGACACGAAACGTCGCTGAGGAACCGCTGCCGTACCGCTGCCAAAGCGGCAGCGGTTGGGCAGCGGTCTTCGCTGCCAAGGCCACCGCTGCCTATAAAATGGCAGCGGTTCGGGAGCGGTCCCGGGAGCGGACTCCACTGTCCGCGAACCGCTGTGAAGAAAATCACAGCGGTCTTGGGAGCGGTCTGAGGTAAAAATTGACCTCTATAAAAGCCTTCAATCAATTTCTAAGGCCAATAAACATGCCAAAGAATTAATACACAATGATAGAGTGATCATGCATGAAAACTAATATGCAACAACACAAATCACACAACAAACAATATAGAACATAAGATCATGAAATGTGTGTGTGTGTGCAACTAAATCTCTTCACATAAAGAGTCAAGATCAAGTGATTACCTTCCATGAAGCTCTAGTAATCCACAATGAGGTCCTTAAGCAATAGAGAAGAAAAACTTCAATCCTAAGCTACCTTTACAAGATTGAACCCCATTGCGGTTTTGTCAACGAAATAAGCCAATCAACAAAGAGGCACTTACAATCTCCCCCTTTGGCTATTTCGTGACAAAATCACCACTCACAAGCAACCTCACAAAAACAAAAAATGGTTGGTCAACAAAATTTTTCTACTTTACAAGATAAGTCCTAGTCTAAGTCTTGAACAACTTCAAGACATTTCCAAGCTTGTAGAAAAAACCAACCTACACACAAACAACAAGAAAAATACCTTACAAGAGCAAGTGTGTGAGAGGTGCTTGATCAAAAAAGAATTACAATCAAATAATGTAATCATGCAATGCAATGCAACTCCCCCTAAATGCATCAACTCCCAATAAGGGTTACTCTCTCTCTTAACTCCCCCTAAATGCAATGCCAAATTAAAACAAATCTCCCCTAACCTTACTCCCCCTTTTTGTCATGAGATAGGCAAAGGGAGTCTCCCGTAATAGGTAAGCATTTAGCAATGAGAGCTTGTAGCACAAAAAACATATGCACAATCCTATGAGCAATTTTATGCAACTCAATTAAGTAAGAGAGATTCAAGGAGTTTTATTTAAAGAAAAAATGTGTGACAAGCATGCTTTGCAAGCAAGACATGTTGCAATCAAACTCAAAAAAACAATGGTATTTGGCAAAGCAAACAACAAAGGTTTCCTTAAGGAATTCAAACCAATTTCACCCATTGCATGGAAAAAGATGAGGATATAGAGTTTAAACATTTCAAATTTTAACGAGCAACTAAATCCAACTTTATAAGCAAAACAAGACATGGGCGACTTTGCACCTTATTAGATTTTTCTGGGTGAGATTCCCGTATGATAGTAGCCTTGTTCTACAAATAAGGAGGGAGAGACTATGGATATAAAGATCCTTATTGATTGAAGTCTCAAAGTTAGCTTTTGCACACAAATTTTCCATTCAAGTTAAAGCACTTAGGCATATCATACTTTTCACTTAAGCATGTCAACAAAAAGAATCATCATGTCATAGGAATCAATTAAAGGTCATTCATCAAGTACTTCCAAAGTACATTTCCTATTCCAAAAATGCATGTTTGAGCATAATTATAACATGGTTTGCAAGCAAGTCAAAAAGTCACACTTATTAAGAAAAATACATATAAGCATGAACAACCAATCATCTCAAGCAATTAAAGAAGATGCATAAAATATTTCAATGTAGCACAATGCATGTTCATGCAACTTTGCTCTCTTTGCTTGAGCTCCCCATATGGGGTCAAGACAAAACACTTCAACTCAAGTGACAAATCCCAATAGACTTGCTAAGGTTCCCAAATCTAAGAGTGTCTAAGGGTTTTGTAAACAAATCCGCTAGTTGGTCATTTGTTCCCACATGTTCCAATGCAATGATTTTACTCTCAACTAGCTCTCTTATGAAGTGGTGTCTAATGTCAATGTGCTTGGTCCTAGAATGTTGGACGGGATTCTTAGAAATGTTTATGGCACTCATGTTATCACAAAATAAAGTAAGAGTACCTTGCTCCAAGCCATATTCGGCTAGCAATTGTTTCATCCACATCAATTGAGTACAAGCACTACCGGCGGCAATGTATTCCGCCTCGGCCGTGGATAAGGAAATTGAGTTTTGTTTCTTACAAAACCAAGAAACCAAGTTGTTTCCAAGGAAAAAGCAACCGCCCGATGTACTTTTCCTATCATCACAATTTCCTGCCCAATCGGCATCACTATATCCAACAAGACTTGGATTAGTGTCATAAGAGTACCAAATCCCATGGTTTGAGGTACCATTCACAAACCGAATGATCCTCTTTACCGCAATAAGGTGAGATTCCTTGGGATTAGCTTGGTACCTAGCACAAACACCCACACTAAATGCTATATCGGGCCTACTTGCGGTCAAGTAAAGCAAGCTCCCTATCATGCCACGATATAGACTTTGCTCCACATCCTTTCCACTAGCATCTTTGCTTAGTTTCAAGGTGGTGCCCATGGGTGTGTCACAATGTTTGGCATTCTCAAGGCCAAACTTCTTCACTAGGCTCTTGACATATTTAGCTTGGGATATGAAGATCCCATCATGCATTTGCTTAATTTGCAAGCCTAGGAAGTAATTTAGTTCACCAACCATGCTCATCTCAAACTCATGAGACATGACATCAACAAATTGTTGAATTTTCAAGTTGTTGGTGGAACCAAAAACAATGTCATCAACATAAATTTGAGCTATGAATAGCTCATCTTTAGTGCACTTGATGAACAAAGTCTTGTCAACACTACCTCTAGAGTAGCCATTGTCAACAAGATAGAGAGTGAGGCGCTCATACCAAGCCCTCGGTGCTTGTTTCAACCCATATAAAGCCTTTTTGAGGCGATAGACATGAGAGGGGTGGTGTGGATCCACAAACCCCTTGGGTTGCTCAACAAACACTTCCTCATGCAAGAAGCCATTTAGGAAGGCACTCTTAACATCCATTTGGTGTAATTTGAACTTGTACACACAAGAAATGGACAAGAGAAGCCTAATGGACTCTAAGCGGACAATGGGAGCAAAAGTCTCCTCAAAGTCAATACCCTCAATTTGAGAGTACCCTTGTGCAACAAGCCTTGCCTTGTTTCGCACAATGTTGCCATCCTCATCGGATTTGTTCCTAAACACCCATTTAGTGCCTATGACATTGGTGCTTTTAGGTCTAGGAACAAGAGTCCAAACCTCATTTCTCTCAAATTGGTTTTGCTCTTCTTGCACGGCAAGAACCCAATATTCATCATTTAAGGCTTCATCAACCTTTTTGGGTTCTATTTGAGAGGTGTAACAAGTATAGCTAATTTGATTAGCTATTTGACGTCTAGTCCTAACACCCTCTCTAACATCTCCAATGGTATCATTCTTATCATGGAGTTTTCTAACCCAAGGAGCGGGTTCATTAGAGTCCAATGGAGGAACTCTATTTAGAGGTAAATCATCATCTTCATCTTGGTTTGACTTCACACCACTTGAAGTCTCACCACTTTCCTTCAAAGGAAGGTCATCTAACTCACAAACATCCTCCTCATGGTCATCATGTTTTGGCCTACAATCATCAAAGACCACATTTGATGATTCCATCACACTTCGAGTCTTAAGATTAAAAACTCTATAGGCCTTGCTATCAAGTGCATATCCAATAAAAATACCCTCATCACTCTTAGCATCAAACTTGCCAAGTTGATCACGGTCATTAAGTATATAGCACTTACTTCCAAAGATATGGAAATAGCTCACATTGGGTTTTCTACCCTTCCATAACTCATAGGATGTTTGTTTAGTCCCGGGCCTAAGGAAAACTCTATTCCCTATGTAGCAAGCCGTATTAATGGCTTCGGCCCAAAGATTTCTAGGGACTTTGTTGCTAAGCAACATCACACGGGCCATCTCTTGAAGGACTCTATTCTTCCTCTCAACAACTCCATTTTGTTGAGGAGTCCTAGGGGCCGAAAATTCATGGGAAATGCCTAAGCTATCGCAAAAATTCTCAAAGCTAGCATTTTCAAACTCTTTCCCATGATCACTTCTAATTTTCTTAATGCTTTTAATGTGAGAAGTTTTCTCATTTTGAATTTTGACACAAAGCATTTTAAATTTCTCAAAGGCTTCGGACTTTTCCCTTAGGAAGTAAGTCCATGTAAACCTAGAGAAGTCATCAACAACCACAAGGATGTACCTTCTACCACCTAAGCTTTCGGTTTGAATGGGACCCATAAGGTCCATATGGAGAAGCTCCAATGGTTCTTTGGTGGAAAGGTATTTGCCTTTCTTGTGGACACTCTTGGTTTGCTTGCCTTGTTGGCATGGTCCACAAACACCCTCAACCTTTTTCCAAAGCTTGGGAAGGCCTCTAACAACATTCAATCTATCAAGGACTTTCAAGTCCTTATAGTTCATATGGCCAAGTCTTTGGTGCCACACTTCAACTTGCTCACTAGTGGACAAGTTACAAGAGATGAGATTTGACTCAAGACAATAACAATTGTCACTTGATCTCTTGCCTTTCAACAAAACTTGCCCATTTTCTTTAAGAATAGAGCAATCAATTTTGCCAAACATAACCGAAAGCCCTTCATCACTTAAGTGTGATATGCTAATAAGATTGGCTTGCAAGCCATCTACATAAAGAGCATTGGGCAAGGAGGGCAACCCGGGAATAGATATGTTACCTTTCCCTATAACTTTTTTCTTAGACCCATCACCAAAGGTGACGAATCCACCATCCTTCATTACAAGAGTTTTGAAGAAACTCTTGTTTCCGGTCATGTGCCTAGAACACCCACTATCAAGGTACCAAGTGTTGGAGGCATTTGCTTTCAAGGCAACTTGGGCCACATAGCAATAATAATCATCATTCCTATTCGATCTAGGTGAAACAAAGTCATTCCTAAGAGCCATTGGTCCATTGTCTCTAAATTTCCTAGGAGCATGCATTGTGACTCTTTTAAGCATATTTTTCTTAATCATGCTTTCTCTTCTACACAATTTAATATACTTGAAACAATTAGGCCTAATATGGCCTTCAATTCCACAAAAATGGCAAGTAGGAGAGAAATAGGGATTCATACCATAGCCTTGTGCAAGTATTTGTGGCCTCCT
The DNA here is from genome assembly GCA_954870605.1 of Acer campestre. NCBI lineage: Eukaryota > Viridiplantae > Streptophyta > Magnoliopsida > Sapindales > Sapindaceae > Acer > Acer campestre. The sequence goes on along the minus strand of OX940811.1, from coordinate 9,630,236 downwards.
TCTAATTTGAGTTGCTCTTGGGTGTAGAGGCAACTCTCTCCTTTGTTGTTGAACAAGATTGACATGTCTCCTCGGTTGAGCATGAAAGACCCCATGTTAAGCTTGTGGGATCCTTTGTTGTGGAGGTCTTGGTTGAGGAGGTCTAGCTTGAGGAGCTCTAGCTTGTGGTGGAGCTCTTGTTGGACTCCTTGCTTGTGCTTGCTTGGAGGATTCACCAACTTCAACCCACTTAGTTGAATGTTGTGGGGTTTGAGCACTTTCAACTTCTTTGCTCTTAACAAAAGTTGTCTTCTTCAAAGGTGTGGCTTCCACTTCTTCCACATATCCTAACCCCTTTTTGTCACAAGGACTCTTCCCACAAGAAAGCATTTTGTCAAGCTTCTCGGTTCCGGAAGTCATCTTAGCCATCAAACCTCTTGCTTCCATGAGCTCTTTCCTCAAGCTTTCTTCATTCTTCTTAGCCAAGACTAGCTCCATCTTTAAACCTTCTTCCATCTCTTTAGCTTTACTCATTTCCTTGCTCAAATGAGTTACCTTGGAAGTCAATTCAAGCTTCTCCTCTTTCAACTTTTGAATTTCCTTCTTCTTCTTTGATCTTGAGTTACGAAAGAATCTCATGAAGTCATCATAATCCATTTCTTCATCAAACTCAAAATTTGAGCTAGAAGAGTTGCTTTCACCATTTGAGTCACTTTCTTCTTGCTTGTCCTCTTCTTCTTCTTTGTCGCTCACAACCTCATTGCTATTGTGAGAAGATGAGAAAGCAATGAAGTTGGCAACTTGGTCTTCATCATCATCCGAAGATGTCATCACTATCACTCCATGTCACTGCCATGGCTTTTCCTCTCTTCTTCTTCAAGTTAGCACATTCGGGAGCAATGTGTCCAAAGCCACTACACTCATAGCATTGGACACCCTTCTTGTGGTCCTTCTCTTGAGTTTGCTCCATTTTCTTGAAGGGAGCCTTCTTTTTCACAAACTTTCCCTTGGAGCCAAACCCTTTCTTTTCAAACCTCATAAATTGCTTGAACTTCTTTGCCATTAAAGCAATTTCTTTATCCGAGTCTTCTTCATCCTTTTCTACCTTAATGCTTTTCAAGGCAAGACTCTTTTGCTTCTTTGGAGGTGTAGATGTAGGACCCTTCCTAGATTCATAGGCCAAAAGCCTTCCAATAACTTCACTTGGCTTCATCTTTGAGTAATCACTATTCTCTTCCAACGCCGTCACCTTAGATTCAAACCTCTCGGGAAGCGACCTCATGATCTTTTGCTTGATTCTTCTATTCGAGTAGGGATCACCAAGTTAGTGACTTTGGTTCACTATATCCATAAGCTTCACTTGGAAGTCATTGAAGCACTCATCCTCCTCCATCCTTATGGTCTCAAATTGTGTTTGGAGAACTTGAAGCTTGGAGTCATTTACCACCTCGGTTCCTTCATGAGCCGTCTCCAATATATCCCAAGCTTCCTTTGCTATCCTTGTAGTTTGGATGAGTTTGTATTGATTGTCATCCATGGCACATAGAATTGCATGCATGGCTTTGTTGTTCCATTTCGAAGCCTCAAACTCTTGGGGGGTCCATTGTGCCTTTGGCTTGGGAACTTCCTCTCCACCTCCCGTAGGAGTCATCATAGGTGGCGTGTACCCATCTTCAATCGCCATCCATGCCCGATCATGAATTTGGCACACATATGCTTCCATTTTGCCCTTCCATGATGCGTAATTGACTCCGGTGAGCAAGGGAGGTCTTGTGCTAGAGGCACCCTCGCCTCCAATACCATTTCCACTCATAGTGTTTGGGTGAGAATGATATGAATGCACACAAACAAGAAAAACAAAACCAAACAAATGCAAGGGACTCAAACAAGAGCAAGGGATCTCCTAATTATGTTAAGGAACCCGCTCTGATACCAATTGAAAATAAATATTAACGAGTCCTAATATAATCTAGAGGGGGGGGTGAATAGATTTTAATCCCTTGTTACCAATTTTTCGAGATTAATCAAGATTACAAAATAACCCCAACTAGTCAATAAATGAAATCATGTGAAGAGAATGCGGAAAGTAAATAACACATGATTTTTACGTTGAAACCCACACGGGGAAAAACCACGGGCTATTTAGTGCGCCACACTAGAACCTCAATCCACTACTTGCAAATACGATTACAATCTAGGTTGACCGCATCACACCTAAGATTACTAATCCGTCTTTGCTACCCACAGGCCTTTAGAAGTGAACCTAGTTCATGCTTGCAAACTACCAACAAGGCAAATACAAGACTTGACTCTAAATGAAGAGATAAAACAACCTAGTGTGAATATGTGTAATATTCAAGATGCTCAAAATGCAAGGTTAGACATTTTAGCTTATCTAGGCATGGATGAACATGTTAGACATTCCTAGATATCATCTCACTAAGTGACATGCATAAAACATAACAAAATAGACAAACAAAGTCCTATATGCAATATCTACCACAATACAACTCACAAAACACAATAACACAATCTTGAAACTAAGTCAAGTCATAAAGAAGCAATCTTGAAACTAGTCAAGTAATAAAAGAGCAATCTTGTAGAGAAAGAACATGTGAAGTGATGCAAAGATGTTCTAACTACAAGTCATGTAAGCAAAGATGAAAACCCTAAGAGAATCATACTAGAACATGCTAGATGATGAATGAATCATGTAAGAATGATGGGTTTTGATGTTTTGAGAGATAAAAAAGTGTTCTTGATACCTTAGCTTGGAAGCAACTCAAAAGGCTCTCAAAAGTGTAATCTTTTTTCTCTAAAAACGAGCCAAGGCAAAACAAGTCATATATATAGAAGAGGCAGAGCAAAACGGCGTCGTTTGAAACAAAGACACGAAACGTCGCTGAGGAACCGCTGCCGTACCGCTGCCAAAGCGGCAGCGGTTGGGCAGCGGTCTTCGCTGCCAAGGCCACCGCTGCCTATAAAATGGCAGCGGTTCGGGAGCGGTCCTGGGAGCGGACTCCACTGTCCGCGAACCGCTGTCCTACCGCTGTGAAGAAAATCACAGCGGTCTTGGGAGCGGTCTGAGGTAAAAATTGACCTCTATAAAAGCCTTCAATCAATTTCTAAGGCCAATAAACATGCCAAAGAATTAATACACAATGATAGAGTGATCATGCATGAAAACTAATATGCAACAACACAAATCACACAACAAACAATATAGAACATAAGATCATGAAATGTGTGTGTGTGTGCAACTAAATCTCTTCACATAAAGAGTCAAGATCAAGTGATTACCTTCCATGAAGCTCTAGTAATCCACAATGAGGTCCTTAAGCAATAGAGAAGAAAAACTTCAATCCTAAGCTACCCTTACAAGATTGAACCCCATTGCGGTTTTGTCAACGAAATAAGCCAATCAACAAAGAGGCACTTACAGTTTTATTGATTAACATGTCACTATATGATTATTTTTATAATTATACTTAAGGTTTATTTATTTATTGTATTTCCGCTATATGTTTGTTAATAAATAATGTCAAAATTGTCGATATTTATAATTTTCTGTAGAGATATTGGTAAGCTGCCAAAGTAGCCCAAACAAGATAGAAAAATTATAAATATCAATATATTAATGAAATTGACATTATATTGCAATTTCTATATAAAGTAAATAATAGTTAGTCCAAAGGTTAATTATTACCAAAGTTTAAGAAATTGAAATAGGATAATTTAATATGCATAATAAATCAAAATGGGAATGGATACCCAAAGGTAGCATACCGGTCTAATATTATGTTGCATAATTAATTAATCCTATTACTAATGAAATTTAAAGTATGAGTGAACATTTTTGTATATTGTGATATCGACCCAAAGGTTATATCATAATGATACTATTTAGTTCATTATATATAATGATTTAATATGTGTTAAATTTCAAAGCATTGAATAACATAGTGAGCATTTATTTTATTGAAGTATCTATTCATGTTGCATTGCACTCCCATGCTTTGTCTGTACCTGTCCTTAATGGGTCAAACTAGACCTGACTCGGTTCCGGTTTCGGTTCGAACCGGAGGAACCGACCGGAACCGGAACCGGAACCGAAACTGGGAAAATCGAAACCGAAACCGGTTTTCCGGTTCCGGTTCCACATTTTTCGGAACCGGCCGGTTCCTTTTTTTTAAATTTTTTTCTTAAAATTACCATTGGAGTGCAACGGTCGGCTGACGTCAGCTGACCGTTGCCCCCCAACGGTCTGCTGATGTCAGCAGGCCGTTGGGGGCTCAAACTCTCCAAGTTTCCAAATATTTAATATTGTCAATTAGTAAGTTTTTAATATTTATTTCATTTGCAATATATTTTATTTCCGATATATTTTATTTGTAATTAATTTTATTTGCAATTTATTTTATTGCCAATTCTAAATTTCTAATTTCTCTTTCTATTCTCCAACTCTCCAAGTTTCCAAATATTTAATATTGTCAATTACTAAGTTTTTAATATTTATTTCATTTGCAATATATTTTATTTCCGATATATTTTATTTGCAATTAATTTTATTTCCAATTCTAAATTTCTAATTTCTCTCTCTATTCTCCAATTTATTTTATTTGCAATTAATTTTATTTCCAATTTATTTTACAATTCAATTTTTAAATGGCAAGTGGAAGTGGAAGTGGAAGTGGAAGGGGTCACGGCCGTGACGGTCCTAGGCGTTCAATTTCGATGAGAGGTAAGGGTCCTATGATAGATAATCTCGGTCGTGACGACACCGCCTATCACGAGTATTTTCAACGCCGGGCCTATGCTGAAGACCTAGGTCTAAACTCTCCTACTCCCCCTCTAATAATTTCAGAACCCGATCCCGATGACACCCCCCGGCCCCAATTTGACAAGCCAGTTAGATAATATGCCTTATATTGATACACCTACAGATTTTAGATTTGATCCACAAGAAGTTCAGGAACCAGGAGAGCAAGAAGATCTGATACAGAGGCAGAGCAAATCTGATCTCTTCACAAAACATATGAAGAAAATTATGCAAGAAGATGGGAGTTTTGTAGTGGCTTGCAATTACTGCAGCAAAGTATATAAGTGGCATAAATCTGGAGGACATGACACTTATCGGAAGCATATTTTAGCTAAACATACAGAAGCAGAGACCAGATCGAGGTCACAAACACAAATTCCTAGGTACGCTACTCCTAACCAACAATTATTTCGTTATTCTGATGAACAAAATAGAGAAGAATTTGCAAGAATGGTAGCAGTAGAACACCTATCATTCAGTTTTGGTGAAAGGGTTGGTTTTGTTAATTATTGTCGAAAAGCATTAAACCCTGCTGCATGCCATGTTCCTAGAACCACGCTCACATCAACACTTGAAAAGATTTATTTAAAAGAAAAAAAGAAGTTAGAAAGATTTTTTGATAAATATATCGGTCGTGTTTCCGTATGTGCCGACATATGGACTGACCATTGGAAATCGCATTCATACCTGGGTGTCACTTGCCATTTTATGGATGATACATGGACTATTCAAAAAATAATTCTTACATTTAGAGTTTTTGATGATACACACACTGCTCATAATATTTTTAGACAGCTTAGAATTATTTTTGCAGAGTATAAAATTGAAAGCAAAATTTTGTAATTGGTTTTGATAATGCTTCTGCCAATACTGCTGCTATTCCATCTTTACTTGATTTATGCAAACCTTATCTTGGTGGTACATTTTTTCATCAAAAATGTGCATGCCATATTTTAAATTTATGTGTTCAAAAAGGATTAGAAACTCTTGAACATTTTATTCTACCTATTAAAAAAGCTCTAATGTTTTTGTGGAAACATTCTTCTACAATGAATGCATGGGTAAAATATTGTAAACAAAATGGTAGACGTGTCGTTAGATTTTCTCATGATGTTCCAACACGTTGGAATTCTACTTATAAATTGTTTGCTCAAAGTTATGAATATAGGGATTTATTAGTTTCTTTTATTCAATTTCATGTTACCCACCTTCAACTTTATCAATCACATTGGGATGCTTGTTACAATGTTTTCAATTTGTTATCCATCTTTAATAATGCTACACAAAATTTATCTGGTGTTTATTATCCTACAACTCATTTATTTATTTTTGAAAGTATTAATATTGCTGGTGCATTTTGTCATTGTGAATCCGACATATCAATAGGGGAAGCCGTTCATGCTATGAAGCTAAAATGGTTGAATTATTATGCGGAGATTCCAAATATTTATTTGATTGCCATGATTTTTGATCAACGTTGTAAATTAGAGAGTATGTCTTATTATCTAAAAGGTTATTATGGGGTCGAAGGTTTAAAAATGAAATATGATATTGAAGCATGTTGTACTAGAGTTAATAAATTATTGTATGATTTATATGATGAATATTTTACAATTTATGGATCGTCACTGAACTTAGATGTTACACATACACAAACTACATCTCAGGCCCCAAAATCCTCCTCCTCCGGATTTATAGAGTTAGGGTATAGTATGGTATCCAAAAAATCTAAAAAACCTAGATGTGCTTCTTCATCAAACACCGATAAGTATTCCGAGCTGGAATCTTATCTAAATACTCCTTATAAGTTTATAGAAGATACGCTAGGGAAAAAATTTGAAATCTTACAATATTGGAAAGAGCACGCAGTGTACTATCCAATCATGGCTATGATAGCCAAAAATATTTTTTCAACACCAGTTTCTACAGTGGCTGTGGAACAAGAGTTCAGCGCTGGAGGAAATATTCTAGATGAACAGCGTTCTTGCTTAACTCCAAAATCACTACAAATGCAAGTTTGTGTAGATGATTGGACAAAAGCACAATACAGACAAAAAGAACTTCAACAAGACCCAACATATGACTTCTTCAAAGACGACGAACCTGATAAAGGAGCAGCGCGGCCGAAATAGCAGATTTACAGTACAGACTATAGAGTACAAAGTCTACAGACTACAGAATACAGATGGCGCCAAACATGCAATAAAAGGTAAGAGAACTACGTGGCCTTTGATTTCTCTAAATCCCCCAAGAGGATACGTAGGCAACTTAATTGTGGTAAAAATTAAGTGCAAGGCTAATAACTTTACATTTATTTTTAGTTTTATTTTAATTTAATTTTGTAATTTGTCATTTATTTATTATCGAATTTCAGGTGACCTAATTCCCAAATACCCAATGAAATGTAATTTATAATTTGTCATTTTGTTTATTTTTATTTTTATTTAATATTGTAATTTGTCATTTTGTTTATTTTTATTTTTATTTAATTTTGTAATTTGTCATTTTGTTTATTTTTATTTTAATATTTTATTTACAACTACAACTTACAATACAACTATACATTTATACAAGTCTAAATTATTATTTTTTATTAACAAAGGGGAAAAAAAATTTGAATTCAGAACCGCCGGTTCCACTGGAACCGGAACCGGAACCGGAACCGGTATAAACTGGTTTCGGTTTCGGTTCCGGTTCTGGTTCCACCCATCCGAGGAACCGAAACCGCCGGTTCGGAACAGAAACCGAAACTGAACCGGAACCGAACCGGAACCGCGTCACCCCTAGGTCAAACTTTGTAGACTGGAGTGAACATATCCGATTTCACTTAGGTGTTTTGGATGTTGATTATGCACTCGATTCTGAAAAGCCTGATAAGCCCACTGATGAAACTAATGATGAGGACATGGCCTTTTATGATGCTTGGAAAAGGTCAAACAAACTTTGCCTTGGGTTTATGCGAATGACTATTGCAGGAAACATTAAGTCATCGATTCCTAAAAGTGATAACGCGAAAGAATTCCTTAAAGTTGTGGAAGAGCGTTTCAAAACTGCTGACAAATCCCTTGCTGGGACATTGATGGCCCAACTGACTACAATGAAATATAATGGGGTTCATGGGATGCAAAACCACATCCTGGAAATGACGAACCTAGCTGCAAAGCTAAAGACCTTAGGAATGACCGTTGGTGAATCTTTCCTTGTTCAGTTTATTCTGAATTCCTTGCTTGCTCAGTATAGTCCATTCCAAATCCATTATAACACCATTAAGGATAAATGGAATGTGAAAGAACTAACCAAATATGGTTGTTCAAGAAGAGGCAAGGCTTAAGCAACAAGGAATGCAAATTGTTCACCTTACGACTCAAGGCTCAGGATCTGGACATAAAGGAAGAAAGCATGTAAAAGGCAAGAAAAAAGTATTTTCCAAGAATGAACCTGCTCATGCTTCTTAGGTTCAAAAGAATGACATTGGCATGAAATGTCATTTCTGTAAAAAGGAAGGACATTTCAAGAAAGATTGTCAAAAACGAAAGGAATGGTTTGAAAAGAAATGTATGAATATTTACGTAATTTTTGAATCAAACCTTACTGAAGTTCCTTCTAATACTTGGTGGATTGACTCTGGTGCTACTGTCCATGTTTCTAATACGATGCAGGGATTCCTTACAACTCGAACCATACTCCCAAATGAGCAATACATTATGATGGGGAATCGGGCCAAGGTTCCTGTTAAAGCTGTTGGAACCTTCAGACTTGTCTTAGATAGTGGTTTTAATTTAGACTTATTTCATACTTTATATGTACCATCTGTTTCCAGAAACCTTATTTCATTGAGTAGACTTGATGTTGATGGATACACATTTTCAATTGGAAATAAATGTTTTAGTTTATTTAAAAATTTATCCATTGTTGGTTCTGGAACATTATGTGATGGTTTATATAAGTTGAAACTTAATAACCACTTTGCTAAGACTTTGTGATTTTACATCCTAAAGTTGGAACTAAACGTAGCTTTATGACTGAAATGTCCTCCTTCTTGTGGCAAAAACATTTGAGGCATATCTCCAAAGAAAGAATCCAGAGGTTAGTAAAAGATGGAATTCTTGAAAATCTAGATTTTACTGATCTCGGAGTGTGTGTTGATTGTATTAAAGGAAAACAAACCAAACACACAAAGAAAGGCGCCACAAGAAGTACAAATCTCCTTGAGATTATTCACACTGACATTTGTGGACTTTTCACCACTTCATGTTTTGGTGGTGAAAGTACATTGGTGGTGAAAAGTACTTTATCACTTTTATTGATGATTTTTCACATTATGGATATCTATTTGTTGAATGAAAAATCTCAATCGGTGGATGTCCTTGAGGTTTACATAACTGAGGTTGAAAGAAAATTAGATAGAAAAGTGAAAAGTGTAAGATCCGATAGAGGAGGTGAGTTTTATGGTCGCTATAATGAGTCAGGACAACACCCTGGTCCTTTTGCTAAATTTCTAGAAAAGCTTGGCATATGTGCTCAATATACAATGCCAGGAACGCCTCAGCAGAATGGTGTTGCTGAGAGACGTAATCGTACTCTTATGGATATTGTTAGAAATATGTTAAGCAACTCTACTTTGCCTATATCATTGTGGAGTGAAGCTCTAAAGACCGCTGTGTACATTTTGAACAGGGTTCCTAGTAAGTCAGTTTCAAAAACCCCTTTTGAGTTATGGGCTGGAAGGAAACCAAATTTAAGACACCTTCATATTTGGGGATGTCCAGTAGAAGTTAGACTTTTTAACCCACAGGAAAAGAAATTGGATTTCAGGACAGTAAGTGGTTACTTTATTGGTTACCCAGAGAAATCCAAAGGTTTCAGGTTTTATTTGCCTAACCATAGTACAAGAATAATGAAAACCGGTAATGCTAGATTTTTTGAGGATAATGACATTAGTGGAATTGATTTACCACGTCATGTGTCCATTGAAGAAACTAGGACACAATTACGAAATATGGTAAATGAAGAAGCGAGGATACAAGTTCTTTTACCTTTAGCTTTTAAAGATATTGTTGATCCAAATGTTATTGTCCATAATAACGATCAACAAATAAATGATGAACCACTTCATAACGAAATTGTCACTATTGAACCAATAGTAGAAGAACCATGAGAAATTGCATTACGGAGATCTCAAAGAGAAAAGAGATCGGCAATTTCAAATGATTACATGGTTTATTTACAAGAATCTGATTATGATATTGGGATGGATAATGATCTGGTTTCATACCAACAAGCCATAGAAAGTAATGATTCTTCTAATTGGATTGATGCCATGAAAGAAGAGATGAAATCAATAGAACATAATGAAGTTTGGGATCTTATCGAGTTGCCTAATGGATGCAAGAAAGTTGGTTGTAAATGGGTTTTCAAAACCAAGCGTGACCGTAAAGGCAATATCTAAACCAGACTCGTTGACAAAGGTTTCACTCAAAAAGAAGGCATTGATTACACAGAGACTTTTTCACCTGTATCTAAGAAGGACTCATTTAGAATCATTATGGCTCTGGTGGCTCATTTCGATTTAGAGCTACACAAAATGGATGTAAAGACTACTTTTCTAAACGGAAATTTAGATGAAGAAGTTTACATGGATCAACCTAAGGGCTTTGCATTAAAGGGAAAGGAAAATCTGGTTTGCAAGCTTAAGAGATCAATATATGGACTTAAACAAGCTTCCAGGCAATGGTATATTAAGTTTCATAATACTATTATCTCCTTCAGTTATAAAGAAAACATTGTTGATAAATATATATACTTGAAGGTCAGTGAGAGTAAATTTATAATTTTGATCTTATATGTTGATGATATCTTGCTTGCCAGTAGTGATCTTGGTTTATTACTTGAAACCAAGAAGTTTCTCACCAAGAACTTTGAAATGAAAGATATGGATAAGACAGCCTATGTGATTGGAATTGAAATATTTCGAGACTGATCACAACAATTGTTAGAGTTATCTTAGAAAGCATATATTAACAAAGTTCTGAAGAGATTCCGAATGGAAAACTGTTCACTATAGAGGTTGAGTTTGTGGCGTGCTTTGAGGCCACAATTCAAGGTTTATGGTTACGGAACTTTATCTCAGGACTTAGAGTTGTCGACTTTATTTCTAGGTCCTTGAGAATTCATTGTGATAATGCCGCAACAGTTTTCTTCTCCAAGAATGACAAGTATTCTAAAGGTGCTAAACATATGGAGTTGAAGTTTCTTTCTATTAAAGAAAGAAGTGCAGAAACAAAGAATGTCTATTAAACATATTAGCACAAAACTTATGATTGTTGATCCATTAACAAAAAGGGTTTCCACCAAAGACATTTAAAGAGCACACTGTCAGTATGGGTCTTGGTATGCAACCCTTAATGTTGTTATTTGGATCTATTATGTTATTTTATTATGATAGACATTATTTTGAGATCTCATTTAATGTGTTTATGCTATTTCCTGTTTTCATCATGTACGTACATTTATGATAATGAAAGAGTTTTAAACAGGATATTATGTTGGACAAATTTTAGGCATTAGTGCTAGCCTATGTTTCTCACTTATGGTTCATGACAATCAAGCTATTAGTGTCATAGTACATAGAAGGGACTGTGTCGTTTCATTGACACACAACCGCCATGACTCACATAAATAGATTGTTTGATTATGATATTACGAAAACCAAATTATGTAAGACATGAATTGGATATATAAATTTTAAATATGCGATCGCGTATACATATATATATATATAAGTCTTTTCTTGTAATCCCACATGTGTCCTTTTATAAAGTAAGTTTTATTTATTGATTTTTATTATGTTATATGGACCAAGTGGGAGAATGTAGAATTTATGGTCCTAATAACTAATGTTTTTAATGTTAAGTTAATGTGGGATAAATAAGTTATAAAATAATTCTTAATGAAGTCTTGAATTAATGAAGGATTAATTATCCAAATTATGCACATGTCGATGTATTGGTTTGAGAAACTGTTTCTCAACGTACCATTAATTTTATGGGAATTAATGGTTACGTTAAACTAAATGTAAGAAACACTCGTCCTCTCTCCGACCTTTATATAAATCAGAATTTCCATTAATTCTGATATACGAAATAACACATAAAAGTTTAAAGTATAAAGGTTAAGGAGGAGAGAAACGATTGTTGTCAAAATGTCTTCTTCCATGGATCAAGGTACGTAAGTTATTATCTTATAAAAATAACGTGATTATTTTATATGTGAAACAATATGTGATTCTAGATCTTTCAATTAACATTAATGGAAATTGTATAATTGCTTACACATACACACTTGAGACAAAACATATAAATCTAATAGTTCACATTCAACGCAAAATATCTATAAATATATATATATATAGTTTTATTTTAAAAACATTAAGTGGGGATATTTTAGTAAAATGACATGAATTCCCCCTTTCAATTAGGAAATGAAACTTGATTCTTAAGATGAGTGGGGGGAATCAATTTTTCTTTCATTCGGTTCTTGATATGTGTGTGGAGTTTATGGAATTTAATTCCCCACAAATTTGGTAAATATAAATTCAAAAATTAAGAATTTAATTCCCTTACCTAAGAAGATTCTCGTTTAGCAAACTCTTCCATATATCAATTAAATTAATGCCTCATTATTTAAACAATAATGCTAAACATTCCACCTAAAATCCCACTTTTTTCATCCCACTACATGTGACATGTGAGGTGTCAAATGGTGAGTGAATACACATTAATGATGATTTATCTCACCTACCTCATATATCCACTCATCATTTGACATCTCACATGTCATATGTAGTGGGATAAAAAAAATGAGATTTTAAGTGGGATATATATAGCATTACTGCTATTTAAAAGTCATAACTTGAATGAAATTGTTCACATTAGATCACGAGGCATCGAAACAAATAATAGAATTAGTCAAACAAGTACACTGTATCTACGGACAGAAGCATGAAGCATCTTTAATAGACGGCCTAGATTTCTGGGATAATGTTTTTTTCTAAAAGGAGTAGCACTGTAGCACCACGCCACGTCGCCACCGAGAACGCGAGGCACGTGATGACTAGACGACGCGCTAAGTTCAGGGAAAGTGCGCGTGGGGGGTGGTGTGGCGTTTTGTTGTATATTTTGAGAGCATTTAAAATGGGGAGGTGCAGGGAGATTGTGACGGAGATTCAAGAGTGAAGAAGTGATGCTAAATATGGAAAATGTTGTTTTTTATTTTATTTTATTTTGTAAGGAAAGCAATGCTGGTCAGATTTGCTTTAACAAGATAGTGATTGATTTCCTCAAAAAAAAAGAAAAAAAAAAAGTGAGTGAGTGATCCACAAGTCATCTCTCCCTCCAACTCAAAGAGGGAGAGAATCTTACCATAATGTATCAGACCACTAAAATAATGCCATATACTACAGATATTTAATCCCATTGTTTATCCATGTTATAAGATTTTGCCTGTTTCAAATACGTTACGTGATATGATCATAATGGGAGATGCATGGTGCATTTCATTGGAACCAAAATTTTTATTGAACTCATATTACTCTGTTCGTTCACTCTTTTTAATAGAAAATCGCTCTAAAATTTGACTAATTTTTAAAAATAACTCTCTAGCTAGCTTTAAACCGATAGGGGAAGCCTCCTACTGTATACCAATCAAGTAGTTTCAAAATTTAGCTTAAAATCCTATGATTGTGTACCCGAAAAAAAAATCCACTGTTTTTGCATGAATTCGAAACTATTTGTTTGTTATTGAAAATGATCAAAACTTAGTAGGGTTTCGTGATTCTCCCTAGTTTACTACTTTATAACGTTGGGTGAATTATTTATTTATTTATTTAAATATAACATGTACGGTGGCGGCCATTTGAATTTGTTAGTTCGGATCACAGTTCTTTCATATATATATATATATATCAATTTTTCTATTGTCAGTTCGTCATGATATAAAATATATTAGGACAAAGAATACGGATCATTGGATTTATATACTTTAACTCAAAGTGTATGCAATTATCAAAACTATTTTAACTCAAAGTATATATATTTGTTAAAACTTCTCCATAATCTGTATATACACTTGTTAAAACTTCTCCATAATTTATGGTATATGTTTTTCGTCATGATATTTTTTATATTATAATGAACTAACAATAAAAAGATTGATATATATATATATATATATAAAGTGACGTGTTTTGATCTGATCGGATCGGATAGATGCACCGTGCACGGGTGTTTTAATGAAGTTGTTTCCCACATTTGTTATGTATGAGGTAAAATATATATTTTTTAAAATTCAATTTTTTTTTTTTTTTTCAAAATAAGTAATAAAAGTCGGGAAAACGTGATGAACTCGTTTCTTTGAAGCTTGTCAATTGGAAAATAGTTAAATATTGACTACACAGACGGCATTAGTTGGCGAAAGAATAAAATGATGTCAATCAAAGAAATTTTGACAAAAAAAAGTCTGTCATGGATGTATTTTGCAAGCTTTAATTTATCGACTTTCTTGTCTGACCATAAATATTATATTTTTCTTGAATCAAAACACAGTTCAATCTTTACAAATTAATTTTACGCTTGCTTAGAAAAAGAGATTTTTTTTTACTTAAATAGTTAAATTTAAGGATGACTTCAAAAAAAATAACTTTTAAGTGGTCAACAATTTTGGCTGAGTTTCATTCCTTTTCTAGCAATCATGCCGGCCAAGGCAATCTTGATATTAACAAAAAGATGTCCAGGTTCTCTTTTTGTTCTCACCTATCCAATTCTAATTTCGTTGTTGAGAGAATTAAATCATCTTTAAAATAATTAATATTTTCAAAATAATTGCCAGCCACTTATGATCACTTTTACGTATGTTAGTTATACGTTGAAGGAATTTCACAAATTTTTTTTAAAAAAAGGTGCGAGACACTCGATCAAACCAGGTTATGATTAGTAGATAGATTATGATAAATTTTAGGGAGAATCGCAAATACCCCCCCAACTTTTAAGCTAATGGCAAATTAAACCCTCTGGTTTGAACAATCAACAAACAACCCCCTACCGTTAAGAACCCTTGCATTTTTTGCTGCATGTAGGGGGTTATTTGCTGATTTGTAGGGGGTTATTTGCTGATTGTTTAAATTTGTAGGGGGTTGTTTGCTGATTGTTCAAACCAGAGGGTTTGATTTGCCATTAGCTTAAAAGTTGGGGGGGTATTTGCGATTCTCCCTAAATTTTACCCCAAGGGGTGGTGTTGCCCGTCAGTGGGGCGAGTTGTAAATTCGAACGTTCTGAGTTCGATCCCTGGCAGCCACATTTCTTTTGGGGTCATTGGAGATTTACCCAGCTGCTAACTGCAGGACCTTGTGGGATTAAATGATTAATCGAGGTGCGCGCAAACTGATCTTGACATCCACGGATAAAAAAAAAAAAAGAGATTATGATAAGTTTCACAAACTAACGTCAATTGTCGAAGGCATGACGAGTATGGAAGTGTGAATTATGATGAGACGGTTGTTTGATTAGAATAGAATTGCTGGGTCGACGGACGGCCCTGATTGATTCCTTGTTAAGTGGTGGATTTTTCTATCAAAGAAAAGATAATACGTACATTGCACCCTCCCACACCAACACAGTTTCGATGCTAATTCATGAACCCTAGATGATGATGATTGGACGTTAAAAGCTATCCAATGGCTTGCAAATTTTGTACGTATCAACCTCTTAATATTCCATTTCTGCTATCTCTTTAATTTGATGGCTTTTGCATTTTGACCCGGAATTTTATTAGTAATTTAGTATAAACAACTCAGATTATTAGTTACTGGTTTATTAAATAAGATAATTCGCACCGATGTCCC
The DNA here is from genome assembly GCA_954870605.1 of Acer campestre. Lineage (NCBI taxonomy): Eukaryota > Viridiplantae > Streptophyta > Magnoliopsida > Sapindales > Sapindaceae > Acer > Acer campestre. The sequence goes on along the minus strand of OX940811.1, from coordinate 9,614,541 downwards.
TTAAATTTTTTCAAAATATGCACTATACTCCTTATAACTTATAAGAGGGGGTAAAAAATCCAAGTGTTTATTGAAAAACGAGAATTTATGTGGTTTAGTGGTGAAAAAAAAAAGTATAGGGGGTATGATACATATTTTAGAAGAATTTAGAGAAGATCAGTACCAATTAACCTATTATATATATTATATATATATATATATATTATAATAGATATCTGCTAGTTGTGGAAATAATTATCCACATCGTGGATAAATTATTTGATCTCTGGTAGGTTCTACTATGTTTGATAAATTATTCTTACAAATCATTAAATCTCATGCAATGACAACTAAAGAAATGAAAAGAAAAAAAAAAATAGAAATTATTCTCATCTAATTGCGGATTGCCTAACAAATTAACTTGGTAATGATTCTATTGAGTAAGATTATATTCAGCGTTTATCTAATCATGAAATATATTTCCTTGTATCTTTTTTTTTTCTTTTGGAATTTATACTTCCTTATTTGAGATGAGTTTTCAGCAGAATTATTTAGTTTAATAGTATTTACTTGTTGCCATTATCCATCAAAATTATATCCCCAATTTTTATTATTTTAAATTAATTGATTATTTGAGTATGTTGAAGACAAAATATGTTCATTATTTTTATTAACGGCGGAGATGATCTCTCCCTCAGTGGTTTCCATTCTAAACGATTCCAAATCTTTTGAAGGGGAATCTAAATACATTATCAATGATATTAAAGTTTTGAGATCAGAAGTAGGCATTGTTAGCTGTTTCCAAATCTGGAAATTCCTTAGCTCTTAAACTTGCTTTTTCAGTTTTCTCGTCTTGTAGGGAATTTGTTTGGTTGGATTTTTGTACCTTGTTAAGTAGGAATTTTCTGTAATGTAATGTGTATTATTTATCAAAAAAAAAAAAAGAGTGTACGTTTTTAGAAATAAAATTATAGATAGTCTTAAAAAATGTATTGAGTTGGATTTTTTTTTTTTTTTTTTTAAAGACAATTTTTAAATATAATCCTATTAGGGCAAACCATTTTAATACTAGCTAGAAACTCATGTATGTTTTTTTTTTTCTTTCTCTAAAATCATGACATCGTATTAATTTTATTAGTAAATAAATGCAAATTTAAATGTGAGAATAAAAAGCTGGAATTGGGAAAATAATTTGAACTTTAAACCTTAACATATGTTGAGGTAATTAGTGAGTAAGCAGAATGATTACTTGCCTAAAATGATTTAATTATTAAAAAAAAAAAAAAAAAAAAAACGAAGATAACGAGTTTTCAATGTTTTTGTTACTTGTAATTTTCCTTCTCAATTCTCACCATTTTTCACATGATCAGATAATCTTCTCTCAGAATACAGGGGACTGCAATTTCAAATCCACCCATTGTTTTTGACTTTTGAAATGGCGTCCTTTCCAATGATTTCATTTTTCTAGCCATCATAGAAAACTTTTCTGGAAGACTATTCACTGCCAAATTTATTTATTTATTTTTTGTTTGTTTGTGTTAAACCTAATTTACCTGAGCTATGTTTTGGATTCGGTGCAAATTTGATAAAATTGCGGGTAGGATATAATTTGAACCCATAATGTTTTTGATATTTATACTAGCGGTTTCTTTATAAGATCACCTCAACTTCAGTAAATTCCATTATATTGTTCTTAATTATTACATGGAATAGTACTTTAAAGGCATAAGTATTATTTTTGTAAATAATATCTTACAAAACTATTTTTAATCAATATTTTGTATTAATTGAAAAGAGAGTTTTAATGTGAGAGGTTTTCTTACTAACACCTCAAGTCCTCAACTTTATTTAATTCCATGGGGAATTTAAACCCCACTTTTGTTATTACTATTACATGGAAATATGGAATGGAAGAGTACTTTGAAGACAAAAGTATAAGGAAGATGATGTCTTATAAAAATATTTTAGAAACAATGTTTAATGAAAAGTATCTTACAAAATTGATTTTTTTTTTTTAAATCCTAAAATATATTTGATATATTATCTTGAAAAGATTATATGAAAATGAAAGAAATGATACATATTATTTCAATTGACACACATTCTCTTTAAGTACCATTTAAATATTTAAATAATAGAAAAAAAGAGTGACGTTTCTTTAAAAAAAAATTAATAAAAAAAATTCAATGGTGAATGGTCATATAAAACACATGCTTGATTGAATTATTTTCTGCTCATCAAACAATCTAAATTACATTTTAAAGAGGCTTAACTTGGTAAATTTTATTTATTAAAGAGACATCGGGATGTAAAACCGCTATATCATGATATGGAGTCACTAAGTGGTTTGGAAGATTTAGGATATGAGGGCCTAAATTTACCTGGTGTAATAAAAGGGCAGGTGAAACTTTGATTTTTGAAAGATTGGACAGAGTTACTGGTAATGTGGCTTGGAAACTTTTATTTCCGGATTTTGTGGTGTCTCATCTCGACTTCTGGCCCTCTGATCATCGTCCAATTTTGCTGAATTTCGAAGATAATCTGGGGCTTTCTAGGGATTCCTTTAGGACTAGGAGATTCCATTTTGAGGAGTGTTGGATTGAAAATCCAGAATGTAGAGAGCTGATATCTAATTCTTGGGTGTTGTACAGAAATTCTACTGCAGTGGAGGGAGTGCTTTTTAATATTCAAACTTGTGGTAATCGGCTGGGCCATTGTAATATTAATTGTAGGAAAAAGCTCAAGGAGTTGATTCTTATTAAAAAGATGGAGTTGAAGAAAGCTTATGAAAATCTCGGTCCTGTTTCTTGGCAGTCTATTCAATTGCTTGAGAATCAGTTAGATTTAGTGCTTGAGACTGAAGAACATTATTGGCGGCAGAGATCGAGGATAGATTGGCTTAAATGTGGTGACCGGAATACGCACTTCTTCCATATGAAAGCTACTGTGAGGAAAGCTCGTAACCGTATCAGAGGTCTTTTTGGGAATGATGGGCTTTGGCATGATTCCGATAATGATATTGAAGCTATTGTTTTGGATCATTTTCAGGGTATTTTTCAGACTTGTTCTCCTTCTCCTTTTGTTATTGAGGAGGTCCTAACTAGTGTTAGTCCCAAGCTTGCTTCTCCTATGAGCAGTTTTTTGGATTCAGATTTTATTAGAGAGGAAATTCAGTTGGCTGTTTTTGGTTTGGGAGCTTTGAAGGCACCAGGTAAGGATGGTCTTCCTGCTGTTTTCTATCAAAAATTTTGGGACAAAGTGGGTCCAAGTGTTACTGATGCCTGTCTAGAATGTCTTAATAATGGTGGTTCTTTGGAAAGGTTGAATGAAATGTTGGTTATTCTTATTCCTAAGAAGAAGGTGTCGGAAAATATGTCGGATTTCGGTCCAATTAGTCTTTGTAACGTGCTTTACAAAATAGTGTCGAAAACTATTGCCAATCGATTCCGTCATGCTCTAGATGGGGTTATTTCAGAAGTTCAGAGTGCCTTTATACCTGGTAGATTAATTTCAGACAACATCTTAATCAGTTTTGAGTGTTTGCATAGGCTTAAGAGAAGAAAGAGAAAACATGGCTCTATGGTAGTCAAGTTAGATATGTCAAAAGCGTTTGATAGGGTTGAATGGATTTTTGTTGAAGGTATGATGCGCAAGCTCGGTTTTTCTTCGTGTTGGATTAGCTTGATTCTGCGTTGCATCTCCTCTGTTTCGTATTCCTTTGTGATCAATGGTGATGTTTGTGGTCTGTTAAAGCCTTCTCGAGGATTACGCCAAGGTGATCCGCTCTCACCCTATCTCTTTCTTTTATGTTCTGAAGGTTTTTCTTGCTTAATTAATCAGGCTGTGGGCAATGGTGCTATTACAGGTTTTAATTGTATTAGGAATGGTCCAATTATATCTCATCTTTTGTTTGTTGATGACTGCATTTTATTTGCCAAAGCCACTGTTTCTAATTGTGAAGTTTTTAAGAGTATTCTTGTGAGTTATGCTAGTGCTTCGGGGCAGCTAATTAATTTTGACAAATCTGCCATTTGCTTTAGCCCTTCCATCTCTTCTTTTGATTATGGTATTTTGGCTGATATTTTTGGTGTCAGAGTAGTGGATTGTCATGAGAAATATTTAGGTCTCCCTTACTTTATAGGGCGTAAGAAAAAAGATCTTTTCTCAGACATTTCCTCTAGAATTTGGGATAAGATTAAGGGGTGGAGAGACAAATTTCTTTCAACCGGAGGGAAAGAAATTCTTATAAAAGCTGTAATTCAGTCTATCCCCGTTTATTCTATGAATCTATTTCAACTCCCTAAGGTTATTATAAAAGAGGTTTACCAGTTTTGTGCTCGGTTCTGGTGGAGTAGCAATGAAACTACTAGGAAAATACATTGGTGTTCTTGGGCTAGGCTCTGTGACAACAAAGAAAAAGGGGGGGTTTGGGTTTCAAAAATTAGGAGGTCCATAACCAAGCTCTTTTAGCAAATCAGTGTTGGAGAATAATGGCTAATGGCAATTCTTTGGCTGCTCGGGTGCTTAAAGCAAGTTACTATCCTCATGTTGATTTCATTGATGCAGAATGTAGCTCCTCAGCTTCTTATATCTGGAAGAGTTTGATGTGGGGGAAATATATTATTATGGCTGGTTCCCGATGGAGAGTAGGTGACGGGAAATCGATCCGTATTTATAAAGATCGATGGATTCCGAGACCAACAACATTCAGACCTCTTTCTTCCCCTATTTTGGGTGACAATACCACTGTGGATAAGCTCTTCTCAGCCTCTGGTGGTTGGAATGTTGAAATGATTAAAAGTGCCTTCTGTGAGGATGATTTTTTGGCAATTCTTAGTATCCCTATCAGTCATCGCAGGGTTACAGACTCACTCCAATGGCATTTTGAGTAGAATGGTTCTTATTCTTCTAAGAGTGGTCATCGTGTGGGTATGGCAATTAATTCTGAGATTAGTCCTTCATGTTCAGGCTCTCTTTTTAGTCTTTTGGTTTCTTGGTGGAAATCTCTTTGAAAGCTCCATCTCCCCTCTAAGATTAAATTCTTTATTTGGAAGGCTTGTAACAATTTTATTCCTTCTAATGAGGTTTTGTCAAGAAGAAGAATTCCTATTAACAGGTTGTGCCCTTTGTGTTTATGCAAATCTGAGTCCATTCTTCACTGCCTTTGGAGTTGTAGCAAGTTGAAGATGGTTCGTGATTTTTGGTTCCGACAGCTGCCTGATTTTCATAGAGGTAAAGTCAGTTTTTTTGATTTTATTCTTCAATGTTTTTCAAGTTTGACTGAGGATGAGTTGAGTTTGTTTTGTGTGTGTTTGTGGAAGATTTGGTCAATGCGTAATGTCCAAATTCATGAGGCCTCTTCTTATCAAGTTACTGATGTTGTTGAGTGGGCAAGTAGTTATGTGGTTGAATTTCATAATGCCTGTTCCCCTATTGTTTTGGTGCCTGCGAGTGCTGGGATCAGAAATTCCATTTGGATTCCTCCTGATCAAGGGCTATTTAAGATTAACTGCGATGCCACTTTAAATATAGATGGCTGTCTGGTGGGTTTCGGGATTGTTATTCGCAATAGTGAAGGTCTTGTTATGGCTTCTAGCTCCCAAAAAGCTATTGCCTCCTTCTCTCCACAAGTTGCGGACGCAGAAGCTATTCGTCGAAGCTTGCAGCTGGTTATTGATACAGGGCTTTACCCTTGCACGCTAGATTCTGATGCTGAAATGGTGGTTGGTTGGATTAATAGTGGGAAAATTCTGCATTCAGACATCGGAGTGATCATTATGGACATTCGTCAGTTGTTGCTGCAACATTTTTGTGTTTCTATTAATTTCTCTCCTAAAAAGACTAATCGTATAGCCCATGTGTTAGCCAAAAACGGTTTCTCCTGCATTGAGGACATGTTTTGGCTGGAGGATTTCCCTCCGTGTATTGGTACTTTAGTTTCAGAAGAGTGCCCTTCCTGTTTGTAACTGTTTTTTTCCTTCAAAAATAAAATAAAAATTAAAATGCTTAAATGCATTTGGCGTAGACATTTATCCCAATTAAATCATATCATGTGATATGAATAAATAATTCTTTAAAAAATACATATCATAATACACCATATAAGTGGATCTGGCATATTGAACTATACTTAGGGGTCATTTGTTTTTTACACTTAATATTTAATGGGTCTAAATTGAAATTATTAAGTTGTTTTTTATTTTTATTTTTTATTTATTTTTTATTTTTTTTAAGTGGTCAAATAATTTTAAAATACCTGAAAATAAAAAGTAAGAAATCATGATTTTTAACTTAATTTCTAATCACTGGATTGCATTTAGTATATTTTCTTCCAAGATTATCCTACCAAAGATAACGTATTTCCAATTTTATCATAATTTTATATTATACAAATCTATTTCTTTTAACCTATTATTTATGATAAACATCTAAAAAAATATTATCACATTGTAACTTTCAACACCATAATTGAACCGTCTGGATTGCATTTTTTTTGCCAACAGGGGCGTAGCTCAGTTGGTAGATGGACGAGCTTGAAACACGAACAAATGATGTTGGGTTTGTGAAGTTTGAAACCAGCTTGAGAATCTATTCTCGGCAGTAGGTGCGGTGCATACCGTCATGCGGACCAAGAGCACCAGATGCGACACACACAACGGTGAATTATAGAGGAGACACGCTATGTAGATCTCCATGCGAACATAGAGCATCAACCGCGGAACCCACAACGGTGGATTCCAGAGATGACACGTCGTGTAGACCGCGTGGCGGACATGGTACCCATGCCGCGGCCCAAAGGGTGAAGTTTTCCATGAGTGATACGCAGTACAGACTGCGGCACAGACACAATGTACACACCGCGGTCTATACAAATACTTTATCCTAGTGTTCCCATATAAATACTACCATTATGTAAACTCTAATGGGTGGGTGAGAAAAAAAGGTGCTAGAGAGATAGTGAGCAAATTGTAGAGAGGCTCGAGAGAGAGAGACAGAGAGATTGTAATCAACTATGAAAGTAGTGGATTAAGTTCAGTGCGCTCCGTGGACGTAGGCAAATTGCTAAATCACATAAAATCTTTGGTGTCGTCTTTTTTTCCTTATTACTTTCATATTATCTGTGTTGTGTTTAAGATTTGTGTGTGCGATCCCTTTTTTTCTTAACGACAATTGGTACTAAAGCCCTTGGTTGGGGCAGATTATTTTTCACACAAATCTAGGTTTTCTTGAGGTCAATGATTTTGTTGTAGAGATGGGATCGGAGAAAGATTTTCACAGGATTGAGAAATTCGATGGAACGAATTTTAGTCTGGAAGATGCAGATGGAGGATTATCTGTACCAGAAAGACCTACATTGGCCATTAAAAGAGAAGCTGGAGAGTATGACCGATGTAGATTGGTCAAAGAAACGGAAGCCAATGAATATGGATGAAGAGGATTTCGAACTCCTTGATCGGAAAGCATTGGGAGCAATTCGTCTTAGTTTGACGAAGCAGGTTGCTTTCAACTTAAATGATCAGCAGACTGCCAAAGATCTTATGAAGACTTTATCAAACCTACATGAACAGCCTTCTGCGGTAAGGAAGGTCCATCTTGTCAAGAAGTTATCAAATTTGAATATGACGGAAGCTTAGGGTTTTAGAGAGTATCTAAACCAGTTCAACGAAGTGATGGATGGGTTAGCTTTTGTGTCTATGGGTTTCAATGAGGAATTCTTAGTGGTGTTTATGCTCACCTAATTGCTAGCAAGTTGGAAGATGGCATGTCAGTCAATAGCCAACTCGTTCGGAAGAAAAACTAGATTTCTCACAATCTGTGAACATGATCATGACTGAAGAGATCAGGTTGCGTGAAGAGGGACTAGGGGCATCTACATCTTCAGCACAGAATATGGACGGTAGAGAAAGCAGAAACATAAATCGGAACATGAATCAATGAGGAAGATTAAAGTCAAGAGGAAAGTCTAAGTCTAGGTATTAGGTCAACTATTCAGGAAATTAGTAACGAAACAAGAAAGATATAGAATGCTGGAACTGTGGTAAAAGAGGCTATCTCTCGTATGAGTATAGATCTGAGATGAAAGATAAGGGCAAGGGTAGTGCGAACTATATGTCGGAGGAGTCAAATGACTGCCTCATCTACTTGTTGGAAAGTAAGACAGAGTCTTGGGTATGGATTCAGAAGTTTCATTCCATGCCACACCTTACAAGGTGTTGTTTGAGAATTACGTATCCGAAAATTTGGGTAAGGTGTACCTTGGTGACGATCAAGCATGCAATATTACCGCGAAGGGAGATGTGAAGATTCAGCTGAAATGGTCATTTTGGAAACTCAACAATGTGAGGCATATACCGGATACTTGATCTCCATTGGGCAACTAGTGTCAGATGGTTACATGACAATTTTCACAAGTGAGAAGTGGAAGATTTCGAAGGGTATAATGACAATCACCCGAGGAAATAAAAATGGATCATTTTATTCTGTGGTGTGGTTGTGGTTCAATCGCTATGGTAGAAAGTAAAGATGATCCGAACTTGTGGCACCAGAGGTGTGTGCACATAGGTAGTCAAGGGATGAATTGTCTGCATTCGAAAGGTAAGTTGCCAGATTTGAAGAGTGTTGAGGTTGATTTCTGTAAGAGCTGTGTGTTGGAAAAATGGAAGCGAGTGAGCTTTAAGAAGACCGGAAGGGTACCTGTTAACCGCCAAAATTGGCGAGGGACCAAAGAAGAATTTTCCACCTCGACACAAGAAGGATATAGGAGTGCGAACACAATCCGGGTACCTCGACAGGGCGGATCCCGGTTGACCCAAATACACACCTCCTTCAGCGGGGTCCACCCCGCCAGCATCTTAGCTCAACAAAGTGGCCGAAAGCCGAAATACTCACCAGAACTCACAACGGGATCAAAACCCGGTTATGACCGGGCTTCCTAGGGACCCCGCATCATCCCGACACCACTTCCTATGGGCCCCGCAGCACCCCAACACGGAGTTCTACTGATCATCCTGCTACAAAGTCAACTACATATCCCCCTACTACCGTCAGAAGGACGCTTACTAGATATAGACAGCCCGCTAAGCAAAAGCGCACTAGGAAATAGGATTCTAAAACCAAGAACTCAAAAACTCCACAAAAGATCCAGTAAAAACGTCGCCGTACAAAGGAGTTATACTCCCTCCCGCCAAAGGATCCTATTTTGAACAGGTCAACATAGTAAGAGTCCAATTAGGAAAGTGAGAGATTGATTCCTCCTAGAGAGGAAAGACTGAATTCTGCACGTAAAAACTCCGAGATTACCTCCTAAAAAGAAGAGGATCTTGCAGCTGCCAAACCCTAACCCGAGATTGTAGGAGTGCATGGCAAGCAAGCAGGACCTATATATATAATAGTTTATTCATCGGAAAAAGGGGGCTCTTGGCCGAAAAGAGAATAAAAACCCTACACACTACTTATCGACATGCACAGTTTCTCCACCATCACCATCTCCATCTCCGTGACTATGATCCATACACCATTGTAACCCATATAAGAAATAGTTCATGTATTGTAATGAAAAAGGGACAATCAAATAAAACCTATTGTTGATTAATCTCTCATACACTATATAGTTCTTGCTTTGATAGGGACTTAGTCGGTATCGAACTACGTGATACCCCTCCGACCAGGGTCAATCTCGATCTTGGTCTCTTTAAAGTTGTTATTTGGAATCCCGTCACAATAACGATTTTCAGGTAACACTTTTGGCGCCGTCTGTGGGAATATATTATCCCAACCATCATTCAAAACAGTCTTCTTCCATCTAGAAGTATCCAGAATGAGACTCCGATCCTCCCAGGGTCATCCAGAGCCATCTGGACTCCAGTCCCTTGCTTCCACTGAAAGAGCCCAGAGGTGGGGTAAGGGCACTAGGAACGAGAATCCTCCGCCAGTGCCCCCACCAACTGTTGGCCTTGTCCCTCAAGACCCCACTAGGCAGGAAGTCAATCGAGATGTCTTAGAACAGCACGCCGTAGCCTACGTAGAAGCAATCCGGCTCCGGATGATAGCCCAGGGGATTCCCTTTGAAGTAGCCGGGATCCTAGGGGATGCTGGCCCAAGTGTCAGGGCACCTGTTTTCGACCGATTGGGCCCACCCCTCTTAGTCCGACAGGCAGAGCTCAGACCCAGGTTAGTGAAGTCCGCAATCGAGGTTCCTCCTAGGAAGGTTCAGTCTCCACCAAAACCAAGGGCAAAGGAGAGGGATCCGCATCCTGATTCAGAAGGAAGCGCCAAATCTCGAAAGAGCACCAGAGAAAAGCGTCAAAGAACTAAGCGAAAGGAGGTAATCCTTGATTCGGATTCATCAGATGAGGAAGTTTCAGTAGCCCGATCTGGAACCAAAAAGTCTCAACGCCTGGAGGATCAGATGACAATGATGGCAAATGAGTTGGAGCAGCTGAAGAAGGGAAAACATCAAGGGAGTCAGAAGAACCCCCTGGGTGAGATGAACGCACCATTCTCCAAAATGGTGAGAGAAGCAGGATTGCCCCCCAAATTCAAGATGCCTTCAGAGAAGTATTCTGGAACCGAGGATCCCATTAGCCACCTAGAAAGCTTCGTCTACTAGATGGAAGTTCAGAGTGCAACCCGGATTGCCATGTGCAGGATGTTCCCCTCAACCCTGACAGACTGTGCCAAGACATGGTTCAGAAAATTACCACCAAGTAGTGTTGATTCTTTCTCCAAACTTACCAAAGCTTTCTGTGCACAGTTTCAGGGAATCAAACCCCGTCCCAAGGATCCTATCCTGCTGCAGTACGTAGTTCAAGAGCGGGGTGAAACTCTGAGATCTTATGTGGAGAAATTCCACAAAGAGGTCGTCCAGATGGGTGTGTTCGATGAGAAGGAAACTTTAGCCAATTTCCGGAGGAACTTGTGGGCTGGCAGGCTATTCCGGTCTTTTGCCAAGCATCCTCCTGAGACGTACCAAGAAGCCTACAATCGGGCTCTGGAACAGGTGGACATCGAGGAACAACTCCGGATCAAAATTGAACACGATGAATCCCGATTAGCACCGCGCCCAAAGAAGGAGGCTCCGAAGCCTGCACCAGCTAGGAAGTTTCAGAATCTACCTCCAAATCGGTCTACTTACCGGCCGCCTCCAATTCCTTCGTACCAGGATAGATACCCAGTTAGGAGATTGCCTCCCAGAGAGCTTCCCTTGAAGGAGGTATCCAGAATAGCAAGAGAGGAAGAGGGGTATAACCATTACACCCCCCTCAATGCTTCACGGGAAACTATCTATCTCGCTATTCGAGATAAGGGTCTACTCAGAAAGCCAGTCCCTATGAAGATCCCTGTAGACAGGAGGAATCAATATAAGTATTGCGACTTCCATGAGGATGTGGGACACAACACCTCAGAATGCTACAGTCTCCGCAATCATATAGAAGCACTGGTAAGGGGAGGACTTCTAACTGAATTCTTACAACAGGTACGAGACATCATCAAAGAAGGAAAGCAGGTTCAAAGTGGGATGCAGGAAGCAGCAGAAAGAAGGAGAGAAGGAGAGAAGGATCTAATGCAGCAGATCTAAGTGATCCACACCATCAGTGGAGGCCCCACCCTAGCTGGAACCTCCAACAATTCAAGGAAGAACAACGCAAGGAAGATTCCCAGACTCAACGCTGAACATGAGCTACTAAAGTTCAATGGAGGACCCCAAGACCTATCCCGCTCCACCAAAATCATCTTTACGGAGGAGGATGTCTACAATACGGTACAGCCGCATGATGACCCCATGGTCATAACAGTATAGATCGCCAACTGCTTAGTGCACCACGTCTTGATCGATACGGGAAGCAGTGTGGATATTTTGTTCAAAGGGGCTCATGAGCAGCTCAACCTGAAGAACTCTTGCTTCAACAGCTGTACCTCTCTACTATACGGATTCACAGGGGACTCCGTAATGCCGATGGGAACAAAGATACTGCCAGTGATAGCCGGAGAGGCTCCTCTTTAGCAGAACATAATGATGGAGTTTATTGTAGTGGACACCCCGTCTGCATACAATGCAATCTTGGGAAGGCCTTTCTTATCAGGGATTAGAGGAGTGCTGTCTATCTACCACAACGTATTGAAGTTTCCATTGGGATCGGGAGTAGGAGAGGTAAGAGGAGACCAGCAGGCAGCCCGCAACTGCTATGCGGTGTCAACCAACCCCGCTGCGTTGGCTAAGCAATGCGCATCGGTGGCCAGCTACCCAGGTCCGAGAACAACAGAGCGGGATGATCATGTCTTAGAGGAGGGAGAGGTACTAGACATAATCGTGGAAGAGTCAGAAGAAGAAGAGCGTGGTTGGACCAGCGGTTATCCATCAGAGCAGCTAGAGGAGATCCAGATCCGGTGCGAAGATCCAGCAAAGACAGTAAAAGTGGGAGAAGGTCTGGACCCGGAAGTGAAGGGGGATTTGATAGAGCTCCTCAGGGAGTACAATGATATCTTTGCTTGGAGCCATGAGGATATGCCCGTCATTCCTCTTAACCTGGCGACCCATAGGTTGGCAGTGGATACAACTTTCAAACCGATAAAACAAAAAAGAAGGCACTTCAATGCTGAATGCAATGCCGCGGTCCAAGAAGAGGTTGACAAACTACTGAAGGCCGGATCCATCAGGGAATCCTGGTACCCCGAGTGGATCGCCAATGTGGTTATGGTAACTAAGTCTAACGGGAAGTGGCGAATGTGCGTGGATTACACCGATCTCAATCGGGCTTGCCCCAAAGATAGCTTCCTCCTGCCTAAAATAGACCAGCTTATTGACTCCACTGCAGGAAATAAGCTCTTGAGCTTCATGGATGCTTTCTCAGGGTACAATCAGATCATGATGCATCCTTCAGACCAAGACAAAACTAGCTTCATCACCGGGCAATGCCTCTACTGTTATAAGGTAATGCCATTCGGACTTAAAAATGCAGGTGCCACCTATCAGCGCATGGTGAACAAACTATTCAAGGAACAGATAGGGAAGTCCATGGAGGTATACATAGATGACATGATCACTAAATCTCCAGAAGCAAGACAGCATACAGGGGACTTACGCCATACCTTCTAGGTAATAAGGCAGAACTAGATGAGATTGAACCCCGCTAAGTGTGCATTCGGGGTGGCAGCAGGCAAATTCCTGGGATTCATGGTACATGAAAGGGGAATTGAAGAAAATCCTGAGAAGATCAAAGCCATTTTAGATCTCGAGTCTCCTACAAACCTCAAGCAGGCACAAGGATTAACCGGATGAATAACGGCCTTGAACCGGTTCATATCCCGCTCCACAGATAAATGTCTCTCCTTTTTCAAAGTTATCAAGCAGGGGAAAAAGATGAAGTGGGACGAGCAGAGCGAGCAGGCTTTTCAAGCTCTAAAGGGATACCTGTCAAGCCCGCCGCTGTTGGTAAAGCCGACCCCGGGTGAAGGGCTCTTACTCTACCTAGCAGTTTCTGAAGCAGCTACTAGTGGAGCCTTAGTGAAGGAATGCAGTGACGGAGTGCAGAGACCGATCTATTACGTGAGCTGGGCTTTTACAAAGTTCGAGAAAAATTACACCTTACTAGAGAAGCTCGCCTATGCTTTGGTGACCATATCCAGAAAGCTCTGGCCTTATTTTCAGGCTCACACCATCGCGGTTGTCACAGATCAGCCTTTGAGACAATTCCTCCAGAGGCCAGATGTGTCAGGCAGACTGGTCCTGTGGGCCCTAGAACTCACACAATTCGACATCAAATACAGAGCGAGAACCACGATTAAAGCTCAAGCCCTGGCGGATTTTATAGTGGAATTTAGCCTAATCCTGGACCCAGGCGAATCAGTAGACCCCGATCCGAGTCAAACCCCTCTGGAATGGCCTGTAGACAGTAAGATATGGATACTTTACACGGATGGAGCTTCGAACCAGTCAGGATGCCGAGCTGGGGTCGTCCTGATCGATCCCGCGGGAATCGAGGTAAGTCACTGTTTCAGGTTCAAATTCAAAGCCACCAACAACGAAGCAGAATATGAAGCTCTGCTAGCAGGAATGAAGGTAGCTGGGGCTCTAGGGGTTGAGTACCTTCAGATTAAAAGTGATTCCCAATTAGTGGTCAATCAGGTGACAGGGTTGTACCAAGCAAAAGGTGATAACATGGTGACCTATCTAGCTAAAGTTCAGGAGGCTATGAAGAAATTCAAGGGTGTAAGAATAGAGCAAGTGCCCAGGGAGAAAAATCACCGCGCTGATGTTCTAGCTAAGATTGCCACTGGAGAGGGACACACGTTACCAAAAGGGGTACCCCTCCAATTGATTCCTTCCTCCAGCATAGCTAAAGAGGTAGAGGTCCTTCCTGTGAGCCGCCTCCCGTGTTGGATGGATCCAATAGCAGACTATCTCCAAAGTGGCATTCTCCCTGCAGACTAGGATCAAGCCCGTCGGCTCAAGAGGACAGCTACCCGGTACTGTTTGGTAGAAGGATACCTATACCGCAAGGGGAAATCCCTTCCTCTACTTAGGTGTCTCCATCCCGATGACGCGCGCTGGGCGCTCAACGAGGTGCACTCGGGGGATTGTGGTAACCACGTGTTAGGAGAAACTTTGGCTTACCAGGTAATCAGGATGGGTTACTATTGGCCGACTATACACCAGGATGCAAAGCTGTTCGCACGATCCTGCGAGGCTTGTCAGAAAACAGCAAACCTCCATCATCTCCCACCAGAGAGGCTCTCCTCAATTAGTACTCCCTACCCCTTTGCCATCTGGGGACTAGATTTGATCGGGCCACTCCTCACTGCACCCGGCCAGGCCAAGCCAAGCATGCAGTAGTGGCGATAGATTACTTTATTCGGTGGGTAGAAGCCAAGGCTCTTACTCGGATAACCGAAGAAAAGACCACCAACTTTGTCAAGGAACACATTGTCTGCTGATTTGGCACCTCGATGGCCATCATAACTGATTTGGGAAAGCAATTCGACAATGCCAACTTCAGGGAATTCTGTGAAGACTGGAAGATCAATCTCCGTTTTGCTTCGGTGGCTCATCCTCAAACCAATGGGCTGGTTGAAGCCACTAACAAGACCATCAAGAAGCTCCTGAAGAAAAAGCTCCAACAGAAGAAAGGATTATGGGTGGCAGAATTACCTCATGTACTATGGGCCTACAGAACAACTAGGCGGACAGCCACAGGAGAGACCCCCTATTCCCTAGTATTTGGGGCAGAAGCAGTCTTGCCCATCGAGCATAAGCTCTTATCTTTCCAGGTCCAAAATTACGAACCGGAAGATAACGAGGCTAAGTTAAGAGCTAGCCTAGACCTGTTGGAGGAAAAGCAAGGCAGGGTTGCAGAGAAGGTGGCAATATACCAGAGCAAGATAGCCCGACACTTCAACAAGAAGGTGAGGGTCCGAAGCTTCAAAGAAGGAGACTTGGTTCTCAGAAAGGTGACCCAGAACACACGAAGAAGGTCTGACGGGGTGCTAGCCCTTAACTGGGAAGGTCCATATCTGGTTAAAGCATCACTTCGGGGTGGTGCTTACAAACTGATAGACATGGAGGGGTACCCAGTAGACCATACATGGAATGCTGATCATCTCCGAAAATTCTACCCTTAGAAATCTTGTTCGTATCAAGGGGAATATAACACCTTGATTTCATGTTTGTACCGTTGGGGAAAATCAATAAAAGCAGTTCTTTCTCCTATATGACTCTCTTGTGTCCACTGCTTGATGTCTCCTACTAGATTCTCCAACATCTCTCATTGAATGTACTTAATCCTCCATTACTAAAGCGCCTCAAGACCAGGAAATAGCCTCAGGGCACTTCTGCTGCCTTGGTCGGGGAATACCCTCCTCCAAGAAGCCTGGTGCTAAAATGACCTTAGTTGTCTACCAGGACAGATTACAATGAGAGTTGGGCTGCCTCAGGGTACCTGGTTTCTTACTTCGCCTCAAGACCAGGAAATAGCCTAAAGGCGCTCCTGCTGCCTTGGTCGGGGAATACCCTCCTCCAAGAAGCCTGGTGCTAAAGTGGCCTTAGTTGCCTACCAGGACAGATTACAGTATGAATCGGGCTGCCTCAGGGTACCTGGTTTCTTACTTCGCCTCAAGACCAGGAAATAGCCTAAAGGCACTCCTACTGCCTTGGTCGGAGAATACCCTCATCTAAGAAGCCTGGTACTAGAGTGGCCCTAGTTGCCTACCAGGACAGAACAACAATAACATCGGGGAGACTCATCGGGATGCTTCGCCCTTCATTTCCCCACTTACTACCCCGACAAAGGACCAACAGTCAGAAAGAGACTTAGAAGTTTATCTTCAGCAAGTCAAATTGTTTGTAAGTAGCAGGTTTCCTCGACTGACTGCTCTAACACATTATACTATTACGTGTTTAAGGAAGTTCGATTAAAGGAAGAGGTGATCTGACCTCGCTGATTCTTACGGTTACGAGATATAAGTATCACATGTTTTATCTTTGCTGCCCATCGGGGTCCAATCATTGTCCTTATTACCCATCGGGGTCCAGTTACTCATCAGAAGTCCAATTATCAAACAAAATTATATGCGGCGGAAAGCTTCTAAGTATAAAAGCAAGGAGAACACAAGTACAAAACAAGTAATGAAAACAAGTTATATTGATAAAACGGGGTGCCTAGGTCCCGATTCAGGCTACAATTTTTTTTTTTAGAAGGAAGGCCAGGCTAATCCTCTTTGTCTTCTTTTGGATGCTCTCCTTGGCCAGCTGCCTCTTCTCCCAAAGGCTCAGCTGCTGCATCAGTTTGGACCGCCTCCTCCACAAGAGAAGATCCGGTCGGGGTCTCTTCCACTTGAGGAACCCCGGATCCAGCCAGTCCCTCATCTTCCTCCACGATGATCACTTTAGTAGTAGACTCGAGATCCACCACTTGTTCTTCGATAGTAGGGGATCTAGAGCAGCACCCTCAGTACCATTGAGTTGAACCTCAGCAGCCGCATCAGCTCCTTGACCCGGGTGGGCTACCTCATGTGGAGGGGCTTCTGTTTCTTGATCCCCTCCTGCTAGCTGGGCAGCCCTTGTCATAATTTATTCCCGATCCCAGTTCAAGGCTGCTGCAAGGTCAAAGGGAGGAGGTAAAGCATTGGCCACCTCATAGCAGGCCGTGAAGTAGCCATCTTCAAAGGTTGGGCCTTCTTGAGCTTCTAGGCTTGCTACACTATCCCGCAGGAGTCGGTTCTCATTTTGCAGCAGCTCTTTCTCTCTCTTCAAACACTCCCTTTCCTCCCATCGGCGTAGGGACCTAACCGTCTCAGTATCCAGGCAACGCTCAAGGCACTTAATAGCCACCAAGGCCTCCTGCGTCCCCTCTTCAGACTCTTTGGCTTCCTGAATTAGAGGGGCCACATTCTGCTGAGTCTGGATCAGCTCATGCTGGGTGTCTTCAAGTTTTGATTGGACCCCGATGTAGGCTTCCTTTAAGGTCAGCAGCTGTTTCTCCATAGCCAAAGCAAACTTGAAGCCCTGCAAAGGAGAGAAAGTCAGTTTTCCGCCAGACAATAGAATAAAATAATAAAAATCAGTATGAGCATTACCTCAGCTAGAACTGATGCCCCTTTGGCGACCAGGATGTCAGTGGGGAGTTTGGCCATGTTCATCAAGTCCCCACCAGGGCAGGAGGCCGCAAATCGGGATACCACTTCATTAAAGGTGGCACCGCTCGACCCCGATCCGGAAGGGATACCAGCAATGGGAACAGAGGTGGGGACAGCTCCCTCCTCCTCTGTGGTTCTAACCTGACCTTCAGATAAGGCTATGGGGGGAGGAGGAGGAGGAGGAGGAGTAGAAGAAATCTTTGTTGGGGGAGCATCCTTCTTCTGTGAAGACCTTCCAGAACCCCGGGCCTTAGTAGCCCTGGCCAACATCGCCGTGATCTTTGAGCGCGATGGAAGGGAGGAAGGAAAACAGACAGGAGTCTTGGCCCTGGACCCCGCTGGAGCATTTTCTAAAGGAGCTGGAGGAAGAACTGGGTGGAGTCAAGTCTGCGTAGACCTCGACATATCTTCTACCGCGAGTGAAGAGGGGGGAGAAAGAGTAAGAGAGGCGTTAGCTAGCAAAATCAGACCCCCTACCCCAGAAGATAAAGGAGGCCCTACTACTACCGGGGTGGCCGATACTACAAGAAAAGAAGATACTCAGTGAGAAGGAGAAAAAGGAAAATATATAGATAAAAAACCGGTGAGATAGACGCAGTTAACCTACCAGGAAGGGCAACAGAAATCCTCAAATACCGCTCCAGGCGGGCTCCCTCAAAGGGATCTAAAGCAGGATACCGCATGTTGGTGTACCCCCTCTTCATGATCCTTGTTAGAATTTCCCGGGACTCAGGAGCCAGCGTCCCCTTTGCCCACTTGTCCCTTGTTGTAAATTGAGTGGGGACGGGGTATTCGTATCCCCCAATAAAAGCAGTATGCCCCCACTCGCCCTCCACCACGAGCCATTCCTCCTTCCAAGGCGCCGAATACTTCACATTTGCCCCTGGGACAGTGAACTTCAAGTCGTTGGACGCCCTCAAGTAGAACTGACCCCGAGGCACCATACTGGCGATGTTGAAAAGATAGCGGAGTTCGTCCAATCCCGGCTCCCGCTCGATGTGATCCTTTTCACATTGCTCCTTCCAGAGCACCAGGAACCCCGTTAGATGTTTCCAGAACCCCGGCGAGATCTGGAGGGGGGCCAACTCCAACGCAACAAGAGCCCGGCGGAGAGTGGGATGTAGGGGCAATCGGACACCGCATTCGAAGGTTGCCTTATAGATCAATAGGCGACCAGGAGGCGGGGTGTAGACATCATACCCTCGGTGAGGAAGGGTGAGGATGATGTTATCTGGGATCATATATTCCTCCCTTAGCTTGACTAGAGTATCCTGGGTGCAGACGGAGTCGGGGACTATCCTCCCATCATGAAAAAGGGCGAAAGAGCCGGCCTGGACCCCGACTAGCGAAACCCTTTCATCAGTTTTTCCATCGCCACCACCCACCTTCGCCTCGTCCGTTGGATCGCTGACAGTGATCGGATCCTCAGGTTGGTTGTGAAAACCCGACCCAATTCGGGGGTTTCGGGCAGAGCGGCGTCGCTGAGCCCGCGGGGTTTCCTCAGCAGCTTCGTCCCCCTCTCGACCCTGTTTCTTCCCCTCCGACGTCAGGGAATCCACCACCGCGTCAGCCGCCTCCGTACTGAAGAGGGCGTCGATACTATCGGACTGGGGAGGGGAAGCGGGGTCAGGATGAATGGGATTCGCCACTGTAGAGGGGTTTTGATCGTTAAGGTTTTCTTGAGAAGTAGGAAGTTGGGAAGAAGAGGCCATTATAGAAGAAGAAGAGAAGAAGAAGAGAAGAAGAAATTCTAGAAGGTTGAAAAGTAAGAAAGAGAGGAAGTCAGGAAGAGTTTTGTTCTTGTTTGATTTTGAAAAGTTTGAAAGCTTGAAAGTAAGAAGCGCTAGTAAAGTCGATTTATTTATAGAGGACGAATGACGGTTACTTACTCGAAAATCGGAATCGGTGACCGGAAGGATGGGTAGAGGTGTTTTCCGTATTAATCGCGCCAAAACGGCTCTTTTTGAAAAACGAGGAACCCAATCAATGATTGACACGTAGTCAATTATAACGGACAAAATAAGGATTTCCTCCTCCTAAGTGGAAACCTAGTCAGACAAGGAAGTAAGCGGATAAGGTAGAAAATCCTTCAAGCAAACAAAAAGATCCTGACTCCGACTCCGACCCCGACCCTGAAAAGGTATCAGTGTCCAAGTCAGGGGGGACTTCTGTTTACCTCCAAAATTGGCGAGGGACCAAAGAAGAATTTTCCACCTCGACACAAGAAGGATATAGGAATGCGAACACAATCTGGGTACCTCGACAGGGCGGATCCTGGTTGACCCAAATACACACCTCCTTCAGCGGGGTCCACCCCGCCAGCATCTTAGCTCAACAAAGTGGCCGAAAGCCGAAATACTCACCAGAACTCATAACGGGATCAAAACCCGGTTATGACCGGGCTTCCTAGGGACCCCGCATCATCCCGACACCACTTCCTATGGGCCCCGCAGCACCCCGACACGGAGTTCTACTAATCATCCTGCTACAAAGTCAACTACATATCCCCCTACTACCGTCAGAAGGACGCTTACTAGATATAGACAGCCCGCTAAGCAAAAGCGCACTAGGAAATAGGATTCTAACACCAAGAACTCAAAAACTCCACAAAAGATCCAGTAAAAACGTCGCCGTACAAAGGAGTTATACTCCCTCCCGCCAAAGGATCCTATTTTGAACAGGTCAACACAGTAAGAGTCCAATTAGGAAAGTGAGAGATTGATTCCTCCTAGAAAGGAAAGACTGAATTCTGCACGTAAAAACTCCGAGATTACCTCCTAAAAAGAAGAGGATCTTGCAGCTGCCAAACCCTAACCTGAGATTGTAGGAGTGCATGGCAAGCAAGCAGGACCTATATATATAACCGTTTATTCATCGGAAAAAGGGGGCTCTTGGCCGAAAAGAGAATAAAAACCCTACACACTACTTATCGACAGGCACAGTTTCTCCACCATCACCATCTCCATCTCCGTGACTATGATCCATACACCATTGTAACCCATATAAGAAATAGTTCATGTATTGTAATGAAAAAGGGACAATCAAATAAAACCTATTGTTGATTAATCTCTTATACACTATATAGTTCTTGCTTTGATAGGGACTTAGTCGGTATCGAACTACGTGATACCCCTTCGACCAGGGTCAATCTCGATCTTGGTCCCTTTAAAGTTGTTATTTGGAATCCCGTCACAATAACGATTTTCAGGTAACAGTACCGATAAAAGAGAAGCTGGAACTAGTACACACCGATGTTTGGGATCCAGCTTCAATCTTATCAATCGAAAGTAAACAATATTTCATCACATTCATTGACGATCACTCTAGGAAGGTATGAGTTTATTTTCTAAAACACAAGTCTGAGGTGTTTGACGCTTTCAAGAGATGGAAAGCTAAGGTTGAGAACGAGATAGGATGAAAGTTCAAAAAGCTGCATTAAGACAATGGTGGATAACATGAAGATAGTGATTTCAAGAAGTTTTGCTATCAGAGCGAGATAAAGCTTAGTAGAATGGTTCCTAGAACCCTACAATAGAATATGATAGTAGAACGGATGAACAAGTCATTGACTAAGAGAGCTAGAAGCCTGAGGTTACATTCAGGGTTGCCAAAACAGTTTTGGGTGGAAGCAATCAATACAACAACATATTTGATCAACAGAGGACCATCAAAGCCTTTGAACCTCGCTATATCAGAGGAGATCTGGACTGGAAAATAGGTAAAACTTTCTCATCTTAAAGTGTTTGGGTGTGTTTCTTATATATATAAGTGATCATGTGAGGAGTAAGCTAGACGTCAAGTCCGTAAAATGTACTGTGGTGGGTTATGAAGAAGATTAATTTGGTTACAAGCTGTGGGATAACCAAAACCGCAAGATGATCAGAAGTAGAGATGATGTTTTCAATGAAAGGGTTATATACAAAGACAAAAACACACAGGTGTCTGAGCCGGAAGAATCAGAGTACTTTGGGCCGAATGATGTATCAAATAACAAGGTCGTGGAACTAGTTAATCAGAATAATGAAGAACAAGGTGTGTAGCTCCAGGTTCAAGAATCTATTCCACGTAAAGATGTTCCAACAACACAAGCTCATAATGCAGTGAGAAGATCAACTCGAACTCTTATATCAAATAGGAAGTACTTGCAATGCATGCTGTTGACAGATGTAGGGGAACTTGAGTGCTATGATGAGGCATATCAGGAAAAAGTTGCGAGCAAGTGGGAGTTTGCAATGAAGGATGAGATGAAGTCGTTGATTTCTTATCAAACTTGAGAGTTAGCCAAATTGCATGAAGGAAAGAAAGCCCTATAGAATAAGTGGGTATTTTGGATCAAAGAGGAACATGATGATTCCAAGAGATACATGGCATGACTAGTGGTCAAAGGCTTCCAACAAATAGAAGGTATTGACTACTTTGAATTTTTTTCTCCTATTGTCAAACTAACTACGATCCGGTTAGTATTGAGTATTGTCGTAGCAAAAGGGTCATATTTAGAGCAGTTAGATGTGAAGAATGTCTTTCTTCATAGAGATATGAAGGAAGAAATATACATGAAGCAACTGGAGGGGTTTGCGGAAGAAGACAAAGAAGAGTTGGTGTGTAGATTGACAAAGAGCTTGTATCGTTTAAAACAGGCTCCCCGATAGTGGTATATAAAGTTTGATGGGTTTATGCAAGACAATGGATATTTCAGATGCAATGCTAGCCACTGCTGCTATTTCAAAAATGTTAAAGTCAAGTTTTATTATCTCGCTACTTTATGTTGATGACATATTAGTAGCTGGTCCAGATTTATAAGAGATTAACAATTTGAAGAAGCAACTCTTAAGTGAGTTAGAGATGAAGGATTTAGGTGCAGTAAAACAGATTCTTGAAATGAGAACTAGCAGAGACGAACATGAATGTACATTGAAGCTTTCTCAAGCAGAGTACATTCAGAAGGTGTTGCAGAGATTTAGCATGGATGATTCGAAATCAGTGAGAACACCATTGGCTAATCATTTCATGTTGTCCAAGGATCGAAGACGGAAGATGAGAATGACTTCATTGCTAAAATTCCCCATGCCTCAGCCATTGGAAGTCTAATGTATGCCATGACCTGTGCAAGACCATATATTTCCTAAGTAGTGGGAGTTATGAGCTGATATATGTCAAATCCAGGCAAGTCTCACTAGGAGGCCATGAAGTGGATCCTAAGATACCTGCGGCGTACGATAGAGAGATGTCTAACCTTCAAAAGAGATGAACTTAAGCTAGAAGGTTATGTGGATTTAGATTTTACTGGGGAGGTGGATCATATAAGAAGTACCACCGGATATGTGTTCACAATGGCTAGTACCGTGATTAGTTGGATGCCCCAGTTGCAAAAGATAGTGACAATATCTACAACTGAAGCAGAGTACGTGGCTATAACAGAATTGAGCAAGGAGCTGATATGGTTACAAAGTTTGTTAGCTGAGTTGAGATTCGATCAAGTGATGAATGTGTTGCATAGTGACAGTTAGAGTGCAATACACCTGGCCAAGAATTTGGCATTCCATTCTAGGACCAAGCATATAGATCTTCGATATGACTTCATTCTGTCATTAATCGAAGAAAGCGTGTTAAAGCTTGTGAATATAGCAAGTAACAAGAATCCGACTGACATGCTAACTATACTAGTCACTATAGAGAAACTAGAACTGTGTGCAGCTTTAGTGGGTCTTCAAGAGTAAGATGTGGGGAATGAGCACACCGTAACTATCCATTAAGTCATCAAGGAAGAAGGTAGACTACCTATTCAAGTTTCAGTTCTTCAAGTGGGAGATTGTTCGGTTTGTGAAGTCTGAAACCAGCTTGAGAATTGATTCTCAGCAGTAGACGTGGAACTTACTGCTGTGCAGACCAAGAGCACCAGCCGCGGCACACACAACGGTGGATTCTAAAGGAGACACGCTGTGCAAACCGCCGTACGGACATAGAGCATCAGCCGTGGAACCTATATCGGTGGATTCTAGAGGTGACATGCCTTGTAGATCGCGTTGCGATATGGTATCCGTGCACGACCTAAGGTGTGAAGTTCTCAAGGAGTGATACGTGGTACAGACCGCGGCGCAGACACAATGCACACACCGCAGTCCATACCGCGGTAATGATGGGATTTACATAAATCAGGAAAACTTGTGCAGAAAGTAAATTAATTTTTTAGTGTTTCGACTTACTCTAGTGTTCCCATATAAATACTACTGTTATCCTGAAAAATCCATCGAAATCTTTTTGGGACAACAGTTGACCACGGTATACTAGTGTACCGCGGTTGGCCAGGACCAGGTAGGGTTTGGCTCCCCTTTTAGCTGGGGTAGGTACTGTGAGAAGCCCTTGGTCTGGTTATTAAGGACCAGTGTGAGGCTATCGGACCAGTCCTGATGGGAGATATGAGATTAAGAAGGAGGTCCCTTAGGGGTAGGACCGGGAAAATATCACTATAGTAACAACATATGCTTTTTTATTAATTGACAGAAGGATACATTAATTGTGACCTTTTTACGCTACAACTACCGATACACGGGGAGAGCCAGGGACGAATGGTAGCGGGTCATGGCTAATCATGTCAGGGTTGACCTAAGCGAGGTGATGGCCTAGTAGGGTGAACATGTAGGAGTTTGAATTAGGTGGGGTTGTAGCCAAGTAGGATTAACATGATGGAGTTTGAACTAGGCGGGGTAGTTTTAGGATTTGCTTGAGGTTTTTTGAGGCCAATCCCTTACTCTTGGAGAGTTAGGGTATTTATAGGGTGTGTCATATAGGGGTAGGTGAGAGATGCCTATTTAGGCGGGAGCTCTTGATTCGATCTCCATCGTTCCCCTAAGTCATATGTTGAGGTGACAAAAGCTTGAGGGATAGAATGGTGCCGCTAGGGTATGTCCCATGCTGGGATCTGGGTCTAGGTAGGTGGGAGCCCTGGTTCCTAGGCTGAAATTGACGAAACTAATCCTAACCGTTGCTTTGAAGCAGAGCCGTGATCGTTCCACCTATGCCCTAGGTCCATGTAAGTAGTGGTGTCAAAATGTGCCGGGCCTGGAGGGCCCGGCACGGCCGGCCGGCCCGCCCAAACTGGCGGGCCGTTCTTGGCACGGCCTGCTTGTAGTGTGGGTCAGGCCAGGCACGGCCCACAGTGTGGCCCAGGCCGGGTCACATTTTTCGGCCTGGCGGGTCGGCCCGGAATGTGCCAACAGGTCGGCGGGCCAAGCCCACCAGGCCGAATGTTAAATTTTTTTTTTTTACTGCTGAAAAAGTAAAAAAAAAAAAAATTAATGTGGCACATGTGGCACATGCCAGAAGCACGTGCCGAGCCTACTGTCCATGAAAACGGGCCAGCCCGGCCCGGCCCGGCACAGCCAATTCCTGTGCCGTGCCAGGCCAAGCTCGTTTTCATAAATGGGCTCATTAGGCACGGCACGGCACATGTGGGCCGGGCCGACCCACATTGACACCACTACATGTAAGGGCTTCCGTAAGGCTGATATGGTGATTATGTGGCATTTTGGGAGCTTTGATTGGCCGGAAGGGATCTCTACAGCCGCTGTATGTCACTGTTAAGATTTGGCATGGCAGGGGACAATGTCAGCTCTTATTACGCTGCGCACTGTCAGGCACCCATCTCCATCATTTTCTTCTTCGTGTTTGCTGGGCTCCTACGAGCATTATGCTGGGGAAACTTATCATCCTTCTTCATGCATGAGATAGTTGGCTTCGATTAGGGTTTAGTTGAAAGGGGAGTGGACTGTTGATGTAGTGCCACCCTGCATGATCATAGCTATTGGTTGCTTGTCTTCCCTCTTCCATGCTTACTGCTTCGCATTAATGGGCTGGTGCTAGGGTTTTGCAGGTTGCTCTGGCTCTTTCTCCCTTCCCATGTGTTCTGGCATGAGGGCTAACGTCAGCCCTTAGAGGGGTTGCCACTTGTTAGGGGTTTTCTGGGTCGCTCTAGAATGTTCTCAGAAGTCTTTAGTGGTCTTATCCCAGTTGATGGGGTGATTCATGCTAGCTCAATCAGCGTGGCTGGTTTGTCCTCCCTTAGGTATTTGGGAGGGGTTCCTGATGCTATTTTTTGGGTCTGGTCCCCTTCGACACTGGATGTCTATTAGAAGGATTAGGCCCCTGGTAGACTGGGTTCCATCCTCTATAATTGACGCTTTAGGAAGGCTAGGTTCCTAGCGGACCTTGTTTTTATCTACTTCTCAGGCATTCTAGGAGGACCGTGTATGCCTTGATACTGGGTCCTTCGAAGGCATACCCGGTCCTCCTTCGCACTAGGTGGACCATGTCCTTCCTCACATCGGGTGCTTTTAGGGAGGTTGGGTCCTTGACAGACCGTGTCCTTCCTCACATCACAAGTGCTCTAGGAGGACCGGGTATGCCTTGATACTGGGTCCTTCTTCGTATTAGGTGCTTTTAAGGAGGCAGGTCCTTGATGGACCGTGTCCTTCCTCACATCAGGTGTTTTTAGGGAGGCTGGGTCCTTGACGGACCATGTCCTTCCTCACATCACAAGTGCTCTAAGATAGGGATGGGCGTGGGGGCCCAATGGGGGGGGAGGGTAACCCCACCCCCACCCCCACCCCCACCCCCAAAACCCATTTCCCTCATTTCAATTCTAAATTTCAATTTTTCAATCCGATAAGTAATAAAAACATAATAAAAGTACAATACAAAATCCAAATTACAATACAAAATAATTGCATAATACATATATATATATATATATTATTTTTGGGGTTAATTATACCTTATAAATGAACAACCATAACATTTAATTTTAATAATGTAATATTATAATTTATAATTTTTTTTAAATTGTTAAAATTTTTATATATAAATATAAATAAAAATAATAATAATAATAATATATATATATATTAATTTGGGGGGCCCAATGGGGTTTTGGGTTTGGGGGGAGGTACCCCCACCACCTCCCCCCAAATATGTTTGGGGGCAAAGTTTGCCCCCACCCCCACCCCCACCCCCAAAATCCATTTGGGGGCAAATT
Organism: Acer campestre; assembly: GCA_954870605.1. Classification (NCBI taxonomy): domain Eukaryota; kingdom Viridiplantae; phylum Streptophyta; class Magnoliopsida; order Sapindales; family Sapindaceae; genus Acer; species Acer campestre. Next base: position 9,587,900 of record OX940811.1, on the reverse strand, counting down.
TTGCCCCCAAAACCCCATGGGGGCCCGTGGGGGATGGAGCCCCATGAGGAAACGCCCATCCCTACTCTAGGAGGACCGGGGAAGCCTTGGTATCTGGTATCAGGGAGTGATGGGGTTCCTTTGGTGGAACAATTCTTCCTTGATTTAATTACCTATTTTTTCGGTTAACAACTACCATTATGCAAACCCTAATGGGTGGGTGAGAAAAAAAGGGTGCTAGAGAGATTGTAATCAACTTTGAAAGTAGTGGATTGAGTGCGATGCGCTCCGTGGACGTAGGCAAATTGCTGAACCACGTAAAATCTTTGGTGTCGTCTTTTCTTTCTTATTGCTTTCATATTATCTGTGTTGTGTTTAAGATTTATGTGTGCGGTCCCCTTTCTTTTTACCAACAAATGACTCTCAAGTCAGCGGCTCGAATCTTATCAATGGTGAAAGCTTTTAAAAAAAAATACCTGATCCCGAATTAATAGATATTATCAAAAAAAAAAAATTTATATATTTTTTTTATAAATCAAAACCATTTTTAAATCATTATTTATCCTATTTCTTTAAAAAAAAAAAAAAAACAATTATTTATCATATCTTAATCATGAATAATATATTGCAATTATTACATAAAAATGGTTTAAGATTTGTTAAATTATTTTTCTTAGTTGTTCATATCATATAAAATGAAAATACATAACAATTAATAATAACAATGATATAAATATCAAATTACTTGTTTTAAAACCATTTTATATTTAAAAAACAAGCAAGTTGACATTATATTCAAAGGTGATAAAAATAAAAAACAAACATATCAATCAGATTCAGGTTTTAATCACTATTCAGTTTTCAATAAAATTTAGGACCTGTCGTGTAAACGTTTTTCATTTGCTGTTTTTCGAAAATAAGAGTGAAAATGAAAATAGTGTTTTTGGTTTCAGTTTCGAAATCCGAAAACGCGTCTGGCAACATATACTGAAAGTTGTATTTTGAAAATGAAAATGGAAAAAACGTGTTTGGTAGGCTAATGAAAACTATTGAAAATTGAAATATGAATTTTTACATTTTGTTTAATATTATAACAATTATAAACAAATTGATTAAATAATTAACCAATAAAAGTTTTGTATTGTAATTAACCAATAAATAAGTATAAATAAAACTAAACTCTTAAATTATAAATAAGTATTCGTTTTAATAAATATAAATAACAGTAAAAAAAAATATAAAAAAGAAAAGAAAAAGAAAGGAAGAAGACAATCTGTGACCACCAGATCCATATTGGTTGAGGAGAAGGAAGAAGAAGAAGAAGAAGAAGATCAGCTGAAGACCAATTGAAGAAGAAGAAGACCAAATCAACGGCGGCGATGAAGAAGAACAAATCAACGGGCCTGAAGGAGGAAGAAGAGCTGTCATTGAAGAAAATAAATTGAAGGAAGAAGAAGAAAATAAATTGAAGGAAGAAGAAGAAAATAAAGTGAAGAAGAGAAGGACAAGAAGAGCTGTTATCCATAGAACAAAGAAAAAGAAAATATTGTGATTTTTTTTTTTAATGAAAAACAAAACGAAAAATAAAATGAAAAACATGTTTAACTTGTTTTTCAAAATTTTCAGTTTTAATACTGGTTTTGTTTTTTGAAAATAAAATGAAAAATGGTTAACGAACACGAATTCGAAATTATTTTTCAAAAATCAAAAACAAAAACACCTGTTTTTTAGCTTATCGGATAAGCTCTTGGGACTGTTCAGTCTTCAGACAGAAGGAACAAAAAAAAAAGAAAAAAAAAAAGGGGGCAAATAGACATTATATTCAACACTTATATAGATGTTGCTTTTGAAACTAAAGCCAATATTTGGTCATAAACCTAGTGGGCGGCACAAAGCATCTGGTCGGAGAAGCTCCATAAGTCTCTATTTTGATTAATTTCGGTCAAGCTTTGGGCCCCAATTCTGCTGCAATCAACTACCCAATTATGTCATGTTCTAATTTTCCCCCCAGTCTCTTGACTTTTTTCCAATCACTTGTCTAAAATGTCTGTTTCTTAACATACACCGCTACAAATTTAATCTTATCACCTGATTCGATATCACTCGTCTATTTAGTGTCAACAATATTTATGAACTACTGCACATCCCTTTAAAGTTATGTGGTGTGCACCTTCCTTTTTATATATATATATATACTACAAGAAAATTGACATAAAGTAACAAAAAAATATTTATCACTATAAGTGAAGAAATTGTCACAAATTCAATATTGTGACAAAAAAAAGTGTCACTAACAATTCGTCACTTTTACCTCGTCACTAAAAGTATTTGTGACAGTTTTTTGGTACTTGTCACAGATCATAACTTTTAGTGACACATTATCATTTGATCTTAATTAGTCATAAAATAAAAATTGTGTCACTATATTAGTATTTAGTGACAATTAACCGTTTGAAGATTTTATCACTGTACATATTCTTAGTGACAATTTATGGTTTAAAAAGTGTCACTATTCACTAATTTATTGACAAATAATCATTTTAAAATTATATCACTATAGACAAACTTAGTGACAATTAATAATATGAATATTAAATCACTTTATAGATACATAGTAACAATTTAATCAATTGTCAAAATTTAATATAAATTTGAATTGTATAAAAAAAATATAAAAATATAACCAAATAAAACATGTCACTCATTGAATGACATTGAGCTCCATAAATAATCATTCCATTAAAACATATCCAAAAATTAACATAATATCGAATTGATACAAAAGTAATCCAACATCTTTCAAGGTCTACTACTAAATAACACATGTAAGCCGGCTAGTCTAAGTTAACATAAGTGTTAGGTCACACACAATAACTTCCAACTGCATAACCAAAAACTTGAAAGTTCTGAGGTCTTGATTGTGAAATATTAGAAGGCAATGATCCAATGTCAGTTGTCAGGTAACTAAAGAATCTTTAGGTTTTGCAAGAGAAACATATATACATGAAGACATGAAGGAAAAAAAATAGTTATAACAAATTAAAGTCACCAAAATAAAACCGATAAAAAATGCAACAATACTAACAAAACTTGGTACAAGTATAAAATAAATTCTATAAGTTTGATATCCAAGTATAAAACTTATTGGAACTGTTAATCTATTCATCTTCATATAAAGTCCTATATAATGTCAATCTAATCATCTATCTAAATATCAAATATCTTATTGAGTGTTTGATCTCTTTTATCAAACAATTGGTATGCATATAAAAATTGGTTGTTCTATAAGAATCATTTTATCAAACAGTTAGTATGAATATAAATTAAATTGACATATATTGTGAAAATTTAAGAACAAAAAACTATAAATCATGAAATAATAATAATGATTCCTTAAACAAATTAAAGTTAAAAAATATCCCTAAACGTATATATAATCCTACATACAAAAAATAAAATAAAAATCATACCTTATTCGAAGATACTTTCAATATATGAAACTCAAATTTGAGATTTTGACCTTGAAAAAACAAGTACCAAAAAAAAAAAAAAAAAAAACCCTAAAAAAAAAAAATGAAATCAAGAAAAAGAGAAGCTTAAGAGTTTTTTTTCAATGTTGCATCAAACAATTGATCGTTCCATAAAAATCATTTTATCAAACAGTTAGTAAGCACATAAACTAATATTGACATATACCGTGGAAGTCTAAGAATAAACAACTATAAATCATGAAATAATAATAATGGGTTCCTTAAAAAAATTGAAAACAAAATAAAATTTAATAAAAAAAAAATAAATAAAAAAAAAAAAAAAAAAAAAAACATCTTTAAATAGCTATATACAATTCTACATTCAAAAAAATAAAAATAAAAAAAATATTATACTTTATTCAAAGACACTTTCAATATGTAAAACTTGAATTTGAGATTCTGACCCTGAAAAACAAGTATAAGAAATAAAACCCTAAAAAAAAAAAAATCAAGATAAGCTTACATTTTTATCCCGGTAAAAGTTTCTCTATAATTTCGATACTTCTTCTGATGAAAAACTATTTCAGACCTAAAAAGTTTTTTTAAGGTAAAGAAAAAAAAAAAAAGAAGGGGAAAAAAACACGGCATGATTGTGGCATTTTTTTTGTATGGCTTTTTTTTTTTTCTTAAAAAAAAGGAAATATTAATTGATTTTTTTAAATCTAAATATTAATTGATTTTGATGCCTTTTAAAAACCAAATTATTTATAAAATAAAATCTTTCCTTTTAAAAAGGTAATTTTGTGACTAATTATATTATTTGTCACAAATTATCAAGTTTTGTAATTAATTGTGACAATTATTTTTAAAAGTTTCAATTAAACAAAACATAATGACAAATAGTAAAATTTGTCACAAAATAATGCCAACAGTGATACAATCAAAATTTGTTACAAAGAAATGTGTCATTATAGGTCACTTTTTTTTGTAGTGATATCAAAAAAAAAAAAAAAAAATTTGCTTATATATATATATTTAAAGGGATTTTCTTTTTTATATATATACAATTTTTCTATTGTCAGTTCGTCCTGATGTAAAATATATCAGGACGAAGGATGTTGATCATTAAATTTACATACTTTGACTCAAAGTGTATACACTTGTCAAAACTTATCCATAATCTGTGGTCCACATTCTTCGTCCTGATATATTTTATGTCAGGAAGAACTGATAATAAAAAGACTGTATATTACAAAGGGAATACAAATGATTGCCTCAAAAAAAGAAAAAAAAAAGAAAAAAAAAAGGGAATACAAATGATCCGAGTGATCGCCCAAAACCATCGGAGCAACACAAATGGGAACCTCTTCCATCCAAAATAAATTGCTAACAATGGAAAGACCAAATTTGGCAAGATTGTAAGAAGCCTTATTTGCCGATCTAGGGGAATAAACAACCTTACAGAAGGGAAAAGGAGCAAGGGCATTGACAATATCAAGAATAATAAGGCCAACATTTGAAAGGGGAGTATTGCCAGTGGTGATCATGTTAGCCACCACCTGAGCATCAGTTTCAAAGATGCAAGGGAACAGCCCAGAATCGCGAGCGAGATAAACCCCTCTAAGCACGGCCATGGCTTCCGTAACTTCACAAGAAAACCCAGAAAAGATAGTCTGTGCACTCAATGTAAGCACCCCACCTCTATAATCTCTTATAATAATGTCCAAACCAACTTTACCATTCTTACAATCTGTTAACCGCCAAAATTGGCGAAGGACCAAGGAAGAATTTTCTACCTCAACACAAAGGGAAAATAGGAGTACAGACACCATCCGGCTACCCCGACAAAGGCGAACTCCAACTGGTCCGAATACACAATCCCTCCAACGGGGTCCAGTCTGGCTTCTCCCCATCTTCTCAAGGACCCAGCCAGCATCTTAGTCTAGAAATATGGCCGTGAGCCAGACTTCTCACTAGAACTCACAACGGGATCCAACCCAGCTATAACCGGACTCTCTATGAACCCCGCAGCACCCCGACACGGAGTTCCACTAAGATCCCGTAACCCCGCAGCACCCCAACACGGAGTTCCACTGAGCATCCCGCAACCCTGTAGCACCCCGGTACGGGGTTCCACTAAGCATCCCGCTATAGTACCAGCTAAACATTCCCCCTACTCCATCAGCAGGATGCCTACTGGCTTGCACTTCATAACATTGCCACTCCGCCGAGCAAGAAGATATCAGGTAGTAAGATTCTCATGCCAGAAACTAAAAACTCCATAAAAGATTCGTCAAAACGCTACCGTACAGAGGAGAAATACTCTTTCCCGCTAGAGAGTCCTATTTTGAGCAGGTCAACACAGTAGGAATCCTACTAGGAAGGTAACGATCCGGTCACGAGATTGACTCCTCCTAGGAAGGAAAGACTAGATTCTACAAGAAAATTCCCGAGATTATCTCCTAAAAAGAGGAGGATCCTGCGCGAGCCAAACCCTAGACCGAAATTATAAGAGTGCATGGCAAGCAACATGACCTATATATACAACGTATTACTCACTAGAAAAAGGGACCAAAAATCTTCTCCAGAAATCCTATACTCAAGTTCTACTTATCAACAGGCACAGATTCACTATCACCACCATCTCCATCACTTACTAAATCACCATACATTGTTGTAACCCCTGAATACATGGTTTATATATCTGTAATGCAGAGGGACGATCAATAAAAGCTTATTTTTGTTTGATTTCTTGTATTCCATATCGTACTGGCATTGATAAAGGCATAGTCGGTATCAAACTACGTGATACCCCTCCGACCAGGATCGATCTCGATCTTGGTCCCTTTAAAGTTATTATTTGGAATTCCATCCCCTTAACGATTTTCGGATAACACAATCCAACGCTGCATCCGTATTAACTTTAAAGGAACAATAATCAGGAGGACGCCACGAAGGTGCAGCCACTCTAGCAGTTGAAGACGAAGGAGCCATAATAGAATTAATAATAACGTGTTAATTCATATAAATTATCTTAATTTCTACATTTATAAAAAAACATTTAAGATGATCATTGAATAATTATTAAAACATATAAATAAGAAGTGCTAAATATTCGAATTCATATTCCAAATTGTAACTTGAATATTTAATTCATATGAATGTGACAAGAAAAGTAAATTATAACTGATGTGTATCAATTTGTCAATTGACATGTCATTAATTGGAATACAAGTTTAGATAGAGTTGTAATTATGGAATGTCTAGTTTACTCTAAAAATAATATAGAAATGAACTTAGGGTTCGAAAATTTAATAGCACTTTTTAAATAGTGGGTTTTAAGACTATCAATAACTTAATAACTTAAATTTTAATAGCACTTAAAATGTGGATTTGATAAAAATACCCTTAAATACATTTACAAAAATAAGTCTCGTGCTTTTTTGTGTTTCCGAGACTTATTTTGTTGTTTCTGAAACTTATGGGATATATTTACAATTTTCAAAACTTATTGGGTAAAAATAAAAAATTTCAAAATTTTTTGGTCATCTTCTTCATCGAGACCTCCATTGGAGGCCGATTTCGACCTTCGACCTCCACCCAATTAAGAGATGTTTCGGTGTATATTCCTACTAATGTAATTTCCATTACAGATGGACAAAAATTCTTATCCGTGGATCTATTCAATGCTGGAATCAGACCTGCTATTAACGTGGATATTTTTGTCTCTAGAGTAGGATCCGCAGCTCAAATTAAAGCTATGAAACTTCTAGCATTTGACTACACACCACCAAAGTATTTAGTCGTTCCCTAGAAAAACAACCTAGAAAGTCGATATAATCTGTATATAAAGTGGTTTATATGAATCCTTCCAGGTTGATCCTCCATCAATGGAGTTTTTTGAAAGAAAAAATAATAATAATCTAAAAATGACACAAACTAATAAAAGAAGGAGATGAGGGGATTTTAGTTCATTGGTACCATTTAAACTTAACTTATTAAACTAATGATATTCTCAAAATTGAACATAAAAAGAGTGTCATTTCCTACCATTTCCACAATAAATTAACTTGTGACCTTAATTCAAGATTAAATAATAGCTTTAACAATTAGAAAAACAAATTTAAATTTAAATTGAACTTCTAGTATTTTTATAATATCCAAAAACAAATTTAATTATTAAAAATTATTAAAGTTTGTTTGATAAAATATCTAAATAATTAAGAATAAATACAATATATATCTATGTTTGGTTTACATATTTTAATTATATAAATAACCATATTTTTTAATAAATAATTTATCAAAAATATGACATAGTATCATAATAAGATAAGTAACATCGGGAGGAAAAAAAATCAATTACAATAATAATGATGAATTAGTCGAATCGATTGACTTGATATTTGGGAGGCTAGATTCAATTAAAATGTAAAATAAAAAATGTAGTGATATTAAGGAATCCATTTAAAACTCGATTGGTTTAGAATAAATCAAACATTTGAATAGATTGATTTGAAAGATATAATAAAAACTTTAATTAAAAATGTCCCTAAAAAGTTATAATCATAAATCAGTGATCATGTTTATCTAATTCAAATGGTTGGATGGTTGGGAGTGACGCAAGATGGGTTTTTGTGGAATCAAATTATACGTGACGAACCGGGCATGGCCCATGGACTAATAATTCATCACACTATAGTTGCTTAATTCATTTTCTTTTCAAATTTATGACTTTAGACTTTAGACCTGAAAAATATCAATTATGCTAATGGAAGCAATTACACGACAAAATTCATGTCTTTTAATGCCCTTTTCCTCTCAATATCCCAGTCATGAAATATCTAGTGTGGGAAGCCCTCTCCCGATATAGTGGGAGCTACCCTCTCTTCAGTTATGAGAGTTGTAGTTTATTTGTAATCTCTCTCCGATAGTGGGAGTAGAATTCCGGGCTGTGCTTGTAGAGTCTAATCTCGTCAGGTCCCGATTGTAAATGTAATTCAAAAAAAAAAAATCTTAGTATATCTATGTCTAAAATTTTAAAAATTAAATATTACTACTATAAACACTCATCCTAATGCTAATAATATATTTTATTTATAAACCCTTTCAAATTATTAACACACATAATTTATATATATAAAAAATCATATTATTTTTGGAATCAAATCTTTTTCTAATAATGGTCCAGTTTATTTTTGGAAATGTCTCGATTGTAGAGTTGTAGGAGCCTTATGAAAGGGAATATGTAGAATTTGATTGTATGTGGGGTTTAGAGATTTTTAATTTGGAATTCTCTTATATTATCTAAAAAAACCTCATTGATATCTACAACTATTTTATAAAATATATTTTGTTCGTAATAGAGTAAAGAAATACCTACTTTTGTATGATCATAGTCTTCTGAAAATTCATTTTCCATTACTTTGTTATATGATAATCATGTGATGATGAGAAAGTTTGATACTTGAAATAAAATTAGAGTTTAATTAGGATTTATCATAAAAATCCAGGTTTATCATAAGTTAGAATTTATTATAAGTTTTTAATATTTTTTTTTTATTAACAAGATATAGTTGAAGATATATGTGTAATAATTATTTATATATTTTTTTAAAGATATGAGTGTAATTAATAAGTGTAAATAACATTTGGTTTATTTTTAATTAAAGTAATCTGTCCTTTCTATTGAGATATTTTGTAATTAATATTTGGATAATGGTAAATATCTACACTTTTGTCTATCATTTACATCAAACTTTTGACAAGAAGCTGACAAGAAAGTGTCATGTCTGTTGCCACATCAAGTTGGATATAAATGATGGATAAAAGTGTTAGATGTCTACCATTATTCTTAGGTGAATATTTTTAATAAAATATGAATATAGTAATTAATTTTATGAGTAGCAATATTGACACCCATGATATTATTGACACTCGATAACCACCGAGTTGAAAGAAGATAAAAAACTTTTAAAAGAAAAAAATAATCATGATCAACTCAATATAGCATAATCATTTTCATTTCTTTCAGAAGATACTATAATTAACATTTTATCAGAATATAAGCTTGAATAATAAACAAACTATGTATATTAATTTAATTTATTTTCTTAATATTAGAAATATTCTTTCTAGTAAGGCTGCTGAGAAAGTCAGACTCCCCCATTCCTAATTAACAAAAAAGTTGACAATACAAGAAAATGAAATCACAAGCCATATATACAAAAAATTGACTAAGTAAAAAAAGAAAGAAGTAATTACTAGGAACCTACCTGAGGTTTGTTAATTGACACTCAAAAACCACTTTATCAATAATTGACACTTACCTCCCCTCCCATTAGAGTTTGACAAAGTTTGACTGTTAACTTTGAAATATCAAAGGGTAATATCGTCTTTTAACAATTAAATTTTTTAAAAAATTAATTAAAAAAGTAAAAAAAAAAAAAAAAAAAAAAAAAAAAAACTGGTTTAGTTTTTTTCTTAAATGAATCTTCATCATCATCTCAAAGAAGATGTGGTCGTGGTCTAAGAGGTATGAAGGAGTTGTACAGGAAAGGCTCGGTGCATCTGTCACTGCCAATAATATCCGACCACCTGCCCTTCCTTCCCGCCGCCATCCTCACCCACGCAGCCGCCCTCTCAACCGAAGACAGAGAGGTCTTCGCTTACCTCATCTCCTGCTCCTCCGTCAACTACTTTCATGGCCACCGTAAAAACACAACCCAACGCCAGAAGACCGTTTCTTTCGCCAAAACCAGAACCATCAGCAGCAGCGGCAGTGGAGGCAGCAACAACGATCACCCGTTGGGTTTTCAACTGTGATTGTTTCAGCTGCTATATGAGTTATTGGGTCAGGTTGGACAACTCGCCGAACCGGAAACTGATGCATGAAATCATCGACGCCTTTGAAAAATAATGTTGTGGGACTTTGTGAGATACTATCCTGATCTAAAAAAAAAAATTAAAAATGAGAACCCAGATCGATGGAGGAGAGAACCCCATCTGATGCAGCTCACCATCTTATCGGAGATGGAGCTCGGGGGTTCCAATGGAGTAGATCTTGGAAACCATAATTGCTATCTTTTTTATGTTTGGAAATATTTTGATTTCTGGTTTGTGTTTTGGAATTCGATTTGTGTTTGGGATTGAAAGAATCTGAAGAATTTGGGTTTGTGAAGTTAACATATTGTTTTGATTGATTATATATGTTGAGTATTAGAGTGGAGAATTGATGAAGATGAGTTTGTGAACAACTGAAGAATTGAAGATTGATGATCTGGGTTTGTAAAGAACTGAAGATTGATGAACCTGGGTTCCTATTAGATTGATGATCTCCATCGATGGATTTTTTTAATTTATTTTGTAATTTTCGTTTTTTTTATTATTTATTTATTTTTTCTTTATTTATTATTATTTTTTTTCTGAGAACAATCTTTCTATATATATATATATTTTTTTTTTGATTAATACTCTAAAAGAACATATATTAATTAATTTTTTTTTAAATTTAATTGTTAAAAGACGATATTACCCTTTGATATTTCAAAGTTAACAGTCAAACTTTGTCAAACTCTAATGGGAGGGGAGGTAAGTGTCAATTATTGATAAAGTGGTTTTTGAGTGTCAATTAACAAACCTCAGGTAGGTTCCTAGTAATTACTTCAAAAAGAAAACTCAAAGAATGGGACTATAGCTGATGATGAAATTGTGGGGCAGTGGAAAAAAGCCTGTCCAAGCTAAGTGCCTTTTTACTGTAACCAGATTTACCAAAAAAATTAGCAAAGGGAGATGAATGATTGAGATTTGAGAGAGAAAAAATTATCCTTTCTTCAATTTCACCAGACAGCCAGAGAGTTTTCTTTGTTCACTAAAAAAAATAATTACTTGGTAGTGGATCTATGAAAATGAAAGTTATTTATTTATTTTATAAGTCAGACTCCAATTTTGTCATGGTTCAGTGAACAGAACTTGACCAGATGATTAAATGTTTTAAATACTACTTGAAATACAACTCCCACCGCTATTAAATAAATGTTTACATACCTTTTACGATTTACTGGGGAAAAGTGTAAAGTGGAAAGTGAAAGAGAAGTGCATATTTAACCAATTTGCAAAGAGCGATCAAAATGAAAGTTAGGTTCCATGACCACCAAAGATCAAAAGTCACTCTTATCTGGCTAGATATTTAGTTGATGAATTTGGAAGGAAGCTAGGTTCATGCATGCAAATCAAAATCTTTTTCCAAAAAAAAAAAAATGAAATCTTTTATCGGTGCGCTATTGGCTCTAGGTTATCGATCGATTTGAAGGCCATGTACGATGCACACATGACTACAGACAACGGTTCCTCCTTATGTAGAAATCTGTTAAATCAAAACTTTAATTTCTTTCAAGCATCATCAATACTGTGGCCTGAAATCTATCTAAAGACAGACATCATCATTCACTCGGTTAATTACTTTCCTTGTTTTCTTGAACCACATATAATTATCAGATTTTTAATATAACGAGTAGGGATGGGCATGGGCCCAATGGGGCCAGGAGGGTCCCCCCAACCCCATCCTTATCCCCATCCTCACACCTATTCCTCAACCCTTCCCCCACTACCTTTCCAAAACCCATTTATGAGGATCCGGGGTGAGGGTGTTTTGAGGGGAGGTTCCCCCTCCCCACCCCCAAACCACATTTCCCTAATTTCTTTACATTTTTAATATCAAATTTCTAATTTCCAATTCAAAAATTCGAATTTAGAATTTAGAATCCGACCATTCCAATTTCTAGTTTGACCATATTAAAATGTTCATCCAAAAAGTAATCATAATATTCGTTATAAAATATATAATTGGTTTAAAGAAATCTAAAATAAATACAAATACCTTTAATAGAGTATTACATAATAAAAGACAAAACAAATTAAATATTCACATACTAAGTACTAACTAGTAACTAACTAACTAATAACCTAGGTTAATATTATAATATATTAGTTTTTTTTTTTTTTTTAATTGTTAATACTTTAAATAAAAATAAAAATTATATATATACCCATCCCTAGTCACGATGTGCCAAACCAGATTGTCATTTCAATTTTAATTTCATTTTAATTTCAATTATATATATATATATATATAATGCTTCCACTATAAATGTGGTCAAGATTAGATGATTATGAAATATGAAAAGCTTGAAAGAAATCATTTAAATTTGATCTTTGAAACATTAGAGACCGGGCTTGGGATAGAATTAAAGGTCAACAGAGTAAACTGTTATCGACTGGCGGGAAGGAAGTTCTGCTTAAAGCAGTGGTCTAATCCATTCCCACGTACTCAATGTCCCTTTTTAGATTACCCGGGTTTTGATCAAGGATCTTCATCGTCTTAGCGCTCGCTTCTGGTGGGGCTCGGATGACGAGAAGGGACAGATTCACTAGTGTAAATGGAAGGGGCTGTGTGTTGGAAAAGATGAGGGTGGCCTGGGCTTTTGTGATCTTGCCTTGTTTAATAAGGCCCTCCTAGCCAAGCAATGATGGCGTCTGGTTCACCACCCTTCTTCTTTGGTTGCCCGTGTTCCCGCTGGTGCATTGGGGATGGTAATTCAGTGTCTATATATCATGATCGCTGGATCCCTTGGCCATCAACCTTTCGAATTTTCTCCCCTTCAGTCCTCCATAGGTCCCTTAAAGTGGCTGATCTAAAGACATCGTCTAGGTTCTGGAATGTGGATCTTGTGCGGAATTCTTTCCTTCCCAATGATACAACTATGATTCTTAATATTCCTTGCCTTCCCCTTGGTCATAAGAACTCTCTTGCTTGGCATTCTAATAAGTTCTGTTTTTTTACGGTCAAAAGTGCTTATCATCTAGTTATGGCTCTTACGGCTGGTCCTAGCTCGTCGAATTTGTCTTCGTTGGAGTCTTGGTGGAAGACTCTGTGGAGGATTGATATCCCCCACAAAGTGAGGCTTTTTCTGTAGAAAGCTAGTTACAACTGGTTACCTACTTACCTACCTGCCTTAATCTTACTAAACGTAGGGTGGTTGTTAGTGCGGTCTGCCCGATTTGCAATGGTATGGTGGAGTCCACTTTGCATGCCCTCTAGGGTTGTCCTTCTTTGAATCCTTATGTACAGGGCTATGGTTTATGAAAGGAACTGGTGGTGTTGATGGTTTGTCTTTCCCTGATTTCATGTTGTCTAATTTTAGTAGGTTGTTAAAAGATGAGTTTGAGTTGCTTTGCGTTACGTTGTTCTTTGGAGAGTGTGGTATAGCAGAAACGGTACAGTTCATAACTCCAGCTCTCTTTCTGATATGGACATTGTGCCTTGGGCTGACTGCTTTGTGAAAGATTATCATAAAGCAAATGAGAGTATGTTGGGAGGTTCTTGTTTGGTTAAGCAGGTCTGTAATTCTTGGTGACCTCCCGATGTTGGCATCTTCAAGATAAATGTCGATGCTGCTATTGATTCTACTAGTGGCAGAATTGGGTTTGGGCTTATTGTTCGCAATAATCTTGACCTTGTTATGGCTTCATCGATTGCTGCTACGTACTACCCTCAGGTGGCCGAAGCTATGGCTATTCTTCGGGGCCTTCAATTTGCGGTGGAGTCTGGTTTGATCCTGTTTTCCATTGAGTCTGATGCTCAGGTCATTGTTAATCTAGTGAATAAGGGGACTTTTCCATTTTCGGAGGTAGGCTCTATAATCGAAGACATCAGTTTTAAGGCTGGTTCCCTTCCTAATGTTTCACTTTTGTTCCACACAAGGCCAATACGGCTGCGCATTGTTTAGCTAAGTTAGGTCTGTCTCTTATTCCAGACTTTTATTGGATGGAGGAGTGTCCTCCCTGTGTGGTTCCAATGGTGTTGGGCATTGTCCCAGTCGTTTGTAGTTTGTTTTTGTTGCAATATATTCCATTTCTCTCATATATATATATATATATATAAGGAGTGATTATGTAAAGTATTAATTTTTTTTCGACAATATTTATTTATCCATCTATTTAGACCAGTTATTTTTTTTGAAGCTTTTTGTCATTGGTAGGATTCGAACTGTTAACTTGAAAGTCATTTACTTAAGCCCCAAGCTCATCCATTTACAACACCCCTGAGGCAGTATTAAAATTTATTAATACTATATACAAATATCTCTTTGTATAATTTTACTAGTATACAAGACTTGTAATGAATGGGATCTACTGCTAGGCTGCTAGCTAATTAAAATTCAGATAATGCCATCCAAATAAATGATGTGTACACCCATTTTTTTTTTTTTTTTTATGGGTTTTATGAGCAAATTACATAAACTTACTCTGGTCATATAAATAATTACACTACAACCATAAAAAAATTATAATGACACTAAATTCCCATTGACCCGTTGACTAATTGTTGACCACCGCTAGTTAATCATGGAAAAGGGACAATGTCTTTTTTGCCCTTATTACAGTATTTCGAAATATTATATTAAATAAATTAACGAATTAAATATATATAAAAAAATATGTATATAAAAAAAAATTGAAAAAGAGATATAAAAATCAAATAATTAAAAGAAATTAGAAAACTATTACAAAATTAGAAAAAACATATATATAAAAAAAATGATTTTTCTAGATCTCCATGAAAATCAAATAGAGGAGAACCTGATCTCCATTATAGGAAATCTAAAATCTCCATTAATGGAGATGGCATATCTCCATTAATGGAGATTTTGTTTTCAGATCTTCTCCAAAAATGGAGGAGATCTTGATTCTCTATTAATGAAGATATTTGTTCCATATCTCCTACAAAAATAGAGGAGCTCTGGGACCATATCTCCTCCATGGAAAATCTCTATTATATATTTTTTTTCTCTAAATTTTTTAAATAATTTTTATTGTTTGTGTTTTTGGATGAGATTGTGATGGTAAAGAAGATGAAGGGCAGAGAAGAAGAAGATGAAGGTTGCAGAAGAAATAAGTAGAATTATTTTGGGTTGCGATTTGGTCTTTGAAAATTTAAGGAGAGGATGAAGCATATTTTTTTAATATTAATATTATACTTAATTAATAAATTATTATGGCTGATGTGACGATATGTTATTGGATACTTTTTTTTTTTTCATTTATTTAATAGCATTGTAAAATATCAAATTACCTTTCATTGGTTATTGACTAACTGTTGTCAATGGTTGGTCAACCATTAGTTAATAAGTCAATGGTAAATTAGTGTTATTATAATTTTTTTTATAACCAGGGTAAGTTTGAGTAATTTGCCCATAAAAAATGGGTGTACAAATAATTTATTTGGTTGGCAATATCTGCACCCTTAAAATTTATTTTGAAAACTTTAAAATTATAATTAAGTAATTATGTTTTAATACCCTAGGCCAATGGCTCGGTGGTAAAAGATATTCCGACGAAGTGAAAATGATAGGTTTTTGAATCCACTAGAGAAGTTTGCTCCAAGTGAACGATTTTTATTAATATCAATGAAAAAATTACAAATAATTATTTTCACTCCTTAAATAGAAAAAACAAACTTGATTCCTTTAGGATTCAGAAACTACAAAACGATAATTAATATCATATTCATTTAGCTTGAAAAAATGTCAAAGGTTTGAGTTGTCGCAAATATAAGATGGTATGTATATATATACATCTATAAAACTAATTATAAAGAAAATTAGATATATAATTTGTTTTTTTTTTTTTTTTTTTTTTTTTTTTTGTCTTTAAAGAGATATTGGAATTTGAGACCTCAACTTCAATCATAAGTAATAGATAAATAATTGCAAATAGTAATTCACGAAGAAGAATATAAATTAAATTTTGAACTTTGAAGTCCTATTGATCATGAAAACTTCCCCATTCCTTTGTGTAGTATAGGGATCAACGATTGGGGAAATGAGGATAAATATTGGTTCCCCCATCCCCATCCCCATCCCCAACCCTATTTACTAAACCCATCATTATCCCCATCCTTATCTCAATTTGAGGGAAATGAGGATGGGGGAATTTGGGGGGAGGTATACCTATGCCTCCCTATTTTCCTTAATCCTCAATCTCGATCATATTTTCCTCTGTTTCCACTATTTCTCTTGTTTGATTGAAAATTTAATGTCTACAATCAAATGTGCTAAAATGTACTCATTTAAATTCAAATAAAAATTTATAATATAAATAAAAATACAAATAAAGTTTAGGACTATAAATTATACTTAGGGTTAAAATGGGGAATACAGGGAAATTGTTGATATCTATTTAAAAAAAGAAAAAGAAAAAGAAAAAAAAAGTGTTTTGGGGGAAATGTGGGAAATGGGTATGGAGGACCTATCCCATCCCCATTTACATTTGGGGATGAAATTCATCCCTATCCCCATTTAGGGATGATTTTTCCTCCAAATGGGGATGTGGATTTGGGGCCGTGGGAAAAGATGCCATCCCTAGTGTAGTATTTGAAAATAGAAAAAAGAAAAAGAGAATTAAGAGAGAATGGTTGATATATTTGAGAATCCAAATCCAACTCAACAAGTATGGGGATGGGAATTGCTTCAAAGTGTGGAGACATAAGACATAATTGAGAATGGTAAAGTCAAGATATATCACACAATAACTTGAGACCATTCTTATTATGATTTTCAACCATGTGCATGCTTTATGTACATATATAGAAGATGATAATTGATACATGTTTAGCAAAAAAGCAATTGCTTGGTGAGTTGGTGGTGGAGGGGTCCCTGCACCTATGCACAATTGCACATGCTCTAGCAACACCTACATGTGTCTATACACACCATGTGTCAGAGACAATTGGGGTCAAATCTATGCCTTATGGAAGGTCACTTACCAACAATTTTAATGGAAATTTCTCCTACACTTTACACGGTCAACAATGTTTTTCCCCACTTTGATTTGAATGCTTTTAGAGGGAATACCCTAAGCCCAACCAATGAGTTTTGGTTTGTAGAAGCTTCCATATATATCAGATCTAATTTTATATATGTTGCCTATGGTTTCACCTTAGGCTTCTTTCCGAACTGGTTAGGGGTCGGTTGGAAATTAACTACTGAGATTAAATACTAAATGTATCATGTCATCCGAATATCTTATTCCACAATCGAAAGATATAAATATTTTTAACTAAAATTGAACTACTCAGGGAAAAAAAATCACAAATGATCATATATTGAAAAACCTTATATGCTTGCGCAACATCGAATAGAAAACTATTGATACATGCCTTTAAAATATATATCCGGCTAAATAAACCCAATTAAATGGATTTAAAATTGATCACTCATTTAATAAATGAATACATTTTGAATACAGGAGCCAGGAGATGCTCATGACTTCACGACAAACTAGAGTCGGCCTCCAATATTGCAAGCTTATCTCTCTCAGTGTGTGTATATATATTTTGATTCTAGCTTATCTGTATATTTAGAATATGTTTAATTTTTTTTTTTTTTTTTTTTTTTTTTTTTTTGAAGAATAGAATATGTTTAATTGTTTTCCATAAAGTGTATGTAAAAGTAAATTTGTATAATATATTTGAATTTTACTAATAAATTGTTGTCATTCTTTTTTACTTATAAATTAATTACCTTCTTTCTCATTTCTGTCGTGATTTATAGAATCGATGGTCGGTGAGGCATTTTTTTCAAAGATAGCTTTTAAGTAATCTTCATGAAATCCAAGCAGGTTTCCACACATCCTATTTATACTTTATATGATCAAATTTGTAGGCGACAAGTAACCCTTAAAATTTATCCTCCCTCTAAACCTAATTGTTAGGTTTTGACTTGTAATCATAAATAAACCAAATGTGAATCAAACAAGACTCAATTGATGAGGAGCTTCCTGGAGACGTGGAATACGTTTGGAAGTTGAAGGTGGTGTTTAAGGGAGGTTGAAGACTAGAAGAACAGAAGAATGAAGCAAACCACTATGGGTTGCACTGTGGCTTTGACAGCGGTTCCCACAGTGGTATAGGGCTTTGATGCATGCTATGAATTTCGACAGCGGTAATGAAAGCGATTGAAGATAAGTGGAGAGCAATCGCTGCTAGTGGTTCTATGTAAGCCACAGCGGTGGCAAGAGCGGTCAGGAGCATAATTGTTTCGTGGTATTGGAAGCGGGGTGCACACTGTGACCAATGCAGCGGAGACGATGTATTGCTAAGATTGAGAATGTTGCACAGATTAGGAAAATGTATTCTTCTGGAAGTTCTTGTGCTTGAAGGAAAAAGATTTACTCCTTACAAGAAGATTTATCATAAAAGGAAATAGTATTTATATGGAATAAAAAAGTCTTGTACGTTTAGGAGTAAGATTTCCTTTTATCTTAAACTCTTTATAACTAGTATAAATAAAACCTTGTAATTAGGTTGAAGTATGGAGTTGAACACCATGTAACATTAGAGAGTGTGAGTGAGATCCGAGAAGACCCAATGGGAATATCCAAGGAGAGATCCAAGGAAATATCAGTGGATCAAATTAGAGATCCGTGGGTGATATTTAGGGGAGACCTAGGGAATATTGGGGGGGGGGGGGGGGGGGGGGGGGGGGGCGGGGTGTTCCTAGTGAGAATCTTATAAGCGTGGTTTGGGGTTTGGTGTGACAGAGAATCTTAGAGCATATGGTTGTAACAGTTTATCATATAGTGGAACTTCCTCTATCGTCCTGACGGCCCGTGGTTTTTTATCCGTTTTGGGTTTTCCACGTATATCTTGTGTTGTGATTGTTTATTCTCTCTTATCTATTTTTCTGTTTATTGAAGTTATTAATTGCTATGAGTTATGGACATATATTAGGCACGGCGTTTCCGTGTTCATCGGTTCTAGGATTATCTCCAACACTAATATGGCGAGTCTGCTTTTAGGATACGAACTAGAATACAGTTAGATGCACAATGCATGCATTCTCACTACAATCATGCCATGTGATAAGATCACAGTGTTATCTGGATGCGTCCAAGATCTTCTTCTGCTTTTAAACATGGTAGTATGGGAGATCGTAGTGTTAGGGCATCAAAGGAAGGCTTTTTATAATATATATGAAATGGAAAGTGAACCCATAATAATAATAATAATAAAGAAAAAGAGGAAAAAAGAAAAAGATATTGAATCGAAATTCGAAAGTGACTTGTGATGAGTGATGACATGTAAACCTTAATTTCTGGCCCCGTGAAAGGAGCAGCCATGTCTTTGAGGTTGGGAGATTGTCCTTGTTTTATCTTAATATTTTATTTGGTTTTTGTGTGGGCAATGCCTGCACCCTGCCGATGCTTTTTTTTTTAAAAAAAATTTAATTTTTTTTTTTTTATTACATAAATTAAAGGTTTTTTTTTTTTTTTTTTTTTTTTTTTTTAAGCGAAAAACTCAAGCCCACGATCCCAATGACTTAGGTGTATATAACCTTGTATTGACGACAGTACTCACAAAAGCACTAGTGCACTACAGTTGAAAAATACAACCATCTTTTTATGCGGAGGAACCAACAGTCACTAATTTATTGCTACGTGGTTCATGTCTTTATTTGGTCCGGTGGTTACCAAAAATGCTGGACCCTTCTCGATTAGGTTCTGTACAGATGTAAACCAGCATTTGTGTGGGCTACATTGGGTCAAACGTTGTGGAAAATTGTCGATGTTGGTGGGCATTGGTCAAAGTTTTGTAAGTAAATCTGGCCCGCATTGAGCTACACCCAATAACACAGTGACAGACTGACAGGACAGATAGTAGAAATCTGGCCCTCTTGATATAAGCTTATTGTGGAGTGGGCCGAGTGACCCATGCTGTTACTAGTTTTGCTTCTTTAACAAATTGTGGGGAACTGAATTAAATTTATCAGTTGATTGGGTGGTGACGGGTAAATAACTAGATATAGGGCTCATTTGGGATAATTTTAACTTTTGGCTTTTAACAGTAGAAGAAAAAAAGTAAGAGCCTAAGCTTTTCAATTACTGTTTGGATGGTATATTTCAGAAGAGCTTTTATATCCATAAGAGCTTTTAAGACTGTTTGATTGGAATATTTTAAAATCTCTTCTAATTATGATATGACATTTTTACCCTTCAAAAAGAGCTTTTGAGTATGTTTGGTTGTAAAAATTTAAAATCTCATCTAATTGTAATATGACATTTTTACCTCAATTGAAACAAATAATATATGTACATTTTTTTTTAATAAAAGTTTACTTCATATGGATAATATAACATTCTTTCAATTATATTTCCTTAGAAAAAAAATTATACCACAATAAATAAAATTAATAAAAATTCATTTTTAATTATAAATACAATCGTGCATAATAATTTACTACAAATGAAGTACGATAATTGTTCAAAAATAAATCTTAAAGATAAAAGTAATAAGAAAATTACCAAAGCATTAGTTCTGTAGCAATTCTATCACGAACAACCCCCATCTGACTTTCATATATTGTTAAATTCATATTTGATTATTCGTCCTTAGGATCAAGCACGTAATCTTGATTTTCATCACATGATTCTAACTCAACATCTGCAGTGGCCTCCCTCATGAAATTATGCAAAGCCAGTGAAGCAGTAACGATAGCTACTTGTTTATCAAACTTATAATTAGGCATGTGTTGTAAAATTTTCCATCGTGCTTTCCAAACACTAAAACAACGTTCAATAACACTTTGTAATGATGAATGCATATAATTAAAGGTTTCTCGAGAGTCTTTTGGTTGACCATTGCTACGAAACTCTTAAAGATGATATATTTCTCCTCTATACGGAGCTAAATAACCCTTTATATTTGGATATCCTCAGTCAATCAAGTAGTATTTGTTATCCTGAAAAATCAACTGAGTGTTTTTTCGAGTAACGGTTGACCACGGTGTACGGTGACACCACAGTTGGTACAGACCGGGTAGGGTGACCCTTGGTTCGTTTGCTAGGGACCGGACCGAAACAATTAGGCCTAGTCCTACCAGGAGGTGTGAGATTGAAAGGGTATTGAAAAATTTAAGATGGATGTGGTTAGGGTACGATATTGTCTCAAATGTAACTGAAACACATTCTTATTAATTAATAAAGGTGTACATAGCTCATGATCTATTGCTCACTACAGTTACAGTTTTTTTTTTTTTTTTTTTTTTTTTAATGTGAGGCAGCTACGTCTCAACCAGAGGAGCCAGGATTGGAGGGCGGCGAGCCTTGGTTGATCATGTTGAACCTGGCTAGTGGTGAGGTAGGAACGGGATAAGGCTGACACTCTGTAATCTAGGTCAGGCGGGGTAGTAGCCAAGTAGGACAAAACACTCTAGGCGTTTCAATTAGGCGGGGTAGTAGCCAAGTAAGACAATCATGATGGAGTTTGGGCTAGGCGAGGGAGTAGTTATTTTTTCTTTTCTTTTTTTGTCTATAGAGGCCAACCCTTTACTCATGGTGAGTTGGGGTATTTATAAGGTACGTAGTAGGGGGGAAGGTGAGAGATGTCCTTGTGGCGGGAACTCTTGATTCAATCTCCACCGTTCCTTTCAGCTTCATGTTGAAGTGCTAAAGGTTGGAGGGTCAGAATGATGCCATGGTGGCGTGTCCCTTCCTGTGACCCTGGTCTAGGTAGGTAGGAGCGACTGGTTTCAAGGCCGAGGTTGGCGGGGTTGATCCTGACTGTCGCTCCTCAGCTGAACCGTGGCTAGCGTACACCCTCAAGGGCTACGATTGCTCCACCTGTGCCCTAAACCTAGGTGGAGGCTTCGGTAGGGCTGATATGGCAATTTGGTGGTGTTTTGAGTGGGTTTGATTGGCCGGAAGGGACTCCTGCAGTCATGGGAGGTCCCTATTAAGAACTAATCCGGTAGGAGACAGTGTCAACGTCTGTCACGCTGCACCCTGTTAGGCGCCCTTCTCCACCATTTCCTTCTTCATATTTGCTGGGTTTCTATAAGTATTTTACTGGGGAATTACAGCAACCTTATTCATACAAGGGTAGTTGACTTTTATTAGGGCTTATGTGGAGAAGGAGTAGACCGTTGATGTAGTGAGGCTCCAAAAGATCACTGTCGTTGGTTGCTCTTCTCTCTTCTTCTATGTTTGATGTCTTGCATTAATGAGCTATTGTTGGGATTTGGCAGGTTTCCTCCAGCTCCTCTCCTTCCTCCATGTGGCCAGGCGTGAAGGTTGACGTCACCCGCTGAGAGGGGTCGTCGCTTACAGTGGCTTCGCAGGTGGCTTCCAGAATACTTCCTGGGGTCCCAACCGGTCCTCATGTATTCTCTTGGGCTTTTTAAGGATCATGTGCACTCTGCTACCGGGTCTGTTTTCCAGTAGGCGCTTCTAGGGAGGCGGGCTCCTCAGGAATCGCACCTCCCTTCGCTTCTCTATTAATTGTGCTTCTAAGGACCGGGTGTGCTCAGCTGCCGGGCCTGCTTCCCTGCTAGGTGCTACTACGGAGGTGGCCCCCCTAAGGGACCACGCCTCCCTCCGCTTCTCTACTAATTATGCTTCTAAAGACTGGGTGCGCTCAGCTGCCGGGCCTGCTTCCCTGCTAGACGCTTCTTTGACGGGAAAGTTCTTCCTTGGTTCATTTACTGATTTTTCCGGTTAACAGTATTTATTTGCAATATCAACTTCTACCATCAAACAATATTATTCAAAATAATTAATATATGGGGAGAGAGAGAGAGAGAGAGAGTAATTTTCCAATAAGGACTTTTACAATGCACACTTTAAGCACCTTTAATGAAATTGTATGGAATATATTGAATCTTGATTTGATTTTTTGTATTGAGGTGAAAACATTGAAATACATTTATGGGAAAAAAAAATCGGGTGCAAGAACTAATTTTTTCCGATTTTTTGAAGATAAAACATTTAAAAATAGGAAAATATAAGAAAGAATAGTTCTCAAATCCAAAAAATTTTCAAATTTTTACCAAATATGTATTTTAATTTTCTTAGGATGTATATAAAAAAATAAAATCAAGATTCAATATATTCTATGCAATTTCATCAAAGGTGCTTAAAGCGTACATTGTAAAAGTCCTTATTAGAAAATCTCTCTCTCTCTCTCTCTCTCTCTCTCTCTCTACAAAAAAATAAAATCAAGATTCAATATATTCTATGCAATTTCATCAAAGGTGTTTAAAGTGTACATTGTAAAAGTCCTTATTAGAAAATCTCTCTCTCTCTCTCTCTCTCTCTCTCTCTCTCTCTATACAAAAAAATAAAATCAAGATTCAATATATTCTATGCAATTTCATCAAAGGTGCTTAAAGTGTACATTATAAAAGTCCTTATTAGAAAATATCTCTCTCTCTCTCTCTCTCTCTCTCTCTCTCTCTATCTCTCTCTCTCTCTCTCTCTCTATATATATATATATATAAGTGATTACAAATAAATATAACATACCATATAATGGTTTAGGAAATTTTAACTCAGTGTTTCTTATCGTCCCTAAAAATATGCGTGCGTCATGTGCAGTTCCTTCCTATCCTAAGCATACAAATGTGAAAAGCATATGAAATCCACATATAGCCATAATAAATATCTTGAGTAGGAAATCGTTCTTTCCAATATATGAAATTTGTTTATCCACCAGTCACCATAAGCGACACACGAACATATGTTCCATCTATATGTTCCATCTATGACTCCAATGCAATTCTATCAATTATCAAATGAAAGACTTACAAGTTTAATTTACATTTAAATAAGTTACAAATTAAGTATAAACTAAATTACCTTAATGTATGGCTAATATTTGTGATTACTGCGAATGTAATGCGACACTTCATTATATTCTTCAGGTTGCCTAATTTCATCAGAAGCAAGCAAGATCATTCTCTTGAACCAAATTGTCTACTCATAGTTTTACCTGGATGTTGAAATTGTTCTTGAATCATTCTATTCTACCTGGATGTTGAAATTGTTCTTGAATCATTCTATTCCCAACACCATGTCCTAAAGTCATCAAAAACATACTAACTACCTCTTCAAGCCTAACTCCTTTAGTTGAGGTTAATCCATAACTTCTTAATTTATCACATAAATTAATAAAAACATGTTTCTCCATTCGAAATTGCTCATGACAACATCGATCATTTCCTTTGAGTATTTCCATTATGAACATTGATCATGTATGAGGAGAATTTCTGCATGGTTCTTTTATTAAAAGTTATTATGGTAATACATTCTTGTTGTTGTAAGAACAAGTTCATCAAATTCCATATCATATCATCTCTAATAGCTTGTTCAACAAATTCTTCATCCATCTCTTCATTTGAATCAGTGTTCATTCTGTAGTTACATATTTCAAAGAATTCCAAATAATTAACATGAGTTCAAAATTTAAAACAACAATAATGGAATCATTATAGTTGAAATAAATGATGAATGAAAGCATTGTAAGTATAATTAAAAAATAATAATTAAAAAATCTCATCTAGGAAATACTATGTTACAAAACAACATATAACTAACACCCCTCCATTCAATATTTCGACATCTCATTCACGTGTTCACAACATACATCAACATTAACATTTTTGTTTCATGCTAGCATAAACAAACATCAACATCTACTTTATATATATATATATATACAAAAAGTGTTGTATGCCTTACAAAGACACACTTTTTGTCTATCATATTACCAGAAATATTATATGTTAACACAAAAGATTAGTTCTTGGCAAAGTATGATATTAATTGTACAAAAGTGTTATTTTTCTTCATCCATTCATTCTCCTTATATTCAATATTATTGATCTTTCAACCATTGAATTTGGTGTTTAGGTTCCTTCAAA
The DNA here is from genome assembly GCA_954870605.1 of Acer campestre. Lineage (NCBI taxonomy): Eukaryota > Viridiplantae > Streptophyta > Magnoliopsida > Sapindales > Sapindaceae > Acer > Acer campestre. The sequence continues at coordinate 9,562,696 of OX940811.1, read as the reverse complement.
GCAACAAAAATCTCTCTATTTGCCTTCTTTGTGAACAAGTTAATACCCAACTTAAATAGATGACTCATTAGCTCACATTCTGGAAGTGTAGATAACTTATCAACAACTTCTTGAATACTACAACCAGGTGGATCGGTCTGTATTTATGAATTTCTATTCTTAACACTCTCAGAAAGTTCCTCAAGTTTTTTTTTTTTTTTTTGAACAATTGGATTATATAAATGGCACAAAGCCAAAAATCCAATAGACAACAACCCACAAAAGAAAGAAAAGCCACGAAGCCCAAGCAAAAAGAGCAACGCCAACAGCAAAAGCAAAGCGCTAGAAACAGAGACGCGCAGCAAAACAGGAACGCAACAACACAAGATAGCAGAACAGAACAGAAAACAGAACAAAACAAAACAAGGCAATAACAACAGCAAGGCTAACCATAATCCCATCAGAAACTCCTCCTGCAGCCCAGAACCTTTCTTGGCTAGAACATCAGCCACAGAATTTCTGATTCTAGGCAAGAACACCACCTTCACCCTACTCATTAAGACCAGAAAACTATGAATCTCCTTAATAACAACCGCAACTTCAGGCTTAATAACCCCTTCATCATTAACCCAAGAAACCACCAATTTTGAGTCACTAATAATAGAGATCGATTTCCTTCTTAAATCAGACGAAAGATAGCATAACTGGAAAGCCTTTAAGATTGCAGTGGATTCAGCAACCAACGCATTAGAAAAGCCAATGTAACTTGAAAACAACCCCAAAATCTTCCCGGAATCGCATCTCAAGACCCCACCAATGCCTGCAGAACCAGGGTTCCCTCTTGAAGAACCATCAACAAAAAACTTCAACCCATCAAAAAAAGAAGGGCAACAAGCCTGCAAAGAGATAGATCTTGCTTAAGATTTGGAGGAAACACTGTCAGGAAAGTTGACAATCATAAGAGTAATCGGGTCTGCACCAGACTTTCCCAAGAACTTAAACCACCAAACAACCCTGAAAATTACCATGTCGGCTGCCAAAGAAATGGAGGCTTGCTTTCCTTTGAAGATCAAATTGTTTCTACTTTCCCAAACCATCTAGACAACAGCAGAAAATAATGAGTTCCAAGCACGGTAGAACTTCTTCCTCAACATTAAACCTGACCAACCCCTGGCCCATTCCAACACAGAATTATTAAAACAAAACCGCACCCCCCAAAAATTCCTAACTCTTATCCAAAGCTCCTTTGTCCAAGGACAATGAAGGAAAAGATGATCAATCGATTCCTCACTCGAATTGCATAAAACACAATCCAAAGGAGTCCCGGGATCGAAACCGAATTTGCACATCACATTTCGAACCATAACTCTTCCTTGTAACAATTGCCAAAAAAACACTTCCACTTTCGGAGGGCATAGGCCTTGCCAGATCAATGCATGGTCCGCATTAAACTTGGAGTTGAACTCTTCCAAAGAGCGTATAAAAGAACTGACGGAGAAGCCACCATCTGGGTTCAAAACCCAACTAATGGAATCCGAAGAAAGCTCATTCATATTTAAACAACCAAGAATAGCCATCAAAATATCTCATTGGATCTTCTCCCATCCAAAAAGAGGTCTCCTCAGAGCCACCTCCCAGCTCCAAGACGAATTACACCACCTTCCAAAATCCACCACCTTACCTCCTTTGTTGACAGCCAAAGCATAAAGCCTAGGACAAACAATTCTAAGAGGAGTATTCAAAACCAAAGAATCGTGCCAGAAATTCACTCTATTGCCATTGCCAACTTGAATAATTATCCCTTCAGACAAAATCTTGAAAGTCACTGACTCCCTTTTAAATAAGCTACCAACAGCTTTTATGAAAAAAGAATCTGACTTCCCACTACTCCAATCCCATAAAAGCTAAGACATCGGCACATCATACTTCGAGCAAACCACTTTTCTCCATAAAGCATTGTCATCCTTACCAAACCTCCACACCCATTTGGCAAGGAGACTTTTGTTCTTGTCAAGAATCTTCCCAATGCCCAAACCACCATTTCTTTTACTTTTGCACAGATTAACCCAACTAACACCATGAATTTTCCTTTTTTCGCTCCCATCACCCCAAAAAAACGATCTTTGCATCTTCTCTATCTCCTTAGCCACCCCCACTGGAATTCCGAAAACCGACATAAAATATGTTGGAATACTAGAAAGAATTGATTTGATAAGAACTAACCTTCCCCATTTGTTGATGAATTTCCTTTTCCAAGGAGCCAGTCTATTCCTTATGCGAGTCAAAATTGGATCTCAGGCAGCCTTTGAAAGCTTCTTGAAACCAAGCGGCAATCCGAGATAAGAGATTGGTAAGACAGCTTTTTGGCATCTAAACGTTTCAGCCCAAACGTCACAATTATCAACCTTCTTCCCCACTCTTGTCACACTAGATTTGTGAAAATTAATCTTCAATCCCGAAGCTAACTTGTAGCATCTCAAAATTCTTCTAGCATTCGAAAGAAACTCCAACTTTGGCTTCAAAAAAAGAATTGTGTCGACCGCAAATTGAAGATGCGAAACATGGACCGAATTTGACCCAATCATGGCCCCTTCAATCAAACCTAACTCAAAAGCCTTCTGAAAAAGAAGACTAAGGGCTTCAGTCACAATATTAAACAGAAAAGGAGAAAGAGGATCCCTCTGCCTCAAACCCCTTTCCACCCCAAATTGAGAAGTCGGACATCCGTTAACTAAAACTGAAAGCTTTGGGGAGGAAATGTAACTCTAAATCCAGGACCTCCACTTGCTTCCAAACCCCATATCCTCCATTGTCGAAATCAAAAAACCGTGATCCACTGTGTCGTAAGCCTTCTCAAAATCTAATTTAACCACCAAACCTCGTTCGGCATCTCCCTTCCACATGTGAATAATTTCTTCAGCGATAACAAAACTATCCAGAATCTGACGATTTTTAACGAAGGCCATCTGTGATTCCCCTATAATTGTGTCCATGACTCTTTTCAGTCGGTTAGCCAAAATCTTAGCCAACACCTTATATATGCTACCCACCAAACTTATAGATCTAAAGTCAGAGATCATCTCAGGACTATTGCATTTCAGAATTAACGCAATGAAAGTATTGTTTAATTCCTTAACAATGGAGCTATCAACATGAAACTCTTGAAGAAAAATCATGAAATCAACTTTAATAACATCCCAATTGGCTTTAATAAAATTAATATTTAAGCTATCCGGTCCAGGCACTTTATTACCATCACATTGACATAACGCCTCCCACACCTCTTCATAACAAAAAGGTCTCTCAAGCATGGTATTATCATCAAACGAAAGTTGCTTAAAATTTAGACCGGTTACCTTAGGGCACAGTAAAGAGACTCTCTTGAAGTGATTTGCGAAATAATTCAAAATCTCGGATTTGATGGTAGTCGGATCCGAAATTTTCTGCCCATTAATGTTAATGTCCCCAACAAAGTTCCTCCTTCGTATTCCATTTGCCATGGCATGGAAAAATTTAGTATTCCTATCCCCATCAACTAACTAATGGATTTTATATTTTTGCCTCCATATTTGCTCTTCCTTTCTGATTTCTTTCCATAAAACTAAAGCAAACGCAACCTTTCATTCCGCAACTCCTCAGTCCATCCAACCAATGAAGCTTTCCGATCAATCTCTACTAAATGTTTCTCACACAACAGAACCAAACCAGATCCTCTTTTCTTAGCAGCCGCCTATCTCTTCAGCCTCTGCTTCGAAGCCTTCAGCTTGGAAAACAATTTCCACCCAGCCGAACCAGCCACCTTACATTCTTTCCATCCTTCCATAGCATGCTTCAACACTTCTTTCTCCTCAAGCCATATGTTGTAAAAACGAAACGGGGAGGGGCCCCAGTCAACCTTGTAATTACCTAAATTAATGATATTATGATCTGAAACACTCTTAGGAAGACCCTTTTGAATCAAATGAGGAAATGTCAAAAGAAACCAAGGGGATAATAGAAATCTGTCCAGCCGAGCCCACGAAGCCGATTCCCTATTATTAGTCCATGTGAAAGTAATTCCCACCAGAGGAATATCAACCACACCAGCTTGAGACACAAAGTTACTGAAATTCCTCATAGAAATGTTATTCTCATCTCCTCATTTCCTCTCGAAAGCATAAGGAACAGTGTTAAAATCCCTTCCCATGCACCACGGAATCGGAAAGGAATGTTGAACTTGAAGAATAAACTCCCACAAAATCTTTCGATCACGCTCAATATTCGCAGCATAAATATTACAGAAGACCAAATCTTTATCATAACCCAACATTCTCCCCACTAAAATAATGCAATTTTTATTGGAAATGCAATCTGAAACTGAAAACGTATCCTCATTCCACAACATTATCAAACCACCCGAAGCTCCTTCCGCTTCAACCCCCACCCCTCTAGCCAACCAACCTCCTCCTAGAGAACGAATAAGGCTACTGTCAAAGAAACTAAGTTTGGTTTCTTGAAGAAACAAAAGCATATGCTTATATTTAAGAACCAAATTCTTCACTACTATCCTCTTCTCCCTCATCCCAAGACCTCTAATATTCCAAGAAAGACTTAACATAAAAATTTAGAAACCCGAAACACAACCAAACACAAACAGCACTCAACGGCCTCCTATCCGGCCGAAGCGATCATTATCCTCCCTTTCTCTTTGTCGAATGAATTCTGCGACCTTGCTTTCTTTCCCTTTAAAATCGATGCCTAACCGTTTTCCCATATCCATAACCAATGACACTTCCTCATCCTCATTCCAACTTACTTCCCTGATCATCTCACCTCCCTTGATTTCAGCGAGTCTGGGCTATTCCTGCTGCAACTTGGTGACTTTGTTGTTGCTCACCTGCCTTTTCCTATAATTCTTCAAAGATAAGTCTGTTTCATCCTCACCAATTTCCTTAGTAGCCGATATTGAGTCAAAACTTACCCCTTCCATATCTTGCTCTTCCTCTGAACTTGAACTAACGCTTGAATCTTTTATTTCCTTAACAACTGACACCGACCTCTCGCTATTAGTCTCCTCCAATTGATTGACCAGATTTTGAATATCAACTTTCTCCAAAGTCTGAACAGAATTCAGTTGAGAAGAATTAACCTTTCTTAATTTGGCTCTTATAAAAGCACATTCAAGTTTTTCCAAGTATTCCTTAAGAGTCCTATTTACAGACAAGCTTCTTGATATAACAACATCCTGTAACTCGTGATCTTCATTCCTTGTGTCCAATCCACCTCCCAAATCCACTTTCTCTAGATATTCCTTTAGAGGCCCATCCAAAGATGCACTTCTAGAAAAATTAACCTCATGAAGCCCATGGTTTAATTCACTAGAGACCAGCCCATTGCCTTTAGCTACCTTTTCTTTCTTTTGAATTTTAGGCCTAGAGTATTCTCCCCTCTCACCCTTCCATTTTAAAAATTCTGAAAACAACCCCTCTTCATCTGATGATGATGTATTATCTGACTCTCCTCCCTTTCTATTATTATCTTGGTTTTCACAGATAATCAATCTGCCACACTCTTTCCTCTGAACTGGTTGTCTTGGAATCGGGACCCATTTCTTCTTTCCTTTATCGTGGTAAGTCTTCTTAGAAAAATCTGGACAACCATTCCCTTCCTCTGACACAACTTGGCTAAATTTGTCAGACTCCCTTTTCTTCCTGCCTGAGATTTTCCCTCTTTTGTGCTGACCACTTTTGAACCATCCCTCTGCTTTTTCTTGAGCCTCACAAACCTCTGTTGTAGCCTAACTTCTCATGCCTAATTTCTCACCTTTTGTCAACCACTCCTCTCCCTCTCTCCAGTCCTTCACGCCGGAGTCCTCATTCTTCAACCCCAAGTAACTTTCGATCCATTGACCGTCGATCTCCTCTGCTTCTTCCTTCACTGTGACTGAAAAAAATCCTTTCCCCACCTCTACTCTCACCTTGGCCGATATTGACTCTTCTTGACTAATCAGTACCAGAATTCTTCCTCTATCCAACCTACTCCTATTAGTAGTAGCTTCATCCACCAAAAGGGGTTCTCCAATCATCCATCCCAATTTCACAAAGAAATCAGGACACCAATAGCTTAACGGAATCCCTGAACATCTAACCCATGCCATTCGCAAATTAGAGGTTGGATTATCAAACCAATTTTGCATTGAAACAAATCTATCATCCCAAAAAAATCTGTTATTGATAAAACCTTCCTTGTCAAGTTCGGAATCGAAACACCATAGAACACTTTTAATCCCAATAAAATGTGAAGTAAAATTAAAACCCATGTTCTTCAACCTGTCATTAACACAATCCACATTTGAAAAGGATTTAAGAACTCCCACCGCACAGCTATTTAACCAAAGATCCTCCCTTTGGTGGCTGCTCCAAAACATGGACAGCTCTTTCATTTTGCCACGATCAGTCTCTGAATGATCATTCCCTGTCCTGCTCATCTCTTTCTTCGAACCTCTGTTATCTTTCAGAATATCAGCAAAGGACCTGATGTCCTTAACAGTTTGATCTTTGTGGATATCGTCACCTCGTCTCCCCATCTTTCTGGCTTGAGCTTGTTGTCTGAGACCATCCGAAGATCTCCTATTGTTCCACCCGTAAGACGCAACTTTGGCCACAATCGGTCATCCGTAAATGTGCATACCGTTTGTCAATCTAAACACCTTAGTTGCTTCTTCCAAAGTTTCAAAACGGATGAAAGCAAACAAGCTTCTCCTAGCATTATTCCTTGGCGAGAGATATATGTCCCGAACTCTCCCGAAAGGTTTAAAGATACTCCACAGTCCCACCTGATCCATGACTGGATTGAGATTGTCAATATGCACCGAAACCAACTTACTCCTGAAATCCTCACCACCTTCATGCTCCTTTCCGTTGAAATGGGCAGAGCCTCTCTCTCTAACTTTCTCTCTCAACATTGTTTTCTGTAATATCTACAATCTGCTTCAGGGTTGGCTAGGTAGGTCCAGAAAGTTCCTCAAGTTGCTTGGATAACTTTGCTTTTGTAGAATTATTATTTTTCTTCCATTTCTTGAATTTTTTTCTAATTGGTTCAAGTGTGTTCTTTTTTCGGATGCTACATTCTACTTCTTTATCATGATTAGCTTTTTCAGAATCCAAACTATTAGTTGTATTAATATTATCCTCCGTGATGTTGCATACATATGAGGCATTAAACCAGAAGTTGGTGCCCAAGCTCTAGCTCATGTTGCTGTAACATCTCGAAACAATTCATCTAACTTGAATGCTTGCTCCAAACCCTTCAACGAAATTTTAAAACTTCTGGATATTTCTGTTATGATTTTTAAGTTAGTTTAAGAAATTAAAATATAAATTATAATAATAAATAATTTGTTTATAGATACATACTTGTAACTTTGTTTCCCACTACTCGTTTGAAGCATCAATAGTTTATCTTTCCATGTCCCAACCAAGTCCAGTCACTCCTCTTACTAATGAATCCCAAAGTTGCCATTCTTTTTTCACAATGTCCCAATGATTTTTTAGTTGCCTTCTATCATACTTTCTATTCGTTGTATTGCTAAAGTTTTCAATAAAGTTTTTACAACCTTGTTTGCTCAAATGTACGTGTTCCATTTCTATTCCCAACCATAACTTATGCAACTTGTTCTATAGCCAAACCCAAATCTCATAAAATCTCATGTGTTCGTGGATCCCATACTGCTTTTGATTTGCCCAATGTGCCCACATTTGCCATCTACTTTAAAATTAGAATTTTTTAAGAAGTATTAGATTTACAATTTTACACACAAGACTTCTTGCAAAAACGTATATTTTTCAAGAAATGTACACAACGTAATAAACTTAAATGAAAATGCACATAAAAATATTAAGCTCTCATTTAAATCTTTGCATGTGCCATCATCTGTGTATATTGTGTCTTGTTATCATTATCACTTTTTGTTCAATTTCCTTGAATGATTCTAACCTATGAGACACCACAGATACAAGGATTTCAAGAAATCTCTGCTGCAGATTCATTATGGAAAAACTACAAAGGCTACTAAGTGTGAGGTACACTGTGAGTTTCTAAATACTCATGAATCTGTTGTCTTCACTTGACAAGGTTTCAAATTGGCATTTGTTCTTTTTAAGCTTCAGATTTTCTCAAGAAAATCACTGAGAAAGTGAAAAGAAAATTTGAGAGAGAATTCTAAGAACTAATCACTCTCTGCTAACTAATTTATCTAACTAACAATTTGAATGACATACATGAGTACTATTAAGCTTTTATATACATTGTTGACTTTCACTAATTCTTCACATAACATAATTATTAACTAATTAATCATGATGAACTAGCAAAGCTAATTACTCTCGTCTAACTAATTTATCTAACTAACAACTGATTAACTAATTTAGCTGAAACTTTAAGCTTTAGTTGTGCTATACTAATGGATACTTAACCTTCATCCTTCATCAAAATTCACTCTGTTAACAGTTCTGTCTTAAATTATTAGTAGTAGTATTTTTATTTTTTGAGAAATTTCTTCTGTTATTTTAACAGTTTAAAGCTAATTACCAACACAAGTAACTAATATAACATTAAAATCAGAAACATCGAGTTTACAGAGCAAAGGGGAGCACAAGCACAAAAAAGAACAAAGCTGAAAAAAACCACCCAAGGAAGCATCACCAACCCAAAGCTATAGAAACGCAACCTCAAACACAAATAACGAACCAAAAAACAAACAAAAAAGCAGATACTTCCCCAGCAAAAATAAAAATAAAAAATTAATGACAAACATTGAGTTGACCAAACAAATCGATAAAAATACCACCAAAATCCCTTTCCTCAGTAGACACAACACGTCAGAAATAATTACTGACTTTCCACAGCAAAACAAATTTAAGAAATCAACTCTATAAACAAAGACATGAACACTTTTATTGTAGTCATACATAATTCTATCCATCAAAAAATTCGGAGCAAAATTAAAGAGAAGAGGATGAAATGCATCAAATACTTACTTGGTTGAATGGATTTTTTCAATGCAAAAGACGAGTACTTGAAGCTTAGTTCTTTAAAATCGTATCAATGGCGGAGTTTTGAGAGCGAAATCGTTGGGTTTCCATGAAAATTACGTTATTTTTTAGTTTTATTTTTTTGCAAACCCAAAGCATAGAAAGGCCTTGAAGAGAATTTAGAATCAATTTCGGCTAGGGTTCATGTGAAAAAGGAGGAAAACATGTTTATCTGTATAAATGAGTGTGATGGGATACAACTAAATTTTTGATTTGTTATTTATAACAAGAAGGGTAAAAATGACAATACAAAAGATTCATTAAACAAAATTTTAGCTTCCCGGTCTTTTAAAAGAGAACTTCTTTTGACAATTCAATTTTTTCTTTTTACACTTATTTTCTAAAGGAACTCCATTCTCAAAATTTAAATTTTAAAAAATGGTGATTATCATTTGGGTCCCTAACTTTTTCTGAATAATCAATTTTTTAAACAAGTTTGTTTTTTTATCAAAACTTTCCCTGACTTTTGTAAAGTATATCAAATAGGTTCATCAGTTAGTCAGCTATCAGTCAAACTTAACATTTGCAGGGGTATTTCTGTCTTTGAACCAAGAACATGCCATGTGTCACAAAAATAGAAATAAAATAAATAAAATAATTTTATAATATTCATATAATACAAAAGTAAAATGTTTTAAATCTCCACCATCCAAATCTTAGATTGATGGTGAAGATTTATTTATTTAAAAAATAAAAATATAATTATAAAAAAATGTAATTTTTTTTTTCCACCATTGTAAACATTTTCTTACAAAAACACGATAGAAAATAGAAAAAAAAATTGAGATTTAAAAAAAAATATATATATATATAAAGATCAGATCGTCTTCTTCTTCATTAGATCATTTTTGGTCTCTCTCAAACATCGATCTCTCTATCTCTCACTCAATCTAATCTCTCTCAAATATTCACTCATTTTCGGTTGGGATTTTTTATTACATACCTAGATGTTGTGTTTGGGGGTGAAGGTTGGGTGCTGTGGCTGTTGATGGGGATTTTGGTGGAGAGAATCACGGCAACGGAGGAGATCGATTCGGGGCTGGTCTGATTCACGACGACGTCTGAGATTGATTCGAGGCTGGTTGTGCAAGATCGACGGCAGCTGAGATTGATTCGCGATGATTTCTGAGATTGCGATGATTTTTGAGATTGATACATTTTGTTGTTTTTTCTGGGTTTGATTGAAATGTGGTGGTTGTGATGAGAAGCAGGTGGTTCACGGTGGTGGCTGGATTTTAGGGGTGGTGATGGATGGTTCACTATTTGGTCTTTGAGGTGTGGACCGTGTGGTGGTGGCTAGGGTTTGGTGTTTGAGTTCTGATGGATTAGGTTAGGGTTTGGGTGTTGGAGATGGTGGTGGTCTTATGGAGAAGATGATGATCATGATGACCAAGCTTGCCTGAAAGTTCTGAGCTAACCAAACGTTATTATAATCTGGGTTTTCTTTTGATTTGGTCTTCTTTGCCTCTGTTGAATTGGCTGTATATGCTGTTGTAGATGCTGATGCTACTTGTGGGTTATGAGTGTGTTGAAGAAGATGATAATCTGGGTTTCCAGATGTTCCAGAGATCCACCGGATTATTTTTTTTATAATTTTTTTTGTAATTTGTAATTATGTTTTAACATTTAAATAAAGAAAATAAAAATAAATATATTTGCACCATCCAGTGGAGATTCACCTTTTTTTTTTGTGTTTTTTAATTTTTTGTTTGTGTTTTTTTAATATATTTTTTATTTAATGAGTTGTAATTTCATCTATTTAATGAAATTTTATTTCATCTATTTAATTAGTTTTATTTTTAAATTTAATTTTGCTATATTAATAAAAAAATTTAATAGTTTATTTTAAAATTTTGGCGACACGTGTTAAATTTTGATTGGATCATATTAAAGTTGAATTGTAAAATTTTAAAATGTTAGAGGGTAAAATTGTATTTTTAAACTCTTTAATTAAAATTAAGGGCAAAATGGTCAATTTATATATTCTGTCACGTTTGACCGTTAAAAAAAGAGTCAAAATGACCTATTTGATATACTTTATAAAAGTCAGGGAAAGTTTTGATAAAAAAACAAACTTATTTAAAAAATTGATTATTCAGAAAAAGTTAGGGACCCAAATGATAATCACCCTTAAAAAAATTCTAAAGATACTTCATTTTGTTCAAAGATTATCTTTTTTTATCTTTTGACACTCATATAGTCCTATTCTAAAGACGCTCAATTTAAAAAAATAAATTTCTAAAGATATTCCATTTTATTTTAATAAAAGTTAGGACGAACTATTGTATCATTTGGATTCATCTGATGAGTAATCTTTTTTGAATTAAATTATTTTAAAAAAATTATCTCTCATAAATCATTATATTAAATATTACATATTAAACACTCGCTCCTAAATTTTTAATTACCATATTAAACTCTCTCTCTTTCAATATATATCTCTAATTTTCTAATTCTATTATTTCTCAAGCAAAACTAAAGGATGAGGAAAAAAAAAAAAACTCAAAAAACAAGTACACTGTTTTTTCAAAAAATAAAAATAAAAATGAAATATGAAAATGTTTTTTGTTACTTTTGTAGCTATGTGATTGTCTAGAGAACTTTAATTATTTCATTAGTCTTAGAAATTAACTCAAATCTAGTTGTAACATATTATTATTATTATTATTATTTAGAAAAACAAGGTATTTGTATTGAATTTTTAATATATATATATATATATTGAATTTTTAATATATATATATATATTATTGTAAGAACAAAAATATTCATAAGTTTTTTTTTTTTCTTTAACTATTAATCAGAGATTGATCGAGAAAGTATAGAGATATGAATTTATTTATTTATTTTTTTTTTTTTTTTTTTTTGAAAAATGAAGAGAGAGGGAGTAATTAGGAGATAGTGTTTAATATGGTAATAACAGATGTAAGAGATTGAGAGTTTAAAACGTAATATTTAATCTAATGATTCAGGAGAGAGAATCTCTTTTTATAATAATTTAATTAGTTTGGAGTGTCTTTAGAATATTTTTTGTCTTATTTAGTAATTTTAATTCATGTTAAAATTATCATTAATAAAAAAATTAAATTGGAGTGTAAATAGATAATTTGTGAACTGTAAGTAGAAGCTCTCATTTTTGGAAAGCTCTTTCACTTGAAACATGTTGGGCTTAGCTTTAGACAACAAAGCTTTTAAACTTCATAAGCTCCTTTGATAAACCATCCAAACGGGCTCTAAAGCCATTTTAGGCCCCAGAAGAGTTTTTAAGCTCTCAAAAGCCAAACAAGGCCATAGTGAGTTTGGATCATTTTCTGGTCTGGCTTTAACTGTTCTATTTTTTTTTTATTTTTTATTTTTTATTTTTTTAAAGAGTAATTAAATTCGAATGACATGCTTATTTTCATAATTCATATTTCACATTGTAAGTATTGATTTATTGTTTATTCTTAATGTCAGGATTTCCATTGTAACTCGTTTTACTCCTTATCCTGATTGAGTAAAATTATTTCCTCTTAATTAGTAAATTTTCTCAGATTGTTGAGGTTTGTATAAAAAATAATAATTTATAGGCGATTATAAACATAGCAAATATTCTTTTATTAAGGAAAATTATAGATGTTGGAAATACTACAAGAAATTTGATCTGTTAAAGTACCAAGTTGTTAAATTTTTTTTATTTTTTTATATGGAATTTGGAACAAAATGGAGGAAAAATTACCATATTTTGCAACTTTTAATGAATGTAGTTTTTGTTGTAGTTGATAAGGTGAAGTATTCTAGATTTCTAGCAACTCAAATGGTGATCAACAGTATGAGAACTAACAGAGGAAGATGACGCCGTTAGTCAACTAATGGTTGGTTAAGTCTAGGGTTGCACATTTCCCCCAGATCCCCGTTTCCCCATCCCCATTTGGGGGAAATTTTTTGGGGAAAAATGGGTAGGGGGGAGTTGGGGGATGAAAATCATCTCCAAATTGAAATGGGGATGGGGAGACCTCCCCCCATCTCCATTTCTCCATTTTCCCCACTAATATAGTGAAATGGGGATGGGAGGAGGTACCCCAATCCCCATATTATAAAAATAATTATATATATATATATATTTATATATATTTTGTAATGTATTTTCTTTGACATTATTTTGTAATGTATATATATATGACATTATTTTGTAATATATTTTCTTTTGCATTTGTAATGGAATGTTTTTTTTTTTTTTTAGTTTAATTTGTAATTTTTAGCCAAATGAGGAAATGGAGAAATGGGGTAAACGGGGAAAATAGGGAAATGGGAATGGTGATGGGGGACCTCCCCCCAAAACCCCCCCATCCCCATTTTCCCTAAATGGGGGTGTAGGGGATGGGGAAGGGTTTGAGAAGTGGGGGTGAGGATGGGGGGACCTATATCCATCCCCATTTCCTCAATGTGCAACCTTAGTTAAGTCTAAAAAGTTATTTGGCTGTTAATAAGTTTGTTAATTTCTATTAGTAACTAATTAGGTGCTGTTAGTAACTAACTAGGTGACATGGCTCAACCAATGAATGCTATTGGTTAGATTTTTCCTGAGATCATGAAAATGCCTTTTGCATGACTCTAGCTCATATATAAATGGATCAAGATCTTCTTCTTGTCTTGTTTTTTCTTGACTTTTTATACTCCAATGACATCTAAGGAAAATACAAAATACATGGTCAAGATTTGTTCACTTTTTTCTCTCTCATATAACTTGATATTTGAATTACACTTGAAGAATGTCAAGGAAAAATAAGGATTAAGGAGAGGATCCTAACTCTATATAAATATGAGAGCCTTGTAACAGTGATTATCGATCGGGAAAAATAAGGATGAGAGAGATAGCTAGTGAGAGAAGCTCTGACAACATAGGAAGAGAATATAGAAAGGACTATAGGAACAAGCTGCATTCGATTTTCGTGGATAATCTGAATGAGAAGGTGGATTTAATATGCTTATGGGGTATATTCAAACCTTTTGTCAAGGTAAGAGACATATATCTATCGGAGGCAAACAGAGATAAGAGGAGAGGCTTTGCGTTGTCAGATTTGCTACCTTAGAAGAAGCTCGAAGGGTGGCGGAAATGACGAACAGAATGCACGTCTATGGATGGCCAATAGAAATCAAGGTGGCAATGTATGGATGGAATAGCAGGAGAGAAAGTAGTGGTAACAGAACAGAGTGGAGGGCAAGAGAGGACAGAGTTAAGGAAGGAAGGTTCAAAGAGGCACAATGAACGGAGATGGTAGCTCAAAAAGGAAGGGTAAACGAGAATCTTTCTTTTGCAGAGGTCCTAAAAGATAATAGAACAGCTTCAAGGGGCGTTAACGGGAGGACAATAGGGGAGCATAAGAATGAGGAGTTGGCTGTTTTAATTTTGAATAGAAAGGTCTCTGATAGCAAGTGGCTGGAGAAATGTGTTGTTGGAGAATTAAAAGACTTTTCTAAGTTGGCAAGAGTCAAGAAGAGATTGCTGGACAGAGATTTTTGTTTCTTCACAAAGTATCTTGGGGGGGGGGGGGGGAAGCAGTTCTGTGGAGTTTTGAGACAGAGTGTGAGTGTGTGGGATTCATCAAGAATGCTTTCTTTTGGAATGATACTTTTGGCTCAATAGAGTAATGGTTGGAGGAGATGCCAGTTCAAGCTAAGCTAGTTTGGATCAACATCTGGGGAATCCTGCTACAGTTCTGGAATGAGGCTTTCTTCCAAAAGATAGGCAAGTGGTTGGGTGTTACACTTCTCATTGAGAAAGATACTTTACTCAAAAGAAGATTGGACAGGGGAAGAATTCTAATTGCATTGCATGAAGATCGACTGGTTACAGATAGGTTGAAGGTGTTTGAAGGTAATAGATCCTTTGTGATTTCCCTGGAAAAAGAAGTAGTTCCGGTGAACTTTGAGTGGTTAGCAGATCAGATGGATTTGAATTTGGCACCAGAAAACATGTCAGTCTCATCTGACAAGGATGGAACATGTCAAGTCGTGGAGGGTGACAGGATGGATAAACAGGGCTTTGAGGATTGGAAAACTGTTGGTTTCAGGAAAAGTGTCAGGAAAGCTGACATGAGAGCTGTGGAGAAAGAACCAATAAACTGCTGGCAAAAAGTTGATTGGGTTGGTACTGATGCAAAGGACAAAGGCAAGCACCCTTATGTCAGAATCTCTAATAGAAAACTGACTAGGGGTTAAAATTTGAATGGCAAGTTGACATACGATAAAAAGAGAGAGTCAATCGAGAGGGGTATGGGATGGTCAACATCGTCAGACTCAGGATTAGAGGAAGGGCAATTGAAGGATTTTGGCATGTCAAGGGGTGAATGTTCAAATAGGAAACAAGATGTTAATGGGCCAAAACAAGGTGGGTCGGAAAAGAGGTGTGAAGCATCAGAGTCTTTTAAGGAAACTGATACTCACTTGAGCTCTTCAGAAGATAGGCTTGAATTTTCCACTGAGAGCCCAAGAACTGTCAAGGATGTTGAACTGTCTTTAAAGAGACAGTGAGGAGCTGCAAAGAAAATCCTGCTTAAACATAAAGATATGAGGATAGTGGAATTTTCAGATTAAGAAGGGAGAGCTGTAAGTTTTACTCTAAGAGATCCAATCCAGCTACCCATAAAAGACTTTGAAGGGGGAAGAATTAATGGTGAAGACCTGGTGGAAGTACCATTAGCGGTGGAATTGGGAGGAGTAAGAAGGATGGGTCAGAATCAGAGGAGAGCAGGCAGGTTCTGTTGGAGCTTAGAAGAAGAAATAGCGAAAGTCATAGAAAAAAGGGTTTACAATTGGATACTTCCGCAAAACAAGAGAAAAACGCTTAGATTGCAATGAGGTCAGTAAAGAACAATCGCAAGAAGAGGGTCATTGTGAGGAAGAGAACTGGAACCTAGAGGAAGAAATTATCAAAGTGGTTGAGGTAGGGGCAGCGTTGGGCTTCGATTTCAATAGCAATGAAGACACGATTAGGGAAGTGCTATCTCAGCGAGAGAAGGAGGACGAGGAGAGAATGGCTGGTGACCATGATAGATAAGTCCCCTGTTTCTCTTGTCTGTGTTGGGTTTCTTGCTTTTAATGATAGTGTTATCTTGGAATGTAAGAGGTCTTGACAAGGGGGAGAAGAGGAGAATGGTTAATGGGGTGGTCTCTAGGCATAAACCTGAAATTCTTTTCATTTAGGAGACTAAGCTGAATATTTTTGATAATAGGATTATAAGGGCTATTGGGGGTGCTAGTCTATCTAGGGGAATTAGTGTTCATGCGGAGGGTGCTTCTGGTGGTTTGATAACTTTGTGGAATGAGAAGTCTTTTACAGTGAAAGATTGCATCACAAACAACAAATGTATCATCATTTCGGGGGGTCATGCGAAAAAGCAAAAAACAGATGGTGTTCTGTAATGTGTACACGGCTTCGGTGGAAGTGGATAGAAGACAATTATAGGAGTTCATTTTGGGTGTGATGCAAACGCTAACGGCGCCGTGGTGCATAGGGGGTGATTTCAACACGGTCCTGGATCCTTCAGAGAGATTGGGAATGGGCTGTAATATGGGGTCTATTGGGAGTTTTAACAGTTTCTTACTTCAGGCAAAACTTATGGACATTCCAATGTGTGGGTCTAAGTTCACATGGATAAATAATAGTAAGTCAAGCATGGGCAAGACTTGATCACTTCCTTATTTCTCCGACCATTTTACTGTGGTATCCAAATCTTGTTCAGAAAAGCTTGCCAAGGTGCATTTCGGATCATAATCCGGTTTTGTTATCTGATGGTACTATGAATTGGGGTCCAAGCCCTTTTCGATTCTTCAATTGATGGCTTGAGGAGAAGGATTTGATGAAGGAATCTATTAAAGGGTGGTCAGAATGTAAAGCTTTAAGTTCTAGCGGCTTTGTGTTGTTCTCCAAATCGAAAGCGTCGAAAATTGCGATTAAAAGGTGGCTAAATTCGAGTCAATTAATCATGAAGAAGCCGAAGGAAATAGAAGATAAATTGGTGGAAGTGGATAGGTTAGCAATAGAGGCGGGCTGGTCTGATCAGAAGAGAAAGGAGCGTCAGGTTTTGATGGAGGAATTATGGAGAAGACTGAGGCAGGAAGAACAATCTTGGCAACAAAAATCTAGGATTAAGTGGTTGTTAGAAGGAGACAATAACACGTCTTTTTTCAACAGTGTTGCGAATGGTAGACGGAGAAGAAATTTTATTTCGGACCTAACTCTTGATGGGGTAAAAGTGACCGATCCTAGTGTTATTACAGAATGGATTGTCAGCTATTTTAAAGAGCATTTCAAGAAGGAGAGTTGGATTAGGCGAAAATGTCATGGGAGGGTTTAAAGAAGATTTCGGAGGAGGAGAGTAAGGAGTTAGAAGAGGAATTCAGTGAGGAAGAGGTGTGGACAGCGTTATCAAATTGTGATGGAAATAAGGCTCTAAGGCCAGATGGTTTTAGCGCCAATTTCTTTAAAGCTCATTGGCAGATTACTAAGAAGGATTTTATAGACTTCATGCAGCAGTTTCATAAGGGAAATTCGTCGGTAAGGAACATAAATAGAGCTTTCATAGCTCTCATTCCGAAGGTGGGGAAATCGGAAATTGTGAAGGACTTTAGGCATATTTGCCTTGTGGGATCTCTTTATAAAGTGTTAGCCAAAGTGTTGGCAAATAGGCTAAGAAAAACTATGAATTCTATTATTGGAGAAACTCAAATGACGTTTGTCGCTAATCGGCAAATTGCGGACTCCTTTGTGACAGCGGAAGAGATTATCAAGAAGTGGAAGGGGGATAGAAAGGGCGGATTGCTTTTTAAACTTGATTACGAAAAGGCATATGACAGTGTTGATCACGGGTTTCTGGATCACATGTTGAAAGGTATGGGGTTCAAAGAAAAATGGAGAGGGTGGATTGGTGAATGCATCTCTACCCCACTTTTGTCGGTTCTTGTCAACGGAAAACCTTCCCCTCAATTTGGTATGAAGAAGGGGCTAAGACAAGGAGACCCTCTATCTCCATTCTTATTTAATATTGTGGTTGAGGGCTTGAATTGCTTGCTCTTGAAAGTTTGGCAGTTGGGTCTAATTCAAGGTAAAAGTTTTGATGACTCTAAGGTTCACATCACCCATCTCCAATTTGCCAATGACACTCTTCTCTTCATAAAGTCGAGAATGGAGTATGTTCTAAATGCGAAAAGGGTGCTTCATTGTTTTGAACTGGCTTCTGGGTTGAAAATAAACTTCCATATATCCTGTGTTGTCCAAGTGGGTATGCCAAATCCTTTAGAGTCTTCTAAGTGGGCGGAGGCTTTTAGATGTAGGAATACTTCCCTTCCGATTCAGTATCTGGGTTTTGTGCTTGGTGGGAGGCCGGGGGCGAAGGATTTTTGGAACTCAATGATCTCTAAAATCGAAAATAGGTTGGCTCCTTGGAAAAGGAAGTTCCTATCTAAAGGTGGTAGATTGATTCTCATAAAATTAGTCATATCCAGCATGCCTACTTACTATTTCTTTGTTTATAAAATGCCGATAGAGGTTGTGAAAAGGATTGAGAAATTACAAAGAAGCTTCTTGTGGGGTGATGGGGTTGTCACAAGAAAAGTGCATGCAGTTAATTAGGGGGATGTGTGCAAGAGGAAGGCTAGAGGAGGCCTTGGAATAGGTAGTATTACTGATAAAAACAAGGCTATGTTGGTGAAATGGATGTGGAGGTTTGGTAAGGAAAAGCATTTTTTGTGGAGGAAGGTCATATGTTCGAAATACAGAATTGAGGAGCAGTCTCTGTCTTAGAACTGGAAAGGTACGAAATATGTTTATTTTTTTGTGAAATCTTTGGCTTCTATGCTTAAGGAGGGCACCAAAATGGACAGAGTGATTAGAGAGGGGTTCCGCATAGTTATTGGAAATAGGAAGAGAGTTGATATGTGGTCAGAAATTATCTTGGACAACAGACCTTTGAAAGAAGCCTTTCCAAGATGCATAGCTCTGGCGGTAAGGAAAACAGGGGTGATTCAGGAGTTTGGGTTCTGGTTTGGTAGGAAGTGGGTGTGGAACATTGAGACCAGAAGGCCTTGTTTTGACTAGGAGAAGGACTAGTGGCGCTGCTTTCTAACTTGTCTAGATTGTGTAATTCTTCGAAGGCATGTGGAAGATTCCATGGCTTGGAATTTTAGCTTGAATGGCACTTTTCCATGGGTTTTTTTAGAAGAAAATTAGAAGAGCCATCCACCTTGTCAGACGAGGCTCCGAGTTTCATCTGGAAGGGGATCTGTCCTCCCAAAATAGAGGTGTTTGTGTGGCAATTGTGGAAAGGAAGGGTGTTTGTGAAAGATGTGCTGAGCAGATGTGGCCTTGGAGATGCTTTCGATTTGGATTGCCTCTTTTGTAAGGAAGAGAAGGAGACTGTAGACCACTTTTTCCTTCATTGTTTGTGATCGATGAAACTTTGGTAGACTTGCATGGCCTGGTGGGATGTTTGCAGCTACTGGAACCTCATGGCAAATGATTGGCTACTAGGATGGTGTGGTTTATGTCCTAATTCTAATCAAGAGAGAGTTTAGTGTTCCTTGTTCTTTGCGGTTGTGTGGACAATATGAGAGTTTAAGAATCGTCAAGTTTTTGATGATATGGAGTCGGATGTGCTTCAAGCGGCTGATTTAGTTAAATTCCAGATAGTATGGTGGTTTAAGCACTTAGGAAAAGGATCGAAAGAAGCGGTAGACTCGCTGTTAAGGAACATTAATGTCTTATGCGTGGAAAAAAAGAAGATGAAGAGGAGCAAAATTGAAGATTGGATACCTCATTCTGCTGAAACTCTAAAATTTAATGTTGATGGTTCGATTCGGGGCAAACCAATGCCAGCTGGTATTGGAGGAGTTTTGAGAGACTCGAATGACAAGATTTTGTGTTTGTTTTCTTGCTTCTTGGGGATTCTGGATTCGAACATTGCTGAGCTATTGGCGATAAAACATGCGCTTGAGCTGATTTCGAATAACCCTAATTTATTAAACCGTGATATCACGGTGGTGAGTGATTCGAAGACAGCAGTCTCTTGGGTGAATAAGGGTGAGTTTGGCAATTTAGCGCAAGTTCAGACCATTTTTGAGATTCGGGGTTTGCTCTTGGAGGTCGAGAATGTTAAGGTGGTGTTCGATTCGAGAATCTTCAATTCGTTAGCGGATGGTCTTGCTAAAATGGGTTCGAGCGCGGCTGAGGATTTTGTTGAGTGGGGAGATGTTTAATCTCGCCTGTTTTGCTCTTTTGTTTGTGTTTTTGCTCTGTTTTTCTTTTGTTTTGTTGTTGTGGGGTGTTGCTGTGTGTTTTGTTCTCTGGCAGGCTTTTGTGCCAGTTTGGTGGTTTGTTTGCTTGCTGTTTTTGGTTCCTTGAATAAAGTAACTTTTCATAAAAAAAAAAAAAAAAAAAAAACAGTGACTATCGATCAACAACATTTTCTAAGAAATCTTCCATCAATGGAGTCAATGTAGTTTCTTTAGATCTTTGTTATTTCTTCTAGTACTTTTATCAAACACTTTAGTGTTAGTATCAAGCACCCACTGCTGTTATAGTAGTGATGATCAAATGTACCACAATTGAACCCCAAGGGGTGGTGCCACTGGTCACTAGGGTGAGCCGTAAACTCGGACGTCCTAAGTTCGATCCCTAGCAGCCACGTTTCTCTTGAGGCCACCAGAGGTTTACCCGACTGTTAACTTTAGGGTTTTGTTGGATTAATCGAGGTGTGCATAAGTTGGCCCGGACGTCCAAGAATACCAAAAAAAAAAAAAAAAAAAAGTACAGCAATTGTAAAGATTGCATGTGTTGTGACTTGTGACATGAAATTAATAATTTATTTTGTGTCAAATGTCAATGCAAGCCGGCCGGCCCACTCAATTCATGATTGTTTACCTTTTTTTTTTTCTTCTTAATTTTTTTTAAAATATATTATTACTATTAAATAAGCAAATTATCTCTTCCAATTTCTATTACCGAGATTTGGGCAGCAGACCATCGGACCTTAAATTAATGTGTTGGTATATAATAAAACTTCTTGCAATATATGCAGCGATGTTTTTCTTTCAATCGTTTCTTCTTCTTTCTTCTTCCATCTTCTCTCTTTTGAAGATGAATCTTTAACGAGTATATATATATCCACGTTTGATCGGCCTTTGTGAGTTTGTATACGTAGTAATAATCAAATTAAAAAACTTTAATCGTATAGCTAATGATCTCCTCTCTAATTAGGAAATTCAAATTCAAAACTCGCAGTTCTTACACAAAGTATCGTCGATCATTTTTCTGACGAAAGATTCATATATGGTACGAAATGTGTTTTTCTGACAAAAGATAAAAGGTACGAGATGAAACGATCGACTATATATGTACAAACTGCCCATGTGCTTAAATATTCATAAACTCCACGCCATTGCAATGAGAGCCTAGGAGGCTACGAGTTGCAATTTAAGGTCAGTCCATATATATGCTGTACATTAATGTACAAATATATATATGCATGTGACGAGGAGATCAGCATAAATGGATAGCTAATTGACTTGTTTTCAGCTTCGTGATCGTGTTCATACCCGAGAAACTTAGCTTTCCAAGTAAAATTAAGGAGCAATTATATACAATATAAAAAGGAAGAAAAGGATCACATGGACTGTTCAAATCATGGTTTATAAATAGCTGAGGAGTGAGGACTCTCTCGCAATCTTTCTCTTTATTCAAGCATCACTGTATATAGGACCCTATAGCTAGGGTTTCACATGTACTTTATTACCCTAAGATAATGACCATGAATCCTTGAACATACATCCATGATTATTGTAGACTATACATATATCAATCGAATTGATACTGCGATTTTTTTCTTTTATTAAGAGAAATGAAAGAAGCAAAATTAAGAGGCTAGAGGGACATACTGATCCTTGTCAATGATCAATGAAACTAGTATATCTAAAAGAAAGAATGGAAAACAAATATTGCATGATCACATGAAACATTGTATGTACCATCATGGAATAACTGATCATCAAAGTAGTAGAACCTATAGGTCTAAAGTGTAATGCTTAATAAATTTTCACACGCACGAACGCATGCACGTCCACACAAACACGGACAATATATGCTACCCAAGCTTTTGATAACTTTTGGTTTTTAATTAAACAGGAAAATGCAGCCAGAAATTTAACCTGATCAATGGAGTGATTAATAATCAAGTAAATCAAAGATAAGCAAATTCCGGTGTTTGGTAACCTATTATAATTACTGTAAACCTATATTATCTATATATCATGTAGAACCCTTTAATTCTATATCTAATAACACGAAGAATCAACACGTTTGGCTTGCAATTAACACTCGCACACTTCGACTAGCATTGATATATATATTCCCATATAAAGCAAATTCAAAGTTAGAAAACTGAAAATTTCACTGGCCTGCCTTCACTAGTTGTTCAAGTTTGTAGTTTTAAACACCCACAACCTATATATATACTAATAAGAAGATGATCTGTACATGGAACAGAGAGAAAATGGAGAGGATCAATAATTTTTTCTTTGAGAGCGAGAAAGAGAGAGATTAATAGGTTTTGGCTTAGCATTAATTTTGCTTGGTATATATGTATAGGTACCAATAATACTATTTCCTACTTTCCAGTGACTGTTCGTTGCATGCAAAAACATTGTATAAGACTATATTCTTGAAAGGATACTCACAAATAAACCAGAGAAAACAACATAAAGCCAGAATAAAACAAAAGAAAGGATACTCACAAATGAAACATTTTTTTTTTTTTTTTTTTGCATAATATAGTTATCTATATAATTTGCTCTATCGATAAGCAAACCTAGTATTATACATCAATTAATACTGCTAGTTACATAGAAGGGGGAAAGAGTAAAAGTACCGTCAAGAAATAATGTTAGACTTGTTAATAATATGAATTAAGTACACCCATATATAATTTCTCCAACATCGTTTATAATATAGAATTCAACACACTGTAATTACAGCAGAAAATTAATATAAGAAACATGAAAAAACTTCTAGCTTGATCTACTACCAACTAATTAAACACACCATGCATACAGTATACTTACCACAGGAAGTTGATCACTAGGGACTTCATTCATCAACTCACCGGCCTCGTACGTGTCTTGCAATCAGAAACCAAGAATCTCTCATAATAGAATTCTTTTTCTTTAATGGTCTCTATATCAATACCTAATATTCTTCCCAAGAGCATCTTAATAGTACTCTTTCAATGAAACCCATCTCTGTACTGCACACTTTATATATTTTCTCATAGTAAGCATTTAGGTTTATGGACACAACGGCACGTATTATCAGGGGTTATGCCCAAGTCGAAGCTCCAAATCTAGTTCATCTTCTTTGTCTTCTTCGCACTTAGAGCTGACCCCCAAGCTCAAATTTGCACCCAAAGGGCACTCTTGATCATTTGTAGTGCGCAAAGAATTATATTGGGACCTAGGTAGATGAAGTTCACTACCATGAAAAGCATGAGGGTTTATAGGGCTCGCAACGGATGGTTGGTAATACATGAAATACTTACTTTGAGCCTCCAGAACGGGATGATACCTTGCGTGTTCACCCGAAATCCCCGCGATGTATCTAGGGTTCATGTAGTCTTCATTGACGGTCATGGTGGGTTTGCTTGAAAAGGAAGAACCAGCAACAACTTGCTTGTTCTTGGTTCGATCTTTGCGATGTATATTCATGTGCCCTCCTAAGGCCTGAGCGTTGGTGAATCCTCGCTTACAAAATGTGCATCCATAAGATCGTTTGGTGGTAGCAGACGTGTCTTCCTTGACTTGTTCAATTAGGCGATGATCATTTTCTTCGCTTGAAGTCTCCTCGCTTCCTTGTTTCCTTCCGGATTCCATGCTCAAAACCCTGTTGGATCGTTTGCTAAAAACTGTCAAAAACTTTCTAACTTGGAGTCAATAAACAGTCTTAACACAAATCACGATGATATATAGAAAGAAAAAAAAAAGGAGAGAAATAGAGAGGAAAAAGTTTTAAGGTTTGAGTATTGACATAAAGACAACAGATGACATTGGCTTTACCATTGTGTATGTGTATTTGTATTTGGAGAAACACTGTTTATTTTGGCTTTTTTCTATAGGCGTTTACCTCCTAGTCGGCTGTTTGATGGATCTTTTATTTACAATTAGTAGTTTTATAACTTTTTCTTCTTATCTCTCTCAATAACTTTGAATATAATAATTTACCTGTTTGGTTACTAGTTGTGCTTATGTAGCTTTCAACAAGCTTTTTCTCACGCGGTTGTTTTCTTGGCATATATTCATAGTTTTTACAGTTATCCTAGCAATAATAAGTGCAAATTAAAATTCGAATATAGATAGTGTAATTGTAAAACTGAAGAAAAATTGTTGATTTTATTGGAGCAGTAGAGACTCACAAGGCAACAACTAAACTCACTCACAAGTGTTGCCTGCAAATTAAAATTCGAATATAGATAGTGTAATTGTAAAACTGAAGAAAAATTGTTGATTTTATTAGACCAGTAGAGACTCACAAGGCAACAACTAAACTCACTCACAAGTGTTGCCGTGTACAAATAGGAGACTGCACCTGTATAGTTAATTGTATTTAACTTTACCTCTTATTAGGTCTTGTTGTATCAGGTATAAATACCCTGTTTCATGAATGGAAAAGTATTGCATTATTCACAAACACTTATCTAAATTCTATTATGGTATCAATGCACAGCTAAGAAATAGCTTGTGATCCTAAAACCCTAAACCTCTTCTTCCCTTAAAATTTTCTTTTCTTGTCGCTGCCTACAACCCCAATCCAGCCACTCAACATGACTTCTCCCAATCCTACCGTCACTGCATCTACCTCAGCTTCTACCTCTACTGCATCCATTCCTTAAGTCACACTCATGGGATCGATCAACAACAATCAACCATCATCACTCATTGCAATCAACTCCACTCAGTTTCCTATCAAACTCACCAAAGGGGGGAACTATGCAGCATGGAGGTCTCAATTTGAAAACTTATTCTTCGGCTATGGTCTCATGGGCTATCTAGACGGAACCAAGCTGTGTCCCTTTGAATCAATTTCAACTACAACTGATAATGCCAGTCAAGAATCCGACCGGACCACAACCAATCCAAACTATCAACTGTGGCTTCGTCAAGATCGACTTCTTCTTCATGCAATTCAAGTCTCATGCATGGGAGCCGCACAGTCCATTGTCACCAGATCCACCATTTCTGTTCAAGCTTGGACAAAACTTGAAGTAGCATATGCCAACCGATCCAATACACGCAAGCTAAGTCTACTTGATTCTCTAACCAGTGTTGGCCTGGAGGACAAATCCTTAGCGGATTACATGCAAGGAATCAAAACTATTCTTGATAATCTTGAACTTATCGGTCATTCCGTTGATGAGGGTGCTGTCATTATTCACACATTAAATGGTCTAGGGACAGCATATATGCCACTCGCATCAGCCATTTGAGCCCGAGATACTCCAATTTCCTTTGAAGAACTCTATGACAAGTTAATGGAACATGAAACCTTCCTTCGTCGTGATGAAACAAAGAAAAACGGACCAACCATAACAACACAATTTAATCAACACACTTACAGTCGAAGAGGCCGTGGATAGCAAGTAAATTCTTCATCTCATACCGAAACCGCATGCCCACTCCTGTTCTTGACAACCAAAACCCATATCGTCTACTCTTTAGCAAGGACCCGAACTATCGGAAATTACGTTTGTTATGTTGCCTTTGTTATCCTCTGTTACGACCTTATATGTCTCATAAACTCCAATCCCGCTCCAAGCCGTGTGCATTTGTTGGTTACTCCACCGAACACAATGCGTTCCTGTGTCTAAATCGTCTCACCGACCGGGTCTATGTTTCTCGTCATGTCGTATTTGTTGAAACAAAATTTCCGTTCTACAAAGGAGTCTGTCGTATGTCGTCCCACACCCCACCCGATGTCCACAATTGGTTTCGGTCCCTCCCCTCGACAAAATTCTGATCCTAATTCCTATCATCTTCATGCTACCTCTCCACATGACATTATACATGTTCCCGTGTCCTCACTTGATTCAATTTTCCCTCCTCAAACAACGCCAACTGTCCAGCTTCCGCAACCCATATGTGCCCAACCTTCATGTACCACACCTCTCCAAAGTCAGCTGCCCCAATCCACCTCCCATAGTGTCACGCACACAGACCCACAAATCACCTCCCCTAGTGTCACGCAAATAGCCCCACAGTCCTCTTTACACCTCACCGCTGACTCGGTTCAGTCGACATCTGAACATGAACCCCCCTCTCCCACTAGAGTAATTCACACCAGATCCAAGAGCAACATTTTCAAACCAAAAGTGATATTTGACCTCACAGCCATTGCCTATAGTCCACCCTAAACCGAGCCCACTTCTCTGACCCAAGCTTGAAAGCACTTAGAATGGCGACAGGTAATGAGTGCGGAGTATGATGCACTTGTGAAAAATATCACGTGGGACTTGGTTCCATCCCATCCATCTCAAAATGTGGTGGGTTGTAAATGGATTTTTCGGATCAAACGGCACCCTGATGGCTTTGTGGTTAGGTATAAAGCTAGACTTGTGGCAAAAGGCTTTCATCAACGTCTCGGTGTTGACTTTCATGACACCTTCAGTCCAGTAGTGAAACCTGTCACGGTTCGACTTATTCTAACACTTGCTGTAACTAATGATTGGCCTCTGCACCAGCTCGATGTCAATAATGCTTTTTTTGCAAGGAACTCTCACGGATGATGTTTACATAGTGCAACCGCCGGACTTCATAAATTCCACCAAGCCACGACATGTGTGCAAACTTCGCAAGGCGATCTATGGTCTTCGTCAGGCTCCCCGTGCATGGTATACAGAACTTCGTACCTTTTTACTGGCTACCGGATTCATTAATTCCAAATGCGATGCATCTCTCTTCATTTGTCACCATCCTGGACACACACTGTATCTCCCTGACTATGTTGATGACATCATTGTTACTGGCTCTTCAGACTCCCAGGTTAGTGACTTCATTGCCACGTTGGCTCATCGGTTCTCTCTGAAAAATCTTGGTCACCTCTCATTATTCCTTGCAGTTAAAGCCCACTGTACCTCACGAGGCCTTTACCTCTCCCAGCAGCAGTAAATTCGTGATCTCCTTTTCAATACTAACATGCTTGAAGCAAAGCCGGTCTCTACCCCTCTCTCGCTTACTGAATCATTGAAACTCAGTGATGGTATTGCGCCTTCTGATGCAACTCAGTATAGGTAGGTCCTCACTTCCTTGCAGTATCTATCCCTAACTCGTCCAGACGTCTCCTTTGCGGTGAACAAACTCTCCCAATTTATGCATCAACTATCCACAAATCACTGGAATGCCGTTAAGCGAGTTCTTAGGTACCTTAGGGGTACACTTGATCATGGTCTGCTTCTTTCTCGCAGCTCTCCGACTCGTCTTTATGCCTTCGCCAATACGGATTGGGCGGGTGATCCTGATGATCGCCGCTCCCCGACGGCCTATGTTGTATTTCTTGGCTCCACACCCATCAGCTGGAGCTCCAAAAAGCAACACACAGTTGCCCGATCATCCACTAAAGCTGAGTTTCGTGCCATTGTCGCTACTACTGCAGAACTTAACTGGATCGGTCACCTCATCCATGAACTTCGAATATAGGTATCTGCTCCTCCTGTCATCTACTGTGATAATGTAGGTGCCACTTATGTTTGCACCAATCCCATCTTCCACAGCCGCATGAAACATGTTGCCATTGATTTTTTCTTTGTTCGGGATCAAGTCGCGCAGAATCAGCTACGTGTTGTGCATGTCAATACGAAGGATCAGTTAGCTGACTCTCTCACCAAAGCTCTGCCCCGCAAACATCTCCAAGATCATCGGTCCAAAATAGGCATCCTCGCCGGAAGCTCTATCTTGTGGGGGCATATTAGCAGTAGAGACTCACAAGGCAACAACTAAACTCACTCACAAGTGTTGCCGTGTACAAATAGGAGACTGCACCTGTATAGTTAATTGTATTTAACTCTATAGTTAATTGTATTTAACTTTACCTCTTATTAGGTCTTGTTATATCGGGTATAAATACCCTGTTTCATGAATGGAAAAGTATTGCATTATTCACAAACACTTATCTAAATTCTATTAAATTTGTTATTTGATTACAGATTATATATGTTCTAAAGGAGTTTTAAGGACTCTTACAAGATGAGATCACGGATGCACATGATCAAATATTTCTAGCTTTATATAGATATATCCATAAATGCATCATATCTTCATATTGTACATCAATGTGAATACAATTAAGATGGTGATCGATGCTACTTAAAGTAACCTAGGCATTGAAAAATTACAATCCACATAAAACCGCGTGAAAAGTTATTATTGTTCATGGTTTTACTTTTGGTATATATGTTAAAACTTTTATACAGGGAGATTCTTTTTTACAGGCATGCAAGAGAGTACACATGCTCTCGTTGTTAGAATTTTATATTTGTTGGGGTTTATACTTTGAGACTCTTGGTTTACATGTTATTGGATCATCATATTTATATATATCCAAGAAGACTAGCTTGAAACTTTGATAGACAATAACTCATATTTTTACCTCAATTGGATTCATTTATTGATGATCAATTAATGAAAATTAATAATTATCATATGCCATTTTAGTCTTTTCTTTGGAGAAATTTTCTGGGCATATTACCGTGAGTGACCTAGCTAGCTAGAGCTAATTGCATACTCAACATCCACTCAAGACGATCCACATGCCTCTGGCTCCATCCTTCTTCATTTAATGCAAGCTAGCTCCAGTCTCCAGTCAACTAATTGAACGACTGACTCACAGCATATATTGTAGATGTTAATAATCCAAACAGAGATGAGAAGGCAGCAGTTCAAAAGGAATAAATTGATGTAACCCACTTGATGTTTTTATTTTTTAATGCAATATATCCACAACGTACATGCCCTGTAGTGTGGTACATAAATAGATTGTTCTTCTCTCTTTTGAATTGAAGACGGCCAAACAACTCTCAAGCATTGAACATTTCTGCAATTGCAATCTAATTACGTGATTAGCTATAAACAAGGTTTGATTATAAAAATTAAAAGAAAGTTAGACAAATGGAAGAATTAAAGGGATCAATGACAACAACGTAAGTGCTGTATTACTGCCAGTTCAAGATCTTTGTCTGATCTGCCGCTGAATGAATTAAAATTCTTTGACCCTATCCAGTTCATGCATGGATGGTTCATTTTCACAGGAATTCATTTGAAATTTCCAAGGAGAAATCATTAAGTGCAGCTTCGAGACAGCCAGACAGGCTTGATTAAGGGTTTGGAGGTTTAATTATTAAATTGACCCATTAACTCTGTCCAAAGAGCTAGGGCCATTGTCATTTGTCACTCACACCTATCACACAAGTAGACAAATACGTTTTACACACACATATATATATATATATATAGTAAAGCCTGTATATCTAAAGCAATTGATATATAATGCCCCAATTTAATTAATAATCTATATCAAAGAAAATATAATAATAATTAATAATCTGTTCCCATTACTATTAGCAGACTAATCTTGCCCTTGATTCATACCGATAATTGTAAGGATCTTCTCCTATGCTGATATTTAATTTATCCTTACCATGATTGGGATTTATTTTTTCATTTTCATTACTTTTAATTGCAGACTATTTTAGGTTATCAGTACAAATATGAAATATCAGCATAGGAGAGTATCTCAATTTGGGATTCGGATCCTCTTTTGTATTGACCTAAAACACTTGAAAATAATGTAAGATATCTATTGAGATAAGCTAAAAGATCAATTCAGCAGATGATCTCAATTACTCATATCTCAATCCCATTCATATATAAAAATTTTAAAGCTTTAATTTAAAATTAATCAATTAATAATTTACTTTTTTTTTTTTTTGTTAAAATAAAAAAGAATGTGATCTTTTATATATGTATCACATCACAGCATATACTACAATATTTATTTCTCTCCCTTCTGACGCAGAACGGAAGTAAAGGACTTACCAGCGTAAACCCTAAGTTCTCAGAATCTGGAATCTACTAGTAAATTCAATTGAAATCAAAATAATAATATTATTGAATAATTCGAAATTGATAACAAAGAGCCTTAAATAGACTCGGGAAACCCTAAAATAAGCAAAAAGACTAAAATATCCTCAAACTAAACCAAAACGGAAAACAAATAAAAACATTAAAAACTTCGGCTGCCCGACAACCTAACTTAAACAGCTCCGTTGAGGATGCAAGTGACGTCAACCAGGGGAACCCTAGTTTCCTTGCTGTAGAGCTTTGAAAACCCTTTTCGAAAACATATTATAATAGAAAATCTGACAACCGAGCTAAAAGTTATGCCCATTTCTTCGGAGCACCCCTTTTGGACAGTTTTCTGTCAATCTCTTCTTTAAAATCCAACGCCAACTGTCCTACATCAGTCCCTCCAACCTGTGAAGAACTCGACCTCGAGTTATAATCTGGATAAAGTGAAACATCCTCATGAAACTCATACAGGTCAGCTACATTGAAAGTTCGGGATATGTTCATATCAGCAGGCAAGTCAATCACATAGGCATTATTGTTGATCTTCTTGATCACCTTGTACGGCCCATACTTCCTTGGTTTCAACTTGTTATAGGTACCAACTAGAAACCTCTCTTTACGCAAGAACACATAACCTGTTCTCCCTCAGCAAAAAATTTCTCACGCCTTTTAACATCTGCTGCAGCCTTATACTTTGCATTCTTCTCCTCTAACCGCGCCTTCACTTCAGCCTGAACATCACGAACCTGCTCTGCCATAGTCTCAGCAGCTACACTCATACCAGTGACCTTGGGAAGCTTTGCCAAGTCCAACGCATGCTTAGGAGGTTGTCGATACACTAAAGTGAAAGGGAGATTTACCTGTAGCAGTGTGAACAGCATTGTTGTATGCAAACTCAGCTTGTGCCAGCGCCACGTCCCACTGTTTTGACTTGTCTCCACAGATGCTCCGAATTAAATTGTCCAGTGTTCGGTTTAAGTTCTCCGTCTGTCCATTAGTCTGTGGATGCACAGTGCTACTGAATTTCAAAGTAGTATCCATCTGCCGCCACAATGTAACCCAGAAATGGCTAAGAAATTTCGAGTTCCTATCAGATGTGATAGACTGGGGAACACCATGCAACCGAACCACCTCCCGAAAGAATAGCTGCGCCACATGTGATGCATCAGATGTCTTCCGACAAGGTATAAAATGCCCCATCTTCGAGAACCTGTCAACCACAACAAACATGGAGTCGACCCCACGTTGAGTTCGTGGGAGACCCAAAACGAAGTCCATTGCTAAATCCTCCCATATGGCATTTGGAACAAGTAGTGGCATGTAGAGGCCCGTATTTTGAGCCTGTCCCTTAGAAGTTTGACAGACGTAACACTTGCGAACAAAGTTACCGACGTCGTGTTTCAACTGAGGCTAGTAATACCGTTCGGCCACCCCACTGATAGTTTTGTCATGCCCTAAGTGACCACCCAAACCTCCCCCGTGCAACTCTCGAATCAGTTTCTCTCTAAGGGAGCTCCGCGGGATGCACAACTGATTTCCACAGAATAGATAGCCTTCGCTCATATGAAACTCTCCGTCAGTCTGTTTCAGAACACACTTTTTCCATATCTCTCCGAAGTCCTCATCATCAGAATAAAATTCTTTCAGAAACTCAAACCCAATAATCTCTTGTTGCATAGTAACCAATAAGCTTGCACGTCGACTCAGCGCGTTTGCCACCTTATTTAGAACCCCAGACTTATGCTTCAGAACAAATGGAAATTTCTACAAGTAAGTTGCCCACCGAGCGTGCATATTACTTAAGCTTCTCTGGCTGTTCAGATACTTCAGAGCTTGATGATCAGTGTAAAGAATAAACTCACACTGAATTAAGTAATGCTCCAAATTCTTTAGAGCACGAATAATTGCATAGAATTCCTGATCATAGGTACTCCACTTTCGTCGTGTATCACTCAGCTTTTCACTAAAAAACACCACTGGTTTCTTCTCTTGTGTCAGCACTGCTCCAATCCCAACCCCACTAGCATCACATTCCACTTCGAATAACTTCTCAAAACTGGGTAGAGCAAGAACAGGAGTGGTGCACAGTTTTTCTTTGATGACTGCGAAGGCTGTTTCGGCTGCCTCACTCCACTGAAACTTCCCTTTTTTTAAACACTCTGTGATAGGAGCCACAATACTGCTAAAATCCCTCAAAAATCGACGATAAAACGTCACCAGACCATGAAAACTCCTCACTTCCCCAACCGTCTTCGATGTAGGCCAATCTCGAATGGCTTTAACCTTTTCTTCATCAACCAAAATCCCTTCCAAACTGACCACGTACCCAAGGAATAGTAACTGCTCCGTCATCCAACTGCATTTTTTAAAGTTGATAAACAATTGGTTTTTGGACAATACCTCTAACACAGCCCGTAGATGCTCCATGTGGTCTTCCTCACTCCGGGTGTAAATCAATATATCGTCGAAGTAAACGACTACATATTTTCCAATGAAAGGCCGCAATACCTGGTTCATAAGAAGCATGAAAGTGCTCGGCGCATTGGAAAGTCCGAAAGGCATCACCAACCGCTCGTACAGTCCATCCTTAGTTTTGAAGGCTGTCTTCCATTCATCCCCAGGCTTGACCCGAATCTAATGGTACCCACTTCTAAGGTCGATTTTGGAGAATAATTTCGACCCCTCCAGCATATCTAGCATGTCATCCAATCTCGGAATAGGGAAGTTATACCTGACAGTTATCTTGTTGATCGCACGACTATCAACGCATATCCTCCAACTGCCATCTTTCTTCGGAACAAGTAATGTGGGAATTGCACATGGACTCATGCTCTCTCGAATAAACCCCCTCTTCATTAACTCCTCCACTTTTCCCTGTAAAATCTGATTCTCTTTAGGACTCATCCTATAGTGTGGTAAATTCGGTAAGCTTGCTCCCGGAACTAAGTCAATCTGGTGCTGAATATCTTTCAATGGTGGAAGGTCATCTGGTAAGTCTTTTGACACCAAATCAATGAATTTGACCAGTAGGGTCTGCACCTTCTCAGGTACTGCAACTCTCTGCTCTTCCTTGCTTTCAATCACCAAAGTTTGCACAACTACAATATGTACCTCCTGTGCCTCCTTAATCTTAGCTTCCAATTCAGTTACGAACGTGATTAAAGTGACAAAAGACTGCTCATCTACTGTGGCCTTAGTTGAGCTTCCGACTGAAACCCGTTTCGGAACCATTGCGATCCTCCTGCCACCCCAATTGAAAATACAAATATTATCACGACCTCTGTAGGTTATATCCACATCAAAATGCCATGGATGCCCCAGTAGTACGTGTCCAGCATCCATGTCGACTACATCGCATGCCACCTCTTCCCGATAGTACTGTCCAATCGAAATAGGAACT
This sequence comes from Acer campestre, assembly GCA_954870605.1. NCBI lineage: Eukaryota > Viridiplantae > Streptophyta > Magnoliopsida > Sapindales > Sapindaceae > Acer > Acer campestre. Next base: position 9,529,105 of record OX940811.1, on the reverse strand, counting down.
TTGCACACCTCTGTCACATTCGCCTTGGGTCACTTTTGAATCCAACCAATCGCATAAGGCCTGGGATGCTTCTCTGCACTTAGTTTCAGATGTTCTACCAATTTTCTAGACACGAAATTCTCACAACTCCCACTGTCGACAATCACGTCACAAACCTTTCCCTGTACACTGCAACAAGTCTTGAAAATACTGTTTCGTTGCGATAAGCCCTCTAATTTCGTGGCACACATGACTCATTGAATCACACAGTTTACCGGCTCCCCTTGTTCCTCTGCAATTTCTGCTCCTTCCAAGAACTTGTCCATGTTCCTCTCATCTTCAAAATTCTCTTCCTCTTCCTCTTCCTCTTCCTCTTCCTCTTCATCTTTAGCATCCACGAAATTCATCGGTTTTTGGGCTGGGCATTCATTCGATCAGTGTCCCGGTTGGCCGCACCTGTAACACTTCATACTACCTGGTTTACTGTAGGGATTTGGCGCCACTCATGGGATTTCTTTCGTAACTGCTGTTACTACTGCCAGATGAGACCCACCAAAATTATTACTCGGACCCGAACCCCTCTGAACTTGATCTGCGGTAGTTTTAGCTTGACCCTGTCTATCACTTGGTGAAAATCTACTCCTATTTGCAGCTGCGTTGGACGACTCACTCATGTCCTTCTTGTATTGAGTATAACGATTGGATGATTTCTCCATTAACTCCGCTTTCAAAGCCATGTTATGCGCCTCATCTACTGTCCACACGACTTGCAGCCTAATCTTGTCTCGAATGGTCGACTTTAAACCCCCCAAATATCTCGAAACCTGCTGTCCCTCAGTCTCATTAAGGTTGTTACAAACTGAAAGTCTGGACCACTCCTCAGTATAATCCGCAACGATTTTGTTACCCTGCACACAATTCTGATAACTCTGAAAAATAAATTGCTCATAATTAGGAGGTAAAAACCTGCTCATCATAAGCTGTTTCATTTGCCTACAGGATCGTATAGGAACCTTGCCTTGTCGCCGTCTATCCATCTGTAATTTCTCCCACCAAACAGCAGCCCCGCTTCTCAACTTGTACGCTACCAATTTGACTTGACGTTCTTCCGTCACCTCAGTAAACTCGAAGAATCTCTCAACCTCCGAAATCCAATCCAAGAACTCTTCAATCTGTAGTTTCTAGAGATGCACGTTTGGGGAATGGGGATGGATATAGGTCCCCCCATCCCCATCCCCACTACCTAGACCTTTCCTCCATCCATCCCCATTTCCCCATTTGGGGAAAATAGGGATGGGGAATTTTGGGGGGACCTATATCCATCCCCATCCCCAATTCCCCATTTTCCCCATTTTTCCCCGTTTTTCCCTGTTTCTCTATTTCCCCCGTTCCCCCATTTCCCCATTTGAATAAAAATTACAAATTAAACTGAAAAATCAAACATTCCATTGTAAATATAAAATAAAATTCATTAGTGCATTACAAATACAAAATAAAGTGTTTTAAAATTCACAAGTTCATTACAATAACAACTAATTGTTGAGAAAATTAAAGCAACTTTAGGTTTTAGGTTTTAGGTCTTGAAGTTAAAATGAGTAAAATTATATATATACTTAGGGTTAGGGAGTTAGGTTTTCAAAGAATAAAAAAAATATAAAATATATATATTATAATTATATTTATATTATTATATATAATTGGGGGAAATGGGGAAATGGGGATGGGGGACCTCTCCCCCATCCCCATCCCCATCCCCATCCCCATCCCCATCCCCATTTCAACATAATTATGGGGAAAATGGGGAAATAAGGATGGGGAGGGGTCCCCCCATCCCCATCCCCATCCCCATTTCAATTTGGGGATGATTTTCATCCCCCCCCCCCCATTTCCCCATTTTTCTCCCCCAAAAAAATCCCCAAATGGGGATGGGGACGGGGAAAATTGGGGCCCCGGGGTAAATGTGCATCTCTAGTAGTTTCCCATGGAACAAAGGTATGTCAGCGCGAATCTGATAATCAAGTTGATTTCGGTTCAGTTGACGAACTCCTTGGTAACCCACGAAATCCTCTTCAGAATCTTCATCACTGAAATCTTCATGCTACGCATGTCTCGCGGCTCTAGGCGAACGTCTACCTTCAGGGCGGTCAAGGGCCAATCCCTTGACTCCATCTCTGTTGGCAGGGGCAGGAACGGGAGCAGGAACTTGGCCTATAGGGTTGTTGGGGGTAGGCAGCCGCTCCATCAGTTGACGAACCATAGCCTCCAACCTCTCCATCGACTGTCGTTGCTCATCAATCGCCACCCACACATCGGCATCCCTACGACCAGCGTCGCTAGGGTTAACTCTTCTGGCTTCGTTGTTGACCATCGTATAAGGGCAAGTCCTTATGCTCTGATACCACTTGACGCAGAACGGAAGTAAAAGATTTACCAGCGTAAACCCTAAGTTCTCACAATATGGAATCCACCAGTAAATTCAATTGAAACCAAAATAATAATATTATTGAATAATTCGAAACTGATAACAAAGATCCTTAGATAGACTCGGGAAACCCTAAAATAAGCAAAAAGACTAAAATATCCTCAAACTAAACCAAAACGGAAAACAAATAAAAACACTAAAAACTTCGGCTGCCCGACAACCTAACTTAAACAGCTTCGTTGAGGATGCAAATGACGTCAACCAGGGTAACCCTATTGCCCTGCTGTAGAGCTCTGAAAACCCTTTCCGAAAACATATTATAATAGGAAATCTGACAACCGAGCTAAAAGTTATGCCCGTTTCTTCGGAGCACCCCTTTTAGACAGTTTTCTGTCCATCTCTTCTTCAAAATCCAATGCCAACTGTCCTACATCACCTTCCACCTCAACCAATTTACGAACACAAATTTAACAAATTCTCTGTATCCAAGCTTGAAAAATTGTTGAAACTAAGAAAATATAATATAAATATCTTTTGTAATTTATGTTTTCATTTTATTACAAAATTTTGCCAATAGATAAGAAAATAAGATTAAGATTTCAAAATAAAATGAAATTTTAACGATTTAATGCTTTATATACTACCTTTTCTGTTAACAATTTTACTATCTTCGACATCCGCTTAAGAAATAAATTATGTAAGTTTGTCTCGTATCGAAAAAAAAAGAAGAAGCTCGATGTAAGAACAATTTTTAATTAAATGCACCATAAGGAAAAACAATGTATAAAGACTTGTGAAACGATATATATATATATATAGAATGGAAAACCATGATTAAAATTTTTAATAATTTAATTTAAGGTTAATGTAAGAATTTTGAAAATTTATACATCTATGATGTACATACAATTTTGTAGAGGTGCAAATATCGTCGCTTCAAGAGAATCTCTATCCCATGCACCAATCATCAATTTGTTGCAATTTTCCTCTCCAATTGGTACGCTAAAAGCTGCGCCACTTTGCGGCTCCTTCATCTGGTGCACTTGATCAAGCGCAGTTCCTTTCTCAGCGCTACTTTTGCACTTTTTTTTACTCCCTAAATTTTTACTTATTCATAGATTAACCATTATTCAATAAGATTTATTCTGTTTGTATCCCTTATTTAAATGTTTTGTTTTATCACAGTTTTCCCCTTATTAAATCAAATTTATTTTTAATGTATCTCTTTCTATTATCTAATGCTTTTATTTAATTTTTATTTGTTTTAGTTTAATTATTATTTATATTAATATTTATAATAAACTAAAATTAAATATATAATACAAAAATTACTAAATGTTAATAAATAAAAAAAACACTAAATTAAAAACAAAACAATTAAAGCAACACACAACATTAATAAAAACATTAAAAACATTAAGGAAAAATACAACATAAATTACAACAACAATTTAGTAGTCCGGGAGATCATTTGCAAATCCTTCAAGATCATTGAAAAATTGGCCAAAAGAATAAAACAGGGAATATTTATATTTTAGTTAATTAAATTTAATTTGTTAATTTCTTAATTTATTGTAATATTATATTATCTAAGGGGTGAAAGGTTAATTGTTAAGAAATAATAAAAAAGGGAACATTGAAGGGATATTGTTTTTAGAGTAACATTTGATGTGATGAGTTGGAGATGGAAAAAAGATTGATGTGTAAATTGCTGCAATTTGTAGCAATGTTGCACCAATTTAGCATTTTGGGTTAGAGATAGTCTAAGACTTTAATCCATAACTTTATTGGTGTGGGCCGGTCTAAGAAGCTTATACCGAACAATTTCAACTTTTGATCAACCAATTTATTTATTTATTTATTTATTTTTATTTTTTTTAAAAAAAAGGTGATGTTTCTTTTGTTCCTAGAGATGCTAACGAGGTTGTGCATAATCTTGCAAAATTTGCGTTAACTTTGGAGAGTGATTCCATTTAGTTGGAAGCATATCCTTCTTGTGTGGAGAGGTTTGTTCTATATGATTTTCTAGCTTGATTGTAGACTTATAGTCTTTGGGTTTTTTTTTTAATAGATTTTTCATTTAAAAAAAAAAAAAGGTTTAATTTTCTTTTTTTATAGAATAATTAATTATCAATGACGACAATTTTTTAAAAAAGTTATTATAATAATCCATCAACCTAGTAATCAATATTCAATTAACCCTTAGGCATTCGAAAGGCAAGCGGCCGGAACCAGTTGAAATTAAAGCTCATATATAGTCATTAATATATATATAGTCTATATAGTCAAAAGTGAGCTGGACCGAAATATAAATAAATTTGATCTTGAATCTAACTACAAATTTTTGTTTTCAATTTACTAGAAATCAAACTTCAATTTCTTCAACTCTATATAAAAATGGCGATGGTGATATTGGCTGCTGATCTGCTAATATTTTAAAGATAAAAATGGGTTTAGCAAAGAGAACAATAAGAATATTGGATATAATAATCTAAACAAAACTTTCCTTTCACAGCCATCAATCATGGACTGACAAATCAGCTTGATTGTTAGGTTATGAAAACATATAAACAACTCCAAAATATATACAAAGTCTAGTGTGCATGTCATTTTGCAGCTTGTACATATTTATAAGTGACCTTGTCAACAGATCGATATTTCTTCAAGAATTGAATTGTTTATTTTTGCATGACAATGTGTGATTGAGTCTACAAAAATCATTTTATAGTTCTTCTGTGTAGAACTCACAGATACGGATTTAATTACTATACATGAACCATATAGTCGCACTTAGTTATAAGAGAGTTATTTTCTTTTAGTTTTATATTTTTTAATTATTAAATTCTTGATTTTTGTAGAACTTTTGATTTCAAATTAATGTCAAACAACTTACCCATACACACCCTGAAGTTGCTTTTGAGAGAATTTTGGGCCAATTTGATCATGACCACTATTTGGGCTAGACTTGCTAGGCTCACATTTGGGCTTTTTTTAAAAAAAAAAAGAAAAAAAGAAAAAAGAAATCAAATTATTCAACTATACATTTGAACTGTTGTTGATGTGCTCACATAGACGATACCTTGCCAAATATAGACAATTGTAATTCTTTCTCACCACTATCATGCATGCTGCTTGAAGGGAACCATGGTCCATGTACTATGTGTAAGATGTAAGACAAAAAAAAAAAAAAAAAAAAAAAAAAAAAAAAAAAAAACCTGAGGCAATTTGTCTCATACACGTACAGTCCATCATAAGAAAATTACTTCTGAGATTGGGTTATGCCTTATCATTATAGGTGAATATACGGTCAAAGCATGTTCATGACTAAGGCATAACAGTTTTGGGCTAGGTCGGGCTGTAGCTTTTGAAAAAAAAAAAAAGTACTAAAAAATAATTTCTTTTCAAATTTTGTAAAATTAATGCCAATGTTAATAATAATCTCATTTATTAATTTTGATTAATTGTTGGACGAGATTCTATATATATTTATAAATCATTTTATAATTTAACACTCATTTTCTAGATATAATCCATTTAAAATTTGTAATATATTTATAAAATCTATGTGGACACTCCGGGGTGGGGGGTTGGGCATGGCTGATGGCCTCCCTTTCCCTTAATTTTTTTTTTCTTTATTTAAAAAATTCCCTTCAATTTTAAAATATTTTCACTTTTTTTTTTTTTTTTAAATTAAAATATTTTCACTTTGACCTTCATTTTTTTTTTTACTACAATGGCTCTTAAAATTAAAATTTATAACTCTGCCCATACTTCACGCCATATGCGTATCCCGGCCACTAAAGCTTTTCTCTCTCTCTCTCTCTCTCTCTCTCTCTCTCTCTCACATCACAAACAATATACAATATATTATTCACATATTTATATATCACAAAGTTGATGTAATTGAAAGCAATGTGCAAGGGAATTAGTGAAAAGAGGGTACGCCCTGACTGCGTGAGCAAATAGAAAAACTTTCATGAGACGGTCTTATTAATATGGTAATGGGACAATATAATGAAAATGTGTCATCAATAAGACCGTCCAATGAAAATGTGTTATTTACATTGGGAGTGTAAAAATATATTTTTAAAGTACTATGTGATACGTTTTCATTGGACGGTCTCATTGCCACATCAATAAAACTGTTCCATGCAAGTTTTTCTCGTATGCAAGATGTTGATGTGCGTCTGCGTGTGCCTTTATCACATGCCACTTTATTTTTTCACTTTCACTAAAATAACCACTTTCCCAATCTTGTTTGTCTCTCATTCAGTCATTCTCTCTCTATTTGTCTTTCACTATCCACGTGTGGAGTCCTTTTTTTTTTAAAAAGAAAAAAAAGAAAAAAAAGAAAAAAAGAAAATTACTAGATGTCCTTAACTCACTTCATTTTTCTTTTTATTAAGTGGTAAATACAATGGCCTCCCCTTTTAAAATTTTAAATTAATTTTTTTTCTTTCTATTTTTAACGTAAATAAAAAATATTGTAATCCTTTTGAAATTATCTTCATTTTTAAATTATCTTCTTTTTACCTTTTCTTAAATTTAAAATTTTAATAATTATTATTTTTTCTAAATTTTAAATTATCTGCATTACCTTTTCCTCCTTTTTTTTATATATATATAAAATATTATCTTTCATTTTTTTAATTTATATAACTATTGACAATTTAATAACTACCTCACCCCCAACTTTTGAAGAAATTCCAAATCAAATCCTCTGATTTAAAAAGTCAACCCTACAACTCTAATTGCTAAATTAACAACAAAATTTTATTTAAAAAACGAGCCAACCGTAAATAGATTAAGGAAGTAAAAAATAAATATATTAAGACGTGTTTAACATTACCAATCGATGCTAAATAGCAGAAAATAAAGACCAATTAATGAAGCTAATGTTGATAATATAACATTTTTATTTTATTTTTTGAAGTTACAACAACTGCCGGGACCATGTGAGAATTGGACTCTACTAACATAGCCCGGACAACTGCTCCCACAAATGAGGAGAGGGCACCCACACTAAAGGTGGGACAATGAAATAATATGTATATATATACACATGCCGGGCGTTGAACCGTAGTGGTGGAGTCTCCCAAAGGAGAGTCACACCACATTGGCAAGAGGCCATTGACAATAATATTACATCTTACACTCACTGTAATTAATTCAATTTGTATAACTAATGTTAGATATCTCAACTCATATCTCAATTTGTATCCCAACTTATGAGGTATCAATTAATAAATTAATAACATTAATGATGATTTATTTCGTTTGACACATGACATATGAATTAAATTAACACCTCACAAATTAATATATAAGTTGTAATGTCTAATATTACTAATTACTCTTATCTCGTGTAGATTTATCGCAAAAACTGTATCCTATTACCATTCGCACAATTAAAAAAAAGTCAGCGATTTGGATTAAATTAAAACAATCTAGTGGTAATTAGTCCTTATACAAAGGTTTTTTTCTTAAAAAAAATAATAATAATAATGCTACTTTATCCAAATTTGGTGCCCAAATGACGTGGCAACACTCTCATCCATTCATTTAAATCAAGCAAATCTAATACAATCTAAATGAATGGATGAGAGTGTTGCCACGTTATTTGGGCACTAAATTTGAGCAATGTAGCATTACTCAAAAAAAAAAAAAAATTAGAGGACCTCTAATTGGTAATTACAATTTCTTCACTGTTGTTTAATATTAGACTGCTACCATCCATGTTCTAAAGAATTAAAATTTATAATCATCAATTGGTTATATTTAGGGAGAATAAGTGAACAAACTGTACTTTTGATCTGATTGGTCCATGTAGATCCGTATCCGTATATCTTAAAAAACATACAAATATACAATAATATTTGCTGGCCCGCAAAACGAACGACCCAGATGCATTGAATTAGCTGGGGTCTGGTTTCACAAGAATATGTAATGATATTGGGAATAGATCTATTATCGAGAAAAGATTGAAGAAAGTAACTATTTGTGTAGTTAGGCCAACCAATTGGTCTATTTGTCTTAAGGCAAAGTCAGTATCTGGAAGGGAAAACTAATGATAAAGGAACACATGCATGCATGACGTTGGGTCCTTCACTCCTCTCCTGATCTCTCAAGTTGTGTACAGTGTACTCAATAACATTTCAGTATTCGACTTAAATGTGGACTGAGGACACCTTGTACATGGTACAAATGTTTTGTGAGAGATTTTGGCATGTTCCTTATGATCATTCAATTTAATTCTCTCACATTGATTTGGGCATGCCCTCTTCTCTTTCACATGAAGCCATTGTTACTGGTGTACTAGTTTCGACGACATGATTAATTAAATAAAATGTATTTGGGTTTTGCATGTCACCCTCTAACTTCATAAAAAAAAACTCAAGATCCTATTAGGAACAAGAGAGACAATTAAGTTTAGGTTAGGTGTACACTGCACCTTCCATCCAAATCATGGCACGTATGTTTGAAAGTTAAGTGTGGTTGGTTGTTCTTGTCTTATACCGTCATTTGAAGAAAGATGCACCTACGCTTGATTTTCAGGTATGTATTAATGAGGAGGTGGGATCCAGGACTCAATTTATCAAAAAGAAGGTTGTAATACATGACAATATATCAAATATCCAAGATAATGTAAGATTGAATTAGCACGAGTCATTATGGGCAAATAAAATCTAGTATAGTAATAAGTATTAAGAGTGATGATGAGGATATTCATCCAATATAGTTCAGTATTAAGAGCACTCATTCAACTTGGTAATATCTCAAGCTCGAGTTGTTCATATTTATAAATAAATAAATAAAATGAGTGACGATGAGGTTGAGTTAAAAAAACAATAAATGAAGGATAGAGAGGGGGTTGGGGGATGTTTTGTAAGTATGTGAGTGTCTGTCGTGAGAATGACTGCTCTACATTGGGAAAGAGTTAGGGGGTCTCTTAGTTCTCTGTAATGCTTTGAACTGACCACAACATTTCATTCTGTTTAAGGAAACGCCATCATGCCGTTTGACACCCAGACATTGTCGGGAACATGCAAACTATCAGATTTTGGGAAAAGCAACCAAACACCCTTCAAAACAACTCCCTCTCTTTATCTTATCATTGACATGGAAACCATGTCAATTGTATCACTGTTTCAAATGAATGATAGAGATTGCTTTTTCATTCATCTTATTAGCTTAGCTCAGATATCTTCCTCTGCAAACTTTTTATTAGATTTTCATTTTTTTAGATATCAATCACTATTGTATTTTTGTACTGACTTTTAGAGGAGTGCTGCATTTCTGTAAAAAAAAATTGCTCCTTATACAAAAAATCTCCATTTGGATTATTATTTGACGTTTCTGCGAAGCAGCTGATCAACTCATTGTTTACATAAATCTATAGGGTTTTTGTCTTTGTTATATTATTTATTGGTTGATAATAAGTAATTTCAGGCAAGCCTATTACCAATATATAAGATGTTTGGCCCAAGTAACCAACCATGTATATGAAAAATTCTCAATGAAATGATGCACTGGCTAGCTAGCAAGAAAAGAAAGGCTACAGGGGGTTTCATGATATCATGAATGTAAATGGGTATACTACTTGTCAGATTCACCGGTTGGTTTAAATGTTAACGAGCCAGAAATTGAAATTAATTAATGTGTCATCATGTTTGTTAATTTTTTTTTTAATTTTTTTTTTTACTTTATTACTTTATTACTACTTTTTCTTCTTAGAGTTTACAAGGATGAATTGAGCGTTGGAACTTGGTTCCAATAATGATATGATATCATCATTGTAATAATGCAAAATGTAATATGAATATGGGGAAAAAGAATTAATTGTCAAAAAATTTGGGGAAGTCAAATTTGTTCATTTTGTGTGGTTGTAGCTAGATATTGATTTCAATGAACTAACAATTGTTCTAGTCATCAAACAATGGAGCTGTGCTGTTTTGGAACATATGATCTAATCTCTACTACCTTTTCCTCATGTGTAGAGTGCATTCAAAACATATCTAGATGCTAAAATCACACGAATGGCTTGGACATATGGGTTAATTTTAATTACAGCCTAGTAGATTATAATAGTATTAAGATCATGAAAAACAGATGTGATTTTATTTTATTTTATTTAAAAAATAAATAAAATAAATTGGTCCCTATAAACTGGTTTTTCCCGTTCTTTAATTTTTGGTTCAGCTATTTATTAAAAAGAAAAAGAAAAATAATATTTAGTTTGATTATCATTGCTTGTTTAGACCATCAATTTATTATTATTATTATTATTATTTTTTCTAAGTATTGTAATTCCAACATGGAACGAATAGGGGTTTATTGGATCGTATCAATATCAAATATTACATGTGCAGTTTAAATATCTACTCCCATAACACTGGAGTTGGAAACTCTCGTTACATACTTGTAAAATGTACGTATAGTAAAACTTGAACCAAGAGGAGATGTGCAGACAAGCAAAAGTGTTGATAAGTATTATACTATTAACAATACCGGAAACCATGCACCATCATGCAATCTTACTTATTCTCATATACATTAATTGTATTATAAAGTATCTAAGTTTAATTGTTTATGATGTTTACTGTCTTCCTAACAAGCTAGTCTTCACTTATTTTGGTTAGGCAGGTTTGCAAACCAGCTTGCTAGCTAGCCGATATATATATATAGAGAGAGAGCCTTTATTTATCATCATCATCATCATCAGCTTAGATTATTGTTTCTCATATCTTCCATTCAAGAATTCAAGCGCACCATGAGGTTGGTTACTGATGATGTTTTAATTAGTAGAATTAATAATCACAAAACATAAACCATCCACAACACTAGATGAGCACTCTTACTTCTCGTTTTTAAATTGAATCAACTCATTTTGTTGTTAAGTTACAGTTAACCTAACTGCAAGAACATCATACCACCACCAGCAACAACAATAATAACTATAACAAAGAAGAAAAAACAATAAAATTAAATTAAAATAAAAGAAACTCAAAGACGAGGTAAATAATAATAATAATGAAGAAGAAAACTCTCTCTCTCTGCTGAGCAATGAAAACTCAAACAAAGTCATCATTAATAAACTGTAAAACGGGAAAACAAGTGCCAAATATAGTGGAAATTAATACGGAGTTCAAGAGTACATTAGCTGCGAAATCTAACAATATTGAAGCACCTCCTACCTATCTATAATTTTTTTTTTTTTTTTTTTTTGGTTTTATGATTTACTTGAATTTAAACTAGTAAAACATAAATGCAGCTTGTAATGATCACAAAGTAGTGTGTAATGGAGGGCCAACTTGAGAAGTAATGGTGATTGCATAAACTGCAGAGGAAATTTGTCTAAGAGTAGCCTAAACGAAGCTCCAAATCTAGATCCTGATCTTTTGAGTCACTGATCAGACCAATCTCCAAGTCCAACCTAACAATCTCAACTGGCTTCTTTGGAAGCTCTTCTTCAGTGAAACCGTTGAATTGATTGACCCCGAGAAAACATTTAAAACTCTTGTTCTTGTTGGTTAAATCTGAGCCTTCCGGGCTAAGAAGATCATCAGTTAGGGTACCACATTTCTTCAATCCAGTTGAAGAAACAGAAGATGGAGAAGATAAAGAAGAAAGATCAGGTGGAGAGACCAGAGAAGGCAACGTACCGGTGAACGAAGGAGAAACCGGAGGTGAAGTTGAGAAATTAGGGTTAGGGTTAGGGTTAGGGTTAACATTAAGGTTGAGGAAAGGGTACTGACCATGATCTCTTGGAGGTGACTGTCTCAGTCTGGCTCTGTCTCTTCTATGAACATTCATGTGACCACCAAGAGCTTGAGCAGATCTGAATTCTCTTTTGCAGAAGCTACATGTGTAAGATCTTGGTGGCCATGAAAACCCAGCAAGATAATCTTCTCCATAGCTATTCTGTGTGTTAGTACCACTGTTCCATGAATCTATAAGCTTGTTGTTGCAGTCTCTAATGGCTTTACTGCCAATTCTGTGGTGGTCTTTCAAGCTGTTTCTTTCCATGCTTTGCTTTTTGGTTTAGTCAGAAAGCTAGAAAGATCAAAGAGACAACAGAAGTCTAGCTCATATCATTTCAATTATAAAGAAGGAACATTAATAAATAAATAAAAAAGCCCCAATGATATCTCTGAAAAGTGAAGAGAGAGAACTGACCTGAGAAATATCAAAAATGTTGATGATATAGATTTGGGTTTGGGTTTTCTCTCTCTAGTTATTAAAATTGCAGAGAGAGCTCATAAAATTCTAAACCAGAAGCTGAAAATCTCATTGGAGGGTAACCTGCAACAGCAAAGTCATATATGCTTGTCACTACTTTCTATACAGTGAACTTCGTTTTGCAGCTTATAAGACTTCTCTTCGTACATAAACCGATCGATTTAGCACATGTTCTCTTCCAACATTTATAAATAAAAAGATTCTTATCATCTTATGCATGATGTATGTACATCATGGTACAGTAGTGAACCCATCAATTCAGTTTTGCCATGACTGTACATGAATCTAATAAATTTTAGTCATCTATGAACTTTTTATATGTTTGTCATAATTCTAGCTAGTGGATGAAATTTGAATATACATCAATATAGTTGCAAGGTTCGAGTCGCGAGTCGTTCCTGTGCACTGTAGTGGGAGTTGACGTATATCAAATATTCAGATTTAATAAATAAAATAAAATAAAATAAAATAAACGGAGAACCTACCATTTTTGTACTATTTATGCTTTTTCTTTAAATATTATCTAAATTATTGGATTTCTTTCCAAAGAATATTAACTATTTTGTAACATCGTAAATTTGTAAACGTTACAGAATATTACATTGATTTTGAATTTTAATTACATGAATATAAGATGGGTGCTCAATTGAATGAATTTGAAAACTTGTCTCATTATGATTTGATTCTTAGCCAATTGTCGTTAACATAATGAAATTTCATCGAGATATTAGTAGGTTAACCTTCCTCATGATACAATTTTTTGAGAGGTGATTTGAATCCGCTGTTAAAATGGAAAATGAATGACAAATGAAAATCAACACAAAAATTAATGTAGTCATGTCCCACAAGTCTCATTGATCATTAAAAAGGTACTAAATTAATAGTAAATACATGTTATGATCATCATGCTCGTCCATCGATATCACTTAATTAAGGGGTACTATAACTGCAATTAATCTCAAATTCCTGCACTAGCCGGCTATCTGTTCATCACATGTCAAAATTGAATGAACCCAATCTCTGAAACTGTACTAATTTGACATGCATGAATAAAGACAGGTTCTTGAGAACAACACTAATTATCTCCATTAATATTTATGACGTTTTTTTTTTCTTCTTCCTTAATAGTTTATAAAATGACGTTGTAATTTCTATTTATCATGCATCTCCCATAAGAATTTGGATCCTCAGTTGATCTGATCTTTTTTCTGATCTCACATATGACTTATAAGCATTGCAATAAATGTATGGTTACTATGTGATTAATTTCCACAACCATTTTAACAATAACCAATCATATGATTTAAAAAGGTCAAGATCAGTAGAGGATCCAAATTCCTCATATAAAAGGTTTTATATACAGTATAACTGATTTCTTTCAGCAGGACTATCTAGTTTTTTTATTATTTTTATTTTATTTTTTTTTTAATAAAAAGGAAGATTGGTTTTTGTTATATATGTAAAATTTTAAGAAAATAGAATAGATCAAACGGTTATATACATATTCTTAACTCTGTATACACACACAATATGTCTATGTCAATTTAATCATATATCCCAAAAAGGAAAAAAAAAAAAAAGTATAAAACTTTTAAATCCCCTAAGTACAAGTACACTCTTAAAATTCTCTCTAATCAAATTGGATTGTCCAAATAATTATTAAATCTAGAAAACCTACCTATAAAAACAATTATTATTAATTACTAATGTATAATAAGAGTTTAATTAATATAATACATAAGATGAGGTTGACTCAATTGTATGCCTCCCACACCCATACCAAGAGGTTGTGGGTTCGAGTCTTTCTTTCTCTTCAAATCCCGAATTATTGTAATATTTTAATGAAATAAAATAAAATAAGAGTTTAATATAATATAACATTGCATATATTTTTTTTATATTCTATCCATGACACGGCAACTCAAACCTAAAATATTACCCGATTAAAAGAGCGTCCTCTTACATCAAACCACATTGGGTGGTAGTATTACAACCCTCCGACATCAAGCCACATTGGGTGTGGTATTACAACAGCGCATCTTAAAATGTTACAAAATTTTACAAAAATTAGTATTACAGATGTTGTACTTCGTGCATAGATATAGCTCCAACCAAAAGGCAAGGAAGAGAAAAATTGCATTAACTTACTAGTTGATTTCTCACAGAAAATATTTGCATCTGAAATGGGTTTAGAACTAAAGAGTTGGGTGTGGCAATTGGTGCATGCAGTACTCTAGTGCTAGCACCAAGTAAGTACATCGTTTCACTCAAAAAAAGAAGAAGCTTTGATTAAAGAATCTGACTATTCAAGAAAACTGAAGGATATCTCAGTGCATCCGAGATTTATTTTTCCATTTTATAGTTAGAAAAAGAGGAAGTTTGAAGAGAGAAGTGGTGTAGACAAAAGATCCTGCTTGAATTAGTCGAGATTTATTGAAAGACTAGTGGCCAATAAGGTGGGTACATGGTATGCTACAAATGGCCGTGATTTTTTAAGGTTCTACGGCCGAAACTGCAGGTTTTACCCGCAGTGTAACAAGTTGCCGTCTCTTGTACTCATCATCACTACTACACATGGTTTTTATTAATGAATATATTACCATGTTTATGTATGACAAAAAAGACAGAACCGAAAGATATTGTGTAGACCAAATTAATTATGGATTGTTTTATTAGCTGTTAATTAGGCTGATTTTCACAAGACTTCTCTTCTCTCTCGACTCAATCGACTTTTTCTGTCTCATCAACTTTGAATTTTGGTTGTAATCATCTTTAGCTCCCCTCCGCTCCACTTCCACATCAATCTCGATCTAAATATTTTTTTTCTCTGTTTACTATGGAAGCTATAGAAGAAGCACATGGAAACCATAAAAAAATTTTAAAAAAAAAAAATGGATTGAAATTTGTTGGTTTGTCAACAAGTGCAACAAGTATTAACTCTTTTCAGTGTTAATTACGGTAGAGGTTGTGATTGGCGGATGTGGCTTCACTCTTCACTGGCTTTCATTGCTATCTCGAGACTTTTTATTTTATTTTTTTCTAAAAAAAAAAAAAATATCATACAGTATTTACAATTTTATCTGTACATGAAATTACTTATCAGAATAAATAAAATTTAAATAATTTATATATATATATATATTTTGTTCTAAAAATAATTTAATACCTTAAAATAAACTTCTTCTTTTTTTCTAATATTACAAACCCTTTATTGTTAACCCATGGCCTTGATTTGATATTATATCAAATTTAGGTTTCATATATAAACCCATTTAAGATTGTTTTCAAAAATATACAATTAATAATTTTCATGTTTATAAAGCATTTTTTATTTACTGCATTGCAATTTGAACATACAAATGTGATTTTTGAACGGATTCAATATAACATTGAGCCAATTTTGACGGCCCAAAACCTAGCCCAAGACTAAACCAAAACCCAAAACAAGGATCTAACCCAACCCAATACTATTTTTGAACTTGAAGTCAATGATTTATCACTCTCTGTGACTCTGTGTACTGACTACTGTGTGGAGTGTACTTATTATAAACACAGAGAGTGTATTTAAAAAATGGTTTCGGTGCATTTAGTACCCATATGATCAGTAGGCCCAATCCAGCCAAAACAGAGTCCATTTCTCCAACTTTTACCAGGCCATAATGGGACATGCCTATGCCTGGATGGCTACATTGTATCATTGTTTTGACATCTTGATTTATAAGGAGGGAAAGTATCATTTTCCCCTTCACTTTTGCCATATTGTTAAAACGAGGACATGGTTTACCCATATTGGCATTTAATCCCCCTAAAATAAGAAAGAATGTATAATATACCCTTTCTATCACACTTTCCATCCAAAATAACGTTGACCATTACAATCAAAGGGGTAATTTCGTAATCTCATCGGTGTATCACCAAAACATCAAAAAAAAAAAAAAAAAAAAAAAATTACATTTCACAAAAAAAAAAAAAAAAAAACAAAACAAAACATAAAAAATAAAAAAATAAAAAAGTGTAGATCTGGTGATCTCCACCAGATCCATCTGAAACAAAAAATTAAAAACATAAGCATATTAAATCAACTAAAAAACTTTACCAAATCTAGATTCATCACCACCACCACTGCCATTCAACCAAACCCATCATCATCATCATCAAAACTACCACCACCACCACAAGATTGAAACCCACTACCATTTATTCAGCCAGACGCAGCAACATCGCCAACTTCAAACCCACCACCAACGCCGCTGTCGAAACCCACCGCCCAGATCAAACCCACCAAACACTCCCATTGTCAAACCACGGCCGCCGAATCAAAGACATGAGATCAAGAGAAAAAATGATATCGATCGATCGAGAGAGAGAGAGAGAGAGAGAGAGAGATGAGATCGGAGTGGCTAGGGGTAATGGTTACTGTGATTTCGGCAGGCTAGGGTGTGGTGTTTGGGTCATGGTGTTGGCGGCGATGGTGGTTGGGTTAGGGTTTGTGTTTGAGTTGGAGTTGTGGTGGAGAAGATGATGATGACAGAGTGAGATGGTGTGATAACAATTTTTGATGGTCTGATCGATTAGGTTTTGATGTTCTGGTGGGGATGAATTTTGATTTTTTTTCTTTTTAATTAATTTGTTGGAGATGGTGTTAAGGTGTGGTGGAGAAGAGATGGGTTCGATTTAATTTAATTTATTTTTTAATTTTTGATAACAAATAATAAATGGTGGAGATCGGATCTTTTTTTTTTAATTTCTTTTTGTTTTTAAATTCTTTTTTATTTTTAATTTATGTTTCTAAATTTAAATAAAAAATAAAAAAGAGATATCTTCATTGTTAGGGGTGATTTCTAGGGAAGATTTTTTTTTTTTTTTTTTTTTTTAAGCAAAATGAAATTTATGACGTAATATATATATATATATTTGAAGTAAAGATTATTATTATTATTATTATTATTATTATTAAATTTAAATAAAAAAAAAGATCTCCACCGTCCATCTCAAAGATGGACAGTGGAGATCCATCTTTTTTTATTGTTTTTTTTTTCTTCTGTTTTTTTAAATATATTTTATATTTAATGAATATTTTGACGGTTAAATGGTAATTTTAACGGTCATATAATACAAAAGGGGCATATAATACATTTAATTGATGAAAAAGGTAACAGTAGAAACATATACTATAATATTGAGGAAATATTTTGAAATTGGCATTGATTAACAAAAGGGTTTCAATTAATATGATCAAATTGACATATATCTTTGAATTATGATCCTAATTGCTACTCAGTGCTAAAGAAAACAGAGTTATTGAATTGTATAGACTCATTACAGTTCATCAATTGTCAGTGCATGCACCAGAAATTTGAAGCTTGAGAAATTCCAATTCCATCTCCAATTCAAATTTCTTCTGTCTCTCATTCTCCAACTCCATTCTCAGCCTCTCAATGAGTTGCACCAATTGATCCTCTCTCGTCACTTCCCCACCAAACATCGCTATCATATCACCAACCTGTTGCCTCTGTTCATCCAAACTCCTCCTCAGAGTCATCAAACCCCCCACCACTGTCTCTCTATCAAAATCACCTCCTCCACTCTCTATAATTTCAATATTTCCAGCTTCAATTTCTGCTTGATCATCTCCAGCTGCGCCTGGTGAACCCGAATTCGAGTCACTAGAGTTATCCTGGTCCTGAATGATGGTTTCACCGCCAAAACGAACCTGTTTCACTACGTTGTCGTCCCAGTTATCGGATTCACTCTGTTTCTCTCTGGACTCTGTTGGGAATACTGGGTCGAGCTCGAACCCATCTTCATTAAAATTCCACCCACTGATCCTTCTCTGTTTTACAATTGGAGTCCCAGAGTCACTCTCAGGATCTTCTTCTTCTTCACCATCAACACTGCCATTCTTGTGTACAATCTTGGTTTCTCTGAACCTATCTTCAACGGTAGGCAATCCATTCAAAACGTTCTTGACAAGAAAATCAGATCCCTTACAGTTCCTGAAGAAAGAATGCTTCAATAGCTTCTCAGCAGAGGGTCTCTTTGAAGGATCATGATCAAGACAAGAACCCACCATGTCTTTAAAAGCCTTTGAGAATTTCTTGTCCTTTTGATTATTGCTTTTCTCGTAATCAGATAATCGAAGCCGTTTGGTTATTTTCATGAGCAGAGACTTTGAAGGAGGAAGATGAGACAGAGGAGGCCTACCATGAGCCAATTCCAATGCAGTTATACCAAAAGACCAAATATCAGCCTTCAAACTATACCCAGTATGTGAGTGTATAACCTCCGGCGCCATCCAGTACGGCGTCCCTGCCATGTCGGTCAGCATCATCCGCGACGCCGCCGACAATGACGCCCACCCCCCCTGGCCGGTGTTCGGCTCGTAAATTGAAGCCGAGACGCCGAAATCGGCAAGCTTGATTGACCCGTTAGAGTCTATGAGAATGTTACCGGATTTGATGTCTCTATGTAGATGGCCTTGTTTGTGAAGATACGACAAGGCGTTTAGGGTTTCTTTCAAAACAACGGCGATGCATGGCTCGGATAAGCCTTCGGGAAACGATGAAGATATTATGGACTGTAGAGAGCCACCAGACATGAAAGGCATGACGACCCACAAACGGCAATCGACGGTGAAAGAGCAGTGAGCGTTGAGGATGTTAGGGTGCGAGAGAAGCAGCATGGTCTTGCTTTCACGTCGGATGGTTTCAAGATCGGTTCGTGATTGATCAAGATCAATAGCCTTGATTGCAACCACAGTTGAGTTCATCGGAACACAAACGGCTTTGTAGACTATAGCACTGACGCCGACACCGATCTCGTTAAGAATCTTGTAGGAGTTTGAGTCTAATGGGTATTGAATCTTCTTCTTGCTGCATTCTACTTGTTCATGAGCCATGATTGCAAAACTGTGGAGATTTCTGGGTAATGGTTGATTTTCGTGACAAGTAATGGATTTGGGGTTTTAATTTCTTGAAAAGGGAAAGCAGAAAAAGTAGGGTTTTAGGCGGTTTTCTTGTGAGATTTGAAAGGGAAAGAAACTGTTACAGCGGTGATATGAGACGATGCATGTGAATTTCAAGTGCTTTTTGTGTAGAGTGTGATAACGAGGCGGTTGGGGTGATTTATTAGAGCATTGTATTTTATATATTGTGTCTTTTACCAGCTGTCACATTGCATGCACATTCATTTACTTGGTTCAGGGACCCTTTAGATACTGACACTACAAAAAAAATGGTCTTTTCCGACGGCAAATGCCGTCGGAAATACACTTTTCCGACGGGAAAAGGCCGTCGGAGGTCGTCACAAATACGTTTGTCAGAAAAAACCATTTACCGACGGGCCGTCACAAATACTACCTAGCCGTCGGAAAAGATAAAAATGCCGTCGATAATAGTAATTAAAGGTGGTCAAAATTACTTATATTTCCGACCGCTTTACCACTATTTCCGACGGCTTATTGCCGTCGGAAATAGTCGAATTATATTAAAAAAAAAAAAATGGCGCGACTTGACTTGATGACAGGCGCCACCTCACCTGTAGGTGCCACATCAGGCGACACGCGCCACATCACCCATCAACGTTAAATCCATGAATCTCATGGGGTTCGAACCCTTGACTTGAATAACAGTAAGGGTTACCCTTACCATTTTGCTATAACTTTATATCTGATATGTTTTGCATACTATTTATATATAAGCTGTTGATATTTTTGTATAATATCTAATTAAATATATATATTTTTTTGTATACTATTTAAATATAACTATTGAGATATTGTTTTTTAAAATAATATTTTATTAAAATTATTAGTGTTTGATTTAAAAAAATCTGATATAGTGTCACTAAACATAATTAAAAATAACTAAATGTTCTTGTGATTACTAATAATTTTACTATATTTTATATTTAGTTAATTTAGTAAGATGTTTCCATAAAGTGATTCGAATTAAATTTTTTCATTTCCGATGATACTTTTTATGTTGTTAGAAAAGTGAGTAATATTAACGGCTTATTTGACTATTTTTGAAGGCCTAAAAGCAGTCGGAAATGCGGTACTGTTTTTTTTTTTTTTTTTTAATATATTTCCGACGGCACAAAAAAGTCTCACAAGTCATTGGCATAACTCAGCAACTTGACACAACCCAAATCAATCTTGCAGATGTCATGTATGAGGGCGTCGTAATGTTCCTTGACATCCCTACTGACTTTCCAGACAGTTAATTGGCAATACTTTTCCATTGGGCAATTTCTCAAGATAAAATTGCTTATAATTAGAGGGAGTTTTTAAAGAATGATGTCAATATCTCACAAATCCTTTCATCATAACCCTAACAAATGTTTTGTGTATTTCTGTTGCGTCAAAGTGTTCACTCTTGATTTTTGCACATATATGTCATTGTCCAGATAGCAATTTAGGGAAAATCAGGTGAATTAAATACTTACTACGAAATAGAGTTTATATAATTATTTTATCTAACTTTTTATTTTTCAAGAAAAAGTAAATCATGAAATTTTTATTTATACAAATTATTTGAAGAAACATTATATAAAAATACGCTTTTGACACTTAAAAAAAAAAAAATTAATCTTTTCCGACGGCTAAATGCCGTCGGAAAAGACTACTTACCGTCGGAAATGTGACTATTTCCGACGGCAATTAGGCCGTCGGAAATGTTGGATTACTTTTTCCTCATTCCCAACGGAACAAAGACAATTTCCGTCGGCACAAAAAGTGCCGTCGGAAATGGGAACAATTTTGACGGCAAAAAGACTATTTCCGACGGCCATTTGGCCGTCGGAAATGTCCTATCATATTTTTACTCATTTCCGACGGCACTGATATGGCCGTCGGAAAAGGTACTATTACCGACGGCAATTAGCGCCGTCGGAAATAGTTCGTCACTGATAGACATTTTTTTTGTAGTGTGAGAGTGATCCACAAGGCTTGTTAATTAGATTTGCATCCCTTGAACATTAATTTTTCTGTATTTTCCCTAATTAATTATGATTATGACAGTTGATAACATTATCTATCAATTTACTTTTCAAACAGCATTGATTTATGTTCCTTAACTAATAGAATGTTTTGGGGGCTAGTGTGTAGTGGTTGGATGCTGGGTACTCTCCTGAAATTGCGGAGGCTGTGGCTATTCTTTGAGGGATTGTCTTTGTTGAGGAATCGGGCTTGATGCCTCCCTCTTGTTGTCGAGTCTGACACCTTGGGCGTGGTCCAGATGATCAATTCCAGAAAGCACAATTTATCTGATGTTGGTTTGGTGGTGCATGATATTCAATAGCGTCTCCACAGTGATGTTCATGGACTGTTCTGTTTGTTCCTCGTATGGGAAATGTAGTGGCTCATTCACTCTTAAAGCTGGCGTTGTCTTCCTCTAAGGATACCTTTTGGCTTGAAGACTACCCTGGTGTTGGGTGATTCTCCTGTCTAAGTTTTCTGTTTGTTCTCTTCTTTTGTTATCATCATTGTGAGAATCATTAGTCCATCTTAAGTTCATGAGGAGGCCCAAGTGCAGTCCATATTACAAGCCAAAGTCTGACCCAAGTCAAAGCCCAGAAGGAAGCCCAAATTAGCTAAACAGATCAGCTGATCCAGTCAACCGATGTCAACTCTCCATACGGTGCGTTTTGAATATTAGCTGAAGATATCAAATCAGGTTGCTGAGTCACAAGGAAATCTGGAATGGCTTCACCTAATTGGCTGGGATGGATTGCTGCCCACGTGTACCGATAAGAGTATAAAAGGAACAAGATAGAGAGAGAAGCTTCAGTTTTTGTATTCTGTTATCTCTAGGTTTTCAGAAGCTCTCTCTCTCCCGAAATTTCTCTCTGAGTGTTCTTGAGAGATCTTTGTGATCTCTTGTGTGATCTGTGTGCTTTCTTGTAAGATCAAGTGTATTTGTGTGAGAGTTGTGTATTTGCTGGGTGTATAATCTGCTGAGAGAGGTTGTGATCTGATTTTACTCACTGAAAGTGAGGGGTTTAGGGTTTGCTTGTCATCCCTGTTTTCAGATCTATTTAGTTTGGGGTTTCTGGGGTTTCTTGCGTAGCTATTGGCTTGTAAACAACAATCATTTAGTGGAGTGAGCCTCCTCTGTTTGGCTCAACGTGAATGTAGGTCGTTTCTTGACCGAACCACGATAAAATTCTCTGTGTTCTTCTCTTCTCTTCTTCTCTTCTTTTCTTCTCTGTTTTTTTTTTCCTGATGTGTTGATTCTACACCAGTTGTGTGTTGACATATCAGTTATTAGGTTCAGATTGTGTTATTATTCTGTTGAGGAGTGTTATTGTTATATCTTGAATTTTTGTTGGTACTGCATTGGTAGCATTTACTGGTGTGATTCTTGATTGCAAGAGTTCCTTGCAGTTGATAGTTATATATACATCAAGAACACATGAGTATTGCTACTGCTATTTCTGTCTTTGTTGTATGTGAATCTTACAATAGTTTTGAGTAATTGACAGGAGGTGTTTGAGGTTGTCTTTAGATACAGTCGCACAACAGTGGTATCAGAGCTTCTTCTGTACCAACGGCGAGCAAGGAGGACGAGAACTCTCCAGTGGCAGAGCCTTCAACCGTTGAAGACTCAGCTGGAGAAGAAGAAACCAGCAGTGAGACTGCTACTGACAGTGAATCTGCTAGTGCTAGCAGCGAGGTAAAACGTTCTGACTTTGGTAATTTCAGTAATTCTTTAAACACATTTATGAGCATGAAATTCGAAATAGATAAATTCAATGGCACTGGGGATTTCGGGATTTGGAGAAGGAAGGTGAAAGCCTTACTTTCTCAACAGAAAATCCTCAAGGCCATTGAAGGTGCAGAAAAATTACCTGATAGTTTGAATGATGAACAAAAATCTAATATGCTTGAAATGGCCTTAGGCACTATAATTTTGAATCTATCTGATAATGTTCTTAGAGAAGTCAATGATGAGAAAACTGCATGTGATGTATGGAATAAACTTGAAAGCCTGTATTTGACTAAATCACTCACAAATAAAATCTATCTGAAAGAAAGATTGTTTGGTTTTAAAATGGATGCTAATAAAGGCCTAGGTAAAAACCTGGATGACTTTAAAAAAATGACTATAGAATTGGCCAATGCTGGTGAGGATGAAAAACTGAGTGATAGAATGAGGCTATCATCCTATTAAATTCTCTGCCAGACTTCTTTAAGGATGTCAAGGCTGCCATTAAATATGGTAGGTCTTCCTTATCTTTAGAAGAGTGTATCTCTGCCCTAAAATCTAAAGAACTTGAACTAAAAATTGAAAGAAAAGATAATGGGGAAAACTTATTTGTTAGAGGTAGACAGCCTGTTAAAAACAGTAATAACTACTCTAATAATAAGTCTAAAGGAAGAAGTAAGACTCCTAACCATAGATCCCAATCTAGGAATAGAAATGGCTCTAGGAAATGCTACTTCTGTGGGAAAGAAGGGCATATTAAAAAATACTGTTATGAGTTTAAGAAGAAAATGCAAGATAAAACTCAATCAGTAGGTGATGCTGCTGTAGCTTCAAATTCCTATGAACCTAGTGAAGTCCTAACTGTGAGCACAGAGGATAGGAGTTCTGAATGGATCCTAGACTCAGGCTGCTCATTCCACATGTGTCCTAGAAAAGAGATGTTCACTGAGTTCCAAGAACTCAACAGTGGCAGTGTGTTGATGGGTAACAATCAACAGTGTAATGTGGAAGGCATAGGTTCTGTTGCCATTAGGATGTATGATGGGATGGTTAGGGTCTTGAGAAATGTGAGATATATGCCTAACCTTAAGAGAAATCTGATTTCTATAGGTACCCTAGATGAAGAGGGATACACTTATAAGGCTGAGAAGGGTGTCCTTAAAGCCTCTAAAGGTTCTCTTGTTATTCTAAAGGGTGACAAGAAGAATGGTCTCTATGTCCTTAAAGGTGAGGTTGTCACTAATGAGATTGCTTATATAGCTTCCAAAATTAGTGACAAAGGAAATCTTTGGCACATGAGGTTAGATCATATGAGTGAGAGAGGTATCCTTGAGCTGAGTAAGAGAAATCTCCTAAATGGGGATCAAGTGAGTAAGCTGGAATTCTATGAGTGCTGTGTCCTAGGAAAACAGCATAGAATCAGCTTTAGCACTGCTCAACATACCTCAAATCAGTTTTAGAGTATGTCCATTCAGACTTGTGGGGCCCTCTAAGGTTCCCACACATGGTGGAAATATTTCCTATCTTTAATAGATGATCATTCTAGGAAAGTCTGGATATACCTTCTAAAATCTAAAGATCAAGCTTTTGAGAGTTTCAAAGCTTGGAAGAGGTTGGTTGAAAACCAAACCTCTAAGAAATTGAAAGTCTTAAGGACCGACAATGGCTTGGAATTCTGCAATACATAATTCAACAATTTCTGTAGTGATCAAGGGATCTTGAGGCACAGAACCGTGAGGCATGCCCCACAACAGAATGGGGTGGCTGAGAGAATGAATATGACTATCTTAGACAAAGTTAGATGTCTGCTTATTGGGTCTGGTTTGAGCCAGAATTTTTGGGGGGAAGTTGCAGCTACTGCAGTCTATCTGATCAATAGGTCCCCCTCCACAGCCATATCTCTTAAAACACCTGAAGAAATGTGGACAGGGAGGCCGCCCAGTTTGAACCATCTGAGAGTTTTTGGGTGTGCTGCTTATGCACACCAAACTGAGGGGAAATTAGAGCCTAGGTCCTTAAAAGGAGTGTTCCTAGGTTATCCCATAGGTGTTAAGGGTTATAGAGTGTGGCTTAGAGACCAAACAGGATTTAGAGTGATTATAAGCAGAGATGTTGTCTTTGATGAGTCTAAGATGCCTTGTAAAGATCTGGATCAACCCACTGAATATAAACCAGATCCTTTAAAGGATGATGTTAATAAAGTTCAGGTGGAAGTTGGCAGCCCACCACATGATCCAGAAATAGTGGAGTTAGAACCTGAAAAGGATGATAGGGCTGCCCATTCTGATGGTTCTCATTAGGTGGGAGAGAGTCAGAATCAGCCAGAGATAGTTGATTCTCTAGCTGATTACGAGCTTGTTAGGGATAGGGTTAGAAGAATTAGCAAACCTAACAGTAAGTTTTCATATGCAGATGTGGTTTCATATGCGCTATGCACTGGCCAGGATTTGGAGAACTCTGTACCTAGGACTTTCAGTGAAGCTGTCAGCTGTGTTGATCAGCAAAAATGGCAGCAAGCTATGTTAGAAGAGATTGACTCTCTTGAGAAAAATCAAACATGGACCTTAGTTAGAAAGCCTGAAAAACAGAAAGTCATTGCTTGTAAGTGGCTGTCCAAGATCAAAGACAGCCCAGGTCAGAATGTGCCCCCTAGATATAAGGCTAGATTAGTGGCTAAGGGTTTTACTCAAAGGGAGGGAATTGATTATAATGAGATTTTCTCTCCTGTTGTGAAATATAAAACCATTAGAATTATTCTAGCCTTAGTGAGCTATTTTGACATGGAACTAGAGCAGTTAGATGTTAAAACTACCTTCTTGCATGGGGACTTAGATGAGACTATCTATATGTCCCAACCGGAGGGTTTTGAATCCAAGTCTAAACCCTCACATGTGTGTCTTCTTAAAAAGTCTCTATATGGGCTTAAACAAGCCCCTAGACAATGGAATAAGAAGTTTGGCTGTTTCATGACTAGCATAGGTTTTCACAAAAGCAACTTTGATGCATGTTTTTATTTCAGTTGTGAAAATGTTGATATATCTGTCTACCTGCTTTTGTATGTTGATGATATGCTAATTGCTAGTAAAGATATGTCTAGAATTATAGAGTTAAAGAAGAAATTGAAATCTGAATTTGACATGAAAGATTTGGGAAATGCAAAAATGATTTTAGGCATTGAAATTGTTAGAACAAGAAAAGATAACAGACTGTGTTTGAAACAAACCAATTATCTGAACAAGCTGGTGGACAGATTTGCCATGAGAAATTGCAAGCCTGTCAATGTCCCTCTATGTGCTAATTTTGTCTTGTCTACTGCCCTCTCACCTAGGTCTTTAGAGGAAAGTAGATATATGGAAGAAATACCCTATTCTAGTGCTGTTGGATCAGTGATGTACTCTATGATTAGCACCAGGCCTGATTTAGCTCAGGCCATTAGTGTGCTATCTAGATACATGGCAAATCCTGGAAAAGGTCATTGGAATGCCATGAAGTGGCTTCTAAGATACATTAGCTCTACTACAACTGTAGGACTGAGCTATGATTGCTTCAACAGTGTATTAGATTTAATTGGGTATGTGGATTCTGACTATGCTGGTGATAGGGATAAAAGAAGGTCCACATCCTCCTATTTCTTCACTATTGCTGGCTGCTGCATTAGTTGGAAAAGCCAACTTCAATCAGTTGTAGCTTTATCAATTACAGAAGCAGAATACATAGTTGTTACTGAAGCTATAAAAGAAGCCATTTGGCTTCAAGGCCTTCTAAATGAAATAGGTGTGTTTAAGGGCAAAGCAGTTATTTTCACTGATAGTCAAAGTGCTTTGCATTTATGTAAAAATCATGTTTTTCATGAGAGAACGAAGCACATAGAGGTAAAATACCACTTCATTAGAGATAAAATCTCTGAAGATATTATTGAGGTGGAAAAAGTCTCCACTGAAGAGAATCCAGCTGATATGGGGACTAAAGTTGTTCCCTATAGCAAGCTCAAGCATTGCTTGAACTTGCTGAAAATTGGTGATTATGGTTAACTTGTTTGTTGTGTTTTTTGAGCCAGGTTTTGAGGAGCTTACTTTACTATATGAACTTTGATGAACTAAGGTGGAATTTGTGAGAATCATTAGTCCATCTTAAGTTCATGAGGAGGCCCAAGTGCAGTCCATATTACAAGCCAAAGTCTGACCCAAGTCAAAGACCAGAAGGAAGCCCAAATTAGCTAAACAGATCAGCTAATCCAGTCAACCGATGTCAACTCTCCATACGGTGCGTTTTGAATATTAGCTGAAGATATCAGATCAGGTTGTTGAGTCACAAGGAAATCTGGAATGGCTTCACCTGATTGGCTGGGATGGATTGCTGCCCACGTGTACCGATAAGAGTATAAAAGGAACAAGATAGAGAGAGAAGCTTCAGTTTTTGTATTCTGTTATCTCTAGGTTTTCAGAAGCTCTCTCTCTCCCGAAATTTCTCTCTGAGTGTTCTTGAGAGATCTTTGTGATCTCTTGTGTGATCTGTGTGCTTTCTTGTAAGATCAAGTGTATTTGTGTGAGAGTTGTGTATTTGCTGGGTGCATAATCTGCTGAGAGAGGTTGTGATCTGATTTTACTCACTGAAAGTGAGGGGTTTAGGGTTTGCTTGTCATCCTTGTTTTCAGATCTGTTTAGTTTGGGGTTTTTGGGGTTTCTTGTGTAGCTATTGGCTTGTAAACAACAATCATTTAGTGGAGTGAGCCTCCTCTGTTTGGCTCAACGTGGATGTAGGTCGTTTCTTGACCGAACCACGATAAAATTCTCTGTGTTCTTCTCTTCTCTTCTTCTCTTCTTTTCTTCTCTGTTTCTTTTTCCTGATGTGTTGATTCTACACCAGTTGTGTGTTGACATATCAGTTATTAGGTTCAGATTGTGTTATTATTCTGTTGAGGAGTGTTATTGTTATATCTTGAATTTTTGTTGGTACTGCATTGGTAGCATTTACTGGTGTGATTCTTGATTGCAAGAGTTCCTTGCAGTTGATAGTTATATATACATCAAGAACACACGAGTATTGATACTGCTATTTCTGTCTTTGTTGTATGTGAATCTTACAATAGTTTTGAGTAATTGACAGGAGGTGTTTGAGGTTGTCTTTAGGTACAGCCGCACAACAATCATAATAATAATAAAATAATAATAATAAAATAATAAATAAATAAACTAATAGAATTAAATAGCTTGATAGGAAGTGAAATTACTGTCTAATGTATCCAGCTTATACATTTTTCTTTGAACTGTGAATGTGAAGAATCTAAACTATAAGCACTAGAATCATGCAATTTTCTCACAAGTTCATGAAGCAATTGAAATTTCTCCTGCACTGATGAACCTGAGGCTGAGAGCCATCGAACACATTGACAAGAATACAATGGAGAGAACAAGAGATAACAGGGCAACAGAAGGTGGAATACGCGCTTTATCCTTTCGCAATGTCATCCCTTCGATTACTGGGTAATTCACTAGTAAGATATAAAATGAGAGGAAAACTTGCCCGTACATCTCATCCCAACTCCCCTGAATTACGATTCTAGCGATTCCTCCGGCAAATGAAACCATGTTCAATATGACCAAGGTAACTAGTGGAGTTAGCAAATTGGATGGCATTTGGAAATTGAATTTACCCATATGGTATAATCTCATTTGCTCATCATCTGCCACTTTATCTGTCGGCAAGAAACTCGGTTGTCTCGTGCCACAATGCTTCAGGATTGTGTCCAAAATTCCATAGGTGTAAGCAGTGATTGATTTTATCATCCAAAACCTTTGTTCATTCCACCATGTCAGGACTGAACCTCCTGTGATGAGAACTTCCTCTAAATGTTTCAATAGGGAAAATACAAAAACAGATGCAAAGATCAGGAACCATGAACTCGAAACTTGTGTAGAAGACAAAGGGATGATAGAGGTAACAAGTGAACCAACACAAGTGCTCAAAGAACTGTTGCTTGGTTATCATATCCAAGACTTATAAATGTTTTATAAGTACTATCAGTTTCGACGGAGTTACCTTGGGATATATTGGAATGCCGTTCAAGAGACAAAGCTGAGGCACGGTAGCTATACACCATAATGGCAGCGAAAAGAGGGGCTGCAGTGCATAGTAGCCATAGCACATGGTTTGTAGCACAGACATTCTTAATAGGCCATATATAGGAGGACAGAACTTTGAGAGGGTTACTTCAAGCAAACCACAGTTCCATCTTGTACCTTGAAACAATGTGTCATTCAATTTTGTGGTAGCAGTACCCAAGAAGGCTGGCCGCGATGGATTACACAAGACGGAATTCCACCCTTTGCAGTGTAAGAGGAATCCGGTAAAGTAATCTTCTACCATAGAGTTGTATAAGAATCCTATCTAGTCTCGATCGAGCAAACAATAAAGTTTATTTGACAACATAATCAAAATATAAATTAACAGCAATAGTATATCGATGCCAATTTTTAGTGCTTGCCTGTTTTCCCCACAGAGTGTGTTCCTCATAGGTGCAAGAGGCTAAAAATTGGGCTTCTTGTTGCAGTGAATTTGACAAGGTCCCGCCGTCAATAATGTTACATTGGTTGCTAAGTTGAAGAGAGACGATGAATTCATTTGAAGTTCCAAAAGATTGTTTTAGATGTAAAAGATCTGAACCAAGAAAACAAAATGAATACAGGTTGAAGATTGCAGCATTTTTAAGTCTGAATAAAATGCTTTCTTGTTAGGAGATTTCGCATACCTTTCTGTGAAATGATAACTCTTATTTCTACATGAAGTGTAGCCCCCTTATTTGTATCTTTTATGCTCAAATCCCGAGTAAAACCGTGTTTTTAACGGATTTAATAAGCGTTTCAGGATTCCTTCCAGAAGAGGGGCTTTTGTGCAAAGATGCAGGAATTCTGGGGCAAATGTGCAATTTCAGAAAGTAGTTCTGCGCCCTTGTGTTTTGCGTATAGGGGCCGCAGAACAGGGCGCAGAAATCTTGGCAGAGGATCACATTTTCCTGTTTCTGCGCCCTTGGCCGCAAAACAGGGCGCAAAGAAGGGCGCATTTTTCTTATCAGATTTCATACTTTTGTATTTCTGCGCCCTTGGCCGCAGAATTGGGCGCATAACAGGGCGCAAATTTCTCCCGATGCTGTCAACTTCAGTTGCCCAATTTCAGGTCTTTGGGGCCCCAAATTTCAGCAAACCAGGATCTTGTCTCTGACCCTTGCTCATACAGAGAGAGGGGAGGTAATGATGAGGAATTCTTGGTGGGCCCTCTTCAATTATGAAGCATGATGGTGTTGGTTGTCATTGGGAGAGGGGAGAGAAAGACCTTGATATACCCATTCTTCTTCTTTCCAGCAGAAGACACGCGACCACACACACCTCTCTCTGCAGAAAACCCTCTCTTTTCTCTCTGTTTTGGTGGTTCTTCATCAACCTTTGAGCTTGGAGGAGTTATTCTTGGAGAAGGAAGCCATAAGAGATCAAGCATTGCAAGGAGGAGATCATCATCTTAGTTTATCTCTTAAACTCTACCTTTTATCTTCTTGTAATTGTTATGATCTGTGTTTATTGGAGACTTTGTATGGTTTCTATGTGTAATATGAGCTAAATACTCTTGTGCTAGAACAATGATGAAACCAAACCCGTAATCTATTGTTAATGATTCCTTAGTTTCTCTACAAGTGTTTGTGTAGTTATATGAATGTTTTGTATGCTTAATGCTTTTGTCTTGATTGGCCATCTTGTTGAATGATCACTAGATAAACAAACCATTCACTATATATGACTAGAAAGTGAGAGATACACTAGGCTAGCATATAGGGTTCATGTATGTGTTCCACCAATCTTAATGAGTTCATCCATATCATGTATGTTTGGATACAATCTCTAAGACATCGAGAGAGATTAGAGATTGATTTAAGGGAATACGAACCTATAATCTATACTTGCACAAATGAGGGATTAAGTGAGTCAAGAGTTAATTGAAGGGTTAGGTGGATTCATGTTCTAGCACACTTTTCTCATATCATCACATTCACTTTAGTTGTGGTTAGTGTTTTATTTGCTTTAGAACTACTCTTTTTATTGTTAGAAGTTAAAAACTATCATTTTCAATTGTCCAAATAGTATATAAGCTGATAAAAACCGGTAATCAATCCTTAGTCCTCGTGGGAACGATCCCTACTCGGTCATTATATTACACCCCGACCTCGTACACTTGCGAGAGTCTTACCCGTGTGAGTTATGGACCGATCAATTTTTGGCGCCGCTGCCGGGGACTAAGCGAAAAATTGATATTGGTGTTAGTTGGTTTTAACTAGTTTGGACTTGTTACTTTCGTTTCCTTTTGTGTGTATTTTCAGGCAGGTTGCTCTTGTATGCACCAACGTACAAGGAGTAACAGTTCACAGGACCTACAGTTCGATCCGGATATTGAAGGTACCGCAAGGAGGAATCGCCGGAATCGAAGAAGAGCTAGGGCGACAGCTATGGGAGATCAAAATCCCATTCTAAATCCAGCTCCGGTTCCAAATCCCGTTCAAAATCCAAATCCGGTTGGTGACGGTGCCAATATGGCGGCTGAGAGGGTCTTACAAGACTACTTTATGCCAAGGGTGGACATCAATCTATCCTCCATCCAAAGACCTACAGCAAATGCAAACAATTATGAGATCAAGCCGGGTTTGATTTCAATGATAGCAGCCACAGTGCAGTTTTCAGGCGCAGCTCATGAAGATCCAAATGTCCACCTACAGAGTTTCAATGACATTTGTGACACATTTCGATTCAATGGAGTTTCAGATAACTTTATCAAGTTGAAGTTGTTCCCGTTCTCCTTAATAGGCGATGTTAGGGGGTGGCTTCAGAGACTACCTCCAAACTCCATAATCACCTTTGAGCAACTAGCCCAAGAATTTCTCAACAAGTACTTTCCACCTGGGAGAGCGGCTCGCCTCAGAAATGAGATTACAAACTTTGCCCAATATGAGAATGAGAGCCTTTACGATGGATGGGAAAGGTTCAAGGATCTTGTGAGGAAATGCCCTCACCATGGACTAGCGAGGTGGCAACTTGTAGAGTCATTCTATACCGGCATCAGTAACGCCACAAGAACATTGATAGATGCGGCAGCCGGTGGTTCTCTCATGAAGAAGTCGGAGGAGGCAGCTTGGAGCATTTTGGAAGAGCTTTCTTCCACAAATAGTCATTGGGGGAATGATAGGCAAATAAAGAAAGCCCCGGGGATGATTGAAGTGAGTGATGTTACCGCATTGAAAGCCCAAGTGGAAGCCTTGACCAAGCATGTGAGTAGAATGGGAGCTTCATCAAGTCAAGCTAGTGTTGCATGTTGTGAGTTGTGTTGTGGACCTCATGAAAGCCTAGAGTGTGATCTTGCAAATCCCACATCCATTGACCAAGTGGCATTTGTGAACTACAACAGAAATTACCCTAACCAAAACCCTCAAAACAACCCATTCTCCAACACATATAACCCGGCATGGAGACAAAACCCCGCACTCTCTTGGAAAGATAACACAAATACCCTCCAACCACCTCAACCCCTCAACCAAAGACGACCTCCCGGCTTCCAAGCTCAACA
Organism: Acer campestre; assembly: GCA_954870605.1. NCBI lineage: Eukaryota > Viridiplantae > Streptophyta > Magnoliopsida > Sapindales > Sapindaceae > Acer > Acer campestre. The sequence goes on along the minus strand of OX940811.1, from coordinate 9,496,156 downwards.
ACAACCTCAAGCCTATAACCGCCAAAATCCGGGCTTTCAAAACCAATTTGTCAACAACCAAGCCGAAAAGAAACCATCTCTAGAGGAAATGTTCTCTACTTATATGGGGAGAATGGACACCCGTATGGAAGTCCAAGATGCGGCCCTAAAGAAGCTTGACAACAAAATAGACCAACTAGCTCAACAATCTCAAGCCGCCATACAAAACCTTGAAGTACAAGTGGGTCAACTAGCAAGAGGTGCCCAAGCAAGACAACAAGGGACCTTACCTAGTGACACAATTATAAACCCAAAGGAGCAATGTAAAGCTATCACTTTGAGGAGCGGAAAAGAGGTTGAGCTACCTAAAGGTTTTGGAGTGAGAGAAGGAGTTGTAGTTGAGGAGGAAGTTGACCTTGAAGTTGATATTGATGAGAAAGTTGATGAGGAAGAGAGAGTTGAGAAGAAGAAGGTTGAGGAAGAAGTTGTTGGGGAAGATGAGCAAGCTAGTGCACAAACCCTACCATCAAGTGATATACCACCACCTCCACAAGTTAAAGCTTTTGTTCCACCAATTCCATATCCGCAAAGATTGAAGAAGTACAAGGAGGCTCAAAGTTTTGCCAAGTTCTTAGAAGTGTTCAAGAAACTACACATCAACATTCCGTTTGCGGAGGCCCTAGCTCAAATGCCCACCTATGTGAAGTTCTTAAAGGAGCTTCTATCAAACAAAAGGAAGCTAGAGGAGTTTGAAACGGTGGCTCTAACGGAAGAGTGTAGTGCAATCTTGCAGAACAAGCTTCCTCCCAAGCTAAAAGATCCGGGCAAGTTTACTATCCCTTGCGCCATTGGTACTTCCAACTTTAGTAGAGCACTTATTGATTCGGGAGCTAGCATCAACTTGATGCCGTTCTCGGTATTTGAGAAACTTGGTGTGGGAGAGGTGAAACCCACAAATGTTACCCTCCAACTTGCGGATAGATCCATCAAGTATCCAAGAGGAGTGATGGAGGATGTGCTAGTGAAGGTGGAGAATCTATATTTTCCGGTTGACTTTGTAATCCTTGAAATGGAGGAAGATGTGGAGATTCCACTCCTTTTGGGGAGGCCATTTTTGAAGACCGCAGGGGCACTAATAGATGTGAGGGAAGACAAAATGACTTTGAGAGTTGGTGATGATCAAGTAGTCTTTCACATGTACAAGGCCATGAAGAAACCGGTGGATATTGAGAATTGCATGAGATTGGAGGTAATTGAGCCTCTAGTGAAAGATTTCTTCAAAAAGACAATTCCAAAAGATCCCTTGCAAGTGTGCATTAGAGAGAGTGCAACCAAAGAAGACGAAGATAGTGAAGTGGCCAAGCATGCTTTGTACTTGGACACCTTTCCATTGACGAACTTTAGAAAAAGATGGCACTTTGAAGAGTTAGGTGAGGGAAAACCAAGACTTCCACCATCCGTGGAGAAGCCTCCCGTTCTAGAGTTGAAGCAATTGCCTTCAAATTTGCGATATGCATTTCTTGAAGAGGCATCATCCCTCCCAGTCATAATTTCATCATCCTTGTCCAAGCTTGAGGAAGAGAAGTTAGTGAGAGTCTTGAGAAAGCACATAAGGGCGATTGGATGGACCATTTCCGACATCAAAGGTCTAAGCCAATCAATATGTATGCATAAGATACTTATGGAGGATGATTTCAAGCCATCAATTGAACACCAAAGAAGACTAAACCCGAACATGAAGGAAGTAGTGAGAGCGGAGATTCTAAAGTTGCTTGATGCGGGTATTATTTACCCAATTTCGGATAGCTCATGGGTGAGCCCGGTGCAATGTGTGCCAAAGAAAGGTGGGATAACCGTGGTCCCAAATGAGAACAATGAGCTCATTCCAACAAGAACGGTGACCGGTTGGAGAGTATGTATAGATTATAGGAAGCTCAATGCCGCCACAAGGAAGGACCACTTTCCATTGCCATTCATTGACCAAATGTTGGAGCGCCTAGCCGGTCATAACTACTACTGCTTCCTAGATGGATATTCGGGTTATAATCAGATTGCTATAGATCCGGATGACCAAGAGAAGACTACTTTCACATGTCCCTATGGGACTTTTGCTTATAGGAGGATGCCTTTTGGTTTGTGTAATGCTCCTGCGACCTTTCAACGGTGTATGATGGCCATTTTCTCCGATATGGTCGAGAAGTTCATTGAGGTGTTTATGGATGACTTCTCAGTTTTTGGGTCCTCCTTTGACGGGTGCCTTCACAATTTGGGTTTGGTTCTTCAAAGATGTGAAGATACAAACTTGGTTTTGAATTGGGAAAAATGCCATTTTATGGTAAAGGAAGGCATTGTGCTAGGCCATAAGATTTCAGAAAAGGGGATTGAGGTTGACAAGGCCAAGATTGAAGTAATTGAGAAGCTTCCTCCACCACTTTCGGTTAGGGGAATTCGAAGCTTTTTGGGGCATGCGGGTTTCTACCGAAGGTTCATCAAGGATTTTTCCAAGATCACGAAGCCACTTTGCTCCTTGCTCATGAAAGATATGCCTTTTGTGTTTGATGAGGAGTGTTTGAGAGCTTTTGAGTTGTTGAAGAAGGAGTTAACCTCGGCTCCGATCATTTCCACGCCGGATTGGAATTTGCCATTTGAACTTATGTGTGACGCAAGTGACTATGCGGTGGGCGCCGTATTGGGTCAACGGAAAGAAAAGCGTCTACATGTCATCTATTATGCTAGTCAAACCTTGAATGAAGCTCAGATCAATTATGCTACTACAGAGAAAGAGTTGCTAGCCATAGTATTTGCATTTGATAAGTTCAGATCGTATCTAGTGGGATCCAAGGTGATAGTCTACACGGATCATTCGGCAATCAAGTACTTGATGGCCAAGAAAGATGCCAAGCCGAGATTGATAAGATGGGTTCTATTGCTTCAAGAATTTGATTTAGAGATCAAGGATAAAAAGGGAACCGAGAACTTAGTTGCCGACCACCTCTCAAGATTGGAAAGAGATGGAGTAGCGGTTGATGTGCCCATAAATGAAAACTTTCCGGATGAGCAGTTGTTTGTGGTTGAGAGGAGTCGAGTTCCTTGGTTTGCCGACTTCGTAAACTTCTTGGTGAGCAATGTGGTGCCAATGGAGTTGAATCATCATCAAAGAAAGAAGTTCTTTTCAGAGTTGAAGCATTACTTTTGGGATGAACCACTGTTATTCAGAGTTTGTAGTGATGGGATCATTCGGCGGTGTGTGCCCGATGACGAAATGGAAGAGATTCTGAGCCATTGCCACTCCAAGGAGTGTGGAGGCCATTTCGGTGCATCAAGGACAGCAAGAAAAGTCCTCCAGTCAGGTTTTTGGTGGCCAACCCTATTCAGGGATTCTCGAAGCTATGTAGAGGCATGTGACCGGTGTCAAAGAACCGGAAACATAACAAAAAGGGATGAAATGCCAATGCACATAATGCTTGAAGTCGAGGTCTTTGACGTTTGGGGAGTGGATTTCATGGGTCCTTTTCCAATGTCCTGTGGAAATAGGTATATTCTAGTGGCGGTAGATTATGTGTCCAAATGGGTGGAAGCCATACCCACCCGAACATGTGGAGCTAATGAAGTCACCAAGTTCTTGAAGAGAAATATTTTCACAAGGTTTGGGACACCGAGAGCCGTTGTAAGTGACGGGGGATCCCATTTTTGCAACAGAAGATTTGAGGCATTGTTGAAGAAGTATGGGGTAAAGCACAAGATAACCACCCCTTACCATCCGCAAGCTAATGGCCAAGTTGAGATTTCAAACAGAGAGCTTAAGGGAATTCTTGAGAAAACAGTGGGGATCAAGAGAAAAGATTGGGCTCTTAAGTTGGAAGATGCTCTATGGGCGTATCGCACCGCTTATAAGACTCCTATAGGCATGTCACCATTCCGGCTTGTCTATGGGAAAGCATGCCATCTCCCTTTTGAGTTGGAGCATAAGGCTTGGTGGGCGATAAAAGCCTTGAATTTCGAAATGAAGGAAGCCGGTACGAAAAGGTTGTTGCAACTCAGTGAATTGGAAGAAATAAGGTTGGAAGCTTATGAGAACTCCAGAATTTACAAGGAAAAGACGAAGAGGTGGCATGATAAGAGGTTGGCTTACAAGGAACTAAGGGTTGGAAATAGAGTTCTTTTGTTCAACTCAAGGCTGAGACTATTCCCTGGAAAGCTCAAGAGCAGATGGACCGGACCGTTTACTGTGAAGAAAGTCTTCCCGCACGGAGCCGTAGAGATTGAGAACGATGCTAAGGAAAACTTCAAGGTGAATGGGCAACGGTTGAAGCTCTACTGGGAGCAGGAAACGGAGGACAGTAGGGAAGTGATCCTCCTCAACGAACCAAGCCAGTGAAGGGAAGTGTCACTTTGTACATAGTATCTACTATTTTTGCATATTTTAGCATTTTAGCTTATCTTTGTATTTTCATGTTTTGGGTAGGTTTTGTTGCTTCCAAGTTGTTTGTTTTTGTTTTTCCAAGCAGGTTTTGATGACTTTGTAGTGTACAAATGAGTTGGGAGAAGATGGTGTGAAAAATTGAAAAAATCAGATTTCAGGGGAATTCTGCGGCCCTGGGCCGCAAAAAAATGAGGGGCGCAGAACAACAGGTGATCCTCTGGGAGGAATTTTGCGCCCTTGTTTTGCGGCCCCTAAACGCAAAAAATGGGCGCATAAATTCCCAATTGAAACGGTGCGTTTTATCAAAAAAAGGGGCGTTTTGCGCCCTTATTATGCGGCCAAGGGCGCAAAATAGGGCGCAAAAATGGTGCGTTCCTGCACAAAAACGAGGGTTGCTGTCAAAACTGGTAAGTGCCCTAATTTACCCCCAAATTGGTTTCTTCTCTTCTCCTAGGTGCTCACCACCCCCATTCTCGCGAAATCAAGGTAATCCCTCTCCCTCTCTTCATTTTTCTTGCTCGAATTTGCTATATCTTCTTCATTTCTTCTTAATCTTCGAGCACAAACCTTAAATTCTTGAATTTAGGGCATAGATTTCAATCTATTTGAATGGGATTGTGTATTGTTGATAGATTGGCATGCTTTAGGTGTGGGTTTTGTGATTGGTGGTGGTTTGCATGTGGGCTCTTGGTTTAATTGCGTTTCCTCTTGGTTTTTGGTTGATTGAGAGTGATTTGTGAGCCAATTTTGTGCTTGGTTGCTTGGAAGCATAATTTTCTCGATTTTTGGTTAATTTCATCTTTTATTTTCGGATTATGTAAGATTTATTTAGTTTGTAAGATAATTTTTGCTTATTATAGTTAATTTTAGCCTTGTTTATGTAAATTTTTGCTTAGTGTAGTTTATGTAGTAAATATTTTTCGGATTATGTTTTTGCTATTTGCTTATAATAGTTAATATTTGCTTATTGTAATATTATTTGCTTATTTTCTTGTAATTATTTTCTTATTTTCCTTGCTCTAGTCTAAGGGTGGTGTTTTTATGTGGCTTGGTACATGGAATTGTGTATATATGTCTGTTTGCAGGTGCCAGCTGTTTTTGTTTCAGGCATGCCTCGAGCTGGTCAGAAGCAGTCTAAGGGCAAGGGTGCTTCTTCCAGTGGATCTACTGTTGGAGTCCGCCACCCGGACTATGTTTTGAGGCTGGAGCACAATTTGGGCAGAGCGATTTTGAGTGAGAGATGTATGGATCTCATCAGCCTGATGGAGTCCAATATCCCCAGTCAGGTGGATGCTATGGGTTGGCGCCAGTATGTGACCACCGCTCACAGAATTAATGAGAGACTGGTCCGTGAGTTTTATGCTGCAATGGACTTCAAGGAATTTGAGAAGGGCACGCCAGTCAAGGTGAGGGGGGTTGACGTAGGATTCAGTGTTCAGGATATCAACAGGTATTACGGTACCAGGACTTACAGAGAGTTGGACACTGGAGTACCCAAGCTCAGCATATTCAAAAGGTACAACGAAGACCTTGCTAGGGAGCTGCGGATGCCAGAGGTGGTGGGCCCATGGGATGATGGTGAGAATCAGCTGGTTCAGCATGATTTAGAGCTGGATTGGGCATTCTGGGTCATCTTTTTGTCCTCCTCACTGAAGCCCTCCAGGCAGATCACCTTGACCGTTTTTGACCTCGCCACGATCTTGTATTGCATTAAGCACCAGGAGAAGCTGGATATCGGGAAGTTGATCAGGCGTGCGATCATTCATGCGGGAAAAGCTGACAACCTAGTCATGCCTTTCCCTGCGTTGATCACTCACTTTTGCGAGCAGGCTGGAGTAGAGGAGGAGCAGGGGGACCGGATTGCACAGATGGACGGGCCGCTGAACTCCAGGACGTTCAATGATATCTCCGCTCAGAGGCGTGAGGCAGGCCTGCGATCAGTTGCCACCAGGAAGAGGCAGAGGAGAGCTGAGGCTGCCCGGGCTGAAGCTGCTGAGGCCGATGTTGCTGCTACTGAAGAAGACCCGGGTGCAGTTCCAGCAGGGGACCGTAGACCGGATTGGGTGGATGAGATTGTGCAGAGGCCAGCGTGGGTTGATGAGATCTTCAGGAGGCAGGATGCTATAGAGACGAGGCAGACTTCTCTTGAGAGCGAGGTAGCCAGATTGACGAGAGCTATCCAGGATAGCCGCTTGAGTGCCTCGGAGCGTCATGGTGGAGCAGGGCCGAGTTCAGAGCATGGTGGCTAGGATGATCCTCTATCCAGTCATACTCAGGGTTATCTTTTCACTTTTTGGATTTTCGGATATTTTATTTTATCGGATGCTTTATGTTTGCTTACTTGTTGGATTTTGGTTTAATGTTTACATTGCTTTTAGGTTGAAGTTATAACTTTTTGGACTTTTATCTAACTCTGTCCAATTTTTCAAAACTTTGAGGACAAAGTTTGGTTTAAGTTTGGGGGTACGGCCTTAGAATAAAGTTTTTGTTTTTCTGCAAAAATGAGCAAATTTTCAAAAATTTTCAAACATTTTTGTTGAGATGCATGTGAGATGTTCCGTGAGTCGGATTTCATTGTATGCTTTGTTTCACTGAGTCCGGGCTTGGGTAGCATTAGTCAAAGCTACACCACATTACTTGCACACATCTTACCAGACTGTAATGTGTCTTGGCAAATGAGGTATCGCGCTTAAGATGTTGAGATCATTAGTAGAGACTACCCGTGTGAGGCCAGAACCTTAAATTGCGTCCTTATGAGTGTGAATTTTCTTTTAAAAAAAAAAAAATCCTAAACACTCCTCTTTTAGATAAATAAGCATGAAATTTTAAGGACCTCACTCCATGCATTGGGCATTAAAGAACATCCATTTAAGGGCATCACCTTTGTTCCGCCTTGCTTGCTTGCTTAATCCGTGCCTTAAGAGATGACGTAGGCAAAATGTGTTAAGTCACTTAAAAATGGCCCAAACACAATCCCATGACCTTGTGTGTGTATGCTTTATTGTTCTATTATTGATAACCCACACTCATTAACCGTTCACTAAATCATCCCATCCCATATCACCTAAACACTAAACCAACCCTTGGCGGCGATTATAGTTGAAGATCATTGAGAAGTAAGCTCGAAAAGTGCAAATTGGAAAAGAGTTGTATTTAGGCCAATTTTGTAAATTGTGTATCCTTGTAGTTAAAAAAAAAAAAAAAAAAAAAAAAAAAAAAAAAGAAAAGAAAAGAAAAGAAGAAGAATAAATGTTTGTTTATTTGTAAGTATGTTGAGAATAAGTTGTTGTGCCTAGAACACTCAATAAAAAGAGAAAAGTGTGTTAAATGAGAATCTTTTCCATAATCGCTAGCTTGCCCATGATACCATATCCACCTAGCCTCTCCATCACCGAAAATTCCATTGCCTTACATGTGCTTTAAAAGAAGTCCTAATTGATCTTTAGGAGGGATTTTGCTTGCTTGCAAGGTATTCTTTGGTGTTTGCCCTGTTCTTAATGTTCGATTCCGTTCTTGTGGTCCTATTGCATTCTAACTCTAGCGGTCTTTTGAGAAATATCATGCGTGTAATTTGATAATCTTTTTGTGCATAACTTCCAACCGCATGAGTTTGTTGAGTGAACTTAGGTTCTGTGTGGTAAAATAAGAGAGTACCGGAAAGGTTTAGAGTCGAAGCGAAATGCTATCTTACGACTCTTGTGTTCGATGCTTTTGAAGCTTAGTTCACTATCAAGTATGGAATTGCAATCTCTCTTGTTGTAGCATCTTGGCTTTTGAAATTCTTGCCCTATCTCAGTGATCTTAGCATTATTTTCGGATGCCCACTCTTGGTTACACTCATGTTGCATCTCATTATTGTCAATAGGCTCAGCAGAATTATTTTATTTTGGTATGTTTTTATTTTGATCTTTGTAGGTTTTTCTTTGTTTCGGTTTGCTCGGGACGAGCAAAAGATAAGTTTGGGGGTGTTGATAACTCTTATTTCTACACGAAGTGTAGCCCCCTTATTTGTATCTTTTATGCTCAAATCCCGAGTAAAACCGTGTTTTTAACGGATTTAATAAGCGTTTCAGGATTCCTTCCAGAAGAGGGGCTTTTGTGCAAAGATGCAGGAATTCTGGGGCAAATGTGCAATTTCAGAAAGTAGTTATGCGCCCTTGTGTTTTGCGTATAGGGGCCGCAGAACAGGGCGCAGAAATCTTGGCAGAGGATCACATTTTCCTGTTTCTGCGCCCTTGGCCGCAAAACAGGGCGCAAAGAAGGGCGCATTTTTCTTATCAGATTTCATACTTTTGTATTTCTGCGCCCTTGGCCGCAGAATTGGGCGCATAACAGGGCGCAAATTTCTCCCGATGCTGTCAACTTCAGTTGCCCAATTTCAGGTCTTTGGGGCCCCAAATTTCAGCAAACCAGGATCTTGTCTCTGACCCTTGCTCATACAGAGAGAGGGGAGGTAATGATGAGGAATTCTTGGTGGGCCCTCTTCAATTATGAAGCATGATGGTGTTGGTTGTCATTGGGAGAGGGGAGAGAAAGACCTTGATATACCCATTCTTCTTCTTTCCAGCAGAAGACACGCGACCACACACACCTCTCTCTGCAGAAAACCCTCTCTTTTCTCTCTGTTTTGGTGGTTCTTCATCAACCTTTGAGCTTGGAGGAGTTATTCTTGGAGAAGGAAGCCATAAGAGATCAAGCATTGCAAGGAGGAGATCATCATCTTAGTTTATCTCTTAAACTCTACCTTTTATCTTCTTGTAATTGTTATGATCTGTGTTTATTGGAGACTTTGTATGGTTTCTATGTGTAATATGAGCTAAATACTCTTGTGCTAGAACAATGATGAAACCAAACCCGTAATCTATTGTTAATGATTCCTTAGTTTCTCTACAAGTGTTTGTGTAGTTATATGAATGTTTTGTATGCTTAATGCTTTTGTCTTGATTGGCCATCTTGTTGAATGATCACTAGATAAACAAACCATTCACTATATATGACTAGAAAGTGAGAGATACACTAGGCTAGCATATAGGGTTCATGTATGTGTTCCACCAATCTTAATGAGTTCATCCATATCATGTATGTTTGGATACAATCTCTAAGACATCGAGAGAGATTAGAGATTGATTTAAGGGAATACGAACCTATAATCTATACTTGCACAAATGAGGGATTAAGTGAGTCAAGAGTTAATTGAAGGGTTAGGTGGATTCATGTTCTAGCACACTTTTCTCATATCATCACATTCACTTTAGTTGTGGTTAGTGTTTTATTTGCTTTAGAACTACTCTTTTTATTGTTAGAAGTTAAAAACTATCATTTTCAATTGTCCAAATAGTATATAAGCTGATAAAAACCGGTAATCAATCCTTAGTCCTCGTGGGAACGATCCCTACTCGGTCATTATATTACACCCCGACCTCGTACACTTGCGAGAGTCTTACCCGTGTGAGTTATGGACCGATCATGAAACATTCCCATATAATGCTTCTCTCTTCATGTAAAAGCCTGTTCCAGACAACATTGGTCCCTGAAGTCCATCCATACCTGGCCATCTTATCTGAAACAGAATCCAAAAATCCATCTGTCTAAATAAAAGACCAATCAATTTGTTTTATTGCAATTATTCGTATGGAAAATCAAGATCAATGTACCGCGAATGTTGTTCTCAAGTGGCTATCGTAGATGTCGCTCTTAGTAATTGTGTGGAATTTTTGAGGGAACTGAACAAAAGCCAGCGAAGGAGAGATTTTCGTATCAAGGTGGAAGCACATTGCTTGCCTGGCAGAGGTTGGATCATTGCAGTACATGTCACAATCTAATGCCAGTATGTAAGGGGAGTTGCTTATTATGCTGGAGACCCTCAGCTGAAACAACAAATTAAACAACCATAACATTGTGTGTTATAAGAAAGGAAAAAAAAAGAGTGAAGTAGGGGGAGACAGAAATTATACAAGAACATTGAGTGCTCCAGCTTTGAAATGGTGCGGATGAAATGGCGTTTTCTCCCGAGAAACGTACACGAGAAGAGGCATTTGAACTTGCTGATGATCAGTACCCTCATCAGCATCATTTATCACCTGAAATTATTTGAAAAACCAAACAAAATTATTTGAAAAACAATAAAGTTACAAGCAAGTGTTCAATAGGAAACTCTAGTGCATACCTCAACAATTGAAGGATGGTTTTGAGCTCTCTTACAATCTGTTTCTGCTCTCTTAATGTTCTCTTCAAACAGTTTATACTTCATCTGCATTGATCAGTGTTAATGGCAAAAATTGTTTGGACAAAATAATAATATAGACTTATTGCTTTCATGGTTTTGAATAAATTGATGCTAGTGTTCATCAAACCTTGATTTTCTCTCTTTCTTTATCATATTCCAAACTCTGATCAGTAAAGTAGGCCTTGGGGCACCTACTCTTTATTCCAAACTTGCTACAAAATGGAAGCCAAGATCTTGAAAACAAACAAGCCTCTCTCATAGCTTGCAAATTCACAGCAGAACTAGCATTATCAGAAAGATACACATGAAGCTTCTCTGGGGGATAATCTAGTGCCATAGCCGATAGGACTGTGTTCATCACCTCTAAAGGTGGCTCCTTCTTGGGGTCTACCGTGCATATAAACACATCGATAGCTGGAAGTAGTTTGTTTTCAGGCAATCTCTCTGGGAAAACTTTACGAGAAACAGGCCGCCATAGATAAGCTTGGTGAAAGAGCCAAAGAAGAGACAGGAGCAGCTCTGAGGCAAAGACTAGAATGTGAAGTTTAGAGGGTGGTGTTGTTTGTAGAAAGGAAAAAGTTCTATAGTAAAAATATCCCAACAAAGCTATGATATACAGGAGAAAATACAAACGGTTGATGATGGCTGATAGCTTTTGAGGTCTGCAGAGATGAAGAGGGAGAGACGATGACTCCATTAGTGTACTTTAAGCAAATTTATGATTCTTCTTCACAACATAATATACTAGTACAGTAGAAAGAAAGAAATCATACGTAGAACATCTTTTACAGTTTAGAGCAAAATCTTAATCTATTTTTTTTTTAAAACTCTTTTTTGTTCTACTTTCAGTTGGCTAATGAATCCAAAAAATGGTGCAGTAGATTCTGTATTAAACACTAGACACTGAATTTATCCTTCTCGCCTCTTCGTATATTTATTTATTTTTTAATTAGGGAAGGACGATTCGAACTTAGAACCTCAATTTTGTTGAGAGATATGATTACCACCGGACTATAGTATTCGATCTCAGAAATGACATCATTTTGCTCCCTTCGTCTGTCCAAGTTTTTCTGTTGTTGGACTTTAGGGACTAATTTGAACCAGATGGCAATTTTATATTTCTTACCATCCCGTGACCCAAAGTTACCCATGTACACAGTTCTTGTGTAATCCCACCGACAAAGCATGTCACGTTCTAGATTATTAAAAAAACCATTGGAACAAGAAATTAGTGGTGTCAAAATATGTCGAGCTTGACGAGCCCGACACAGGCTGGCCCGCCAAGGATGGTGGGCCATACCGGCACGGCCCGTCTGTTTGGCAGGTCAGGCCAGGCACGGCCCCCATGCCTTGCACAGGTCGGGTATAAAATTTGGGCCTGGAGTACCAATTCAGCCTAGCCCGCCAAGCCGACTGTTCAATATTAATTTTTTTTTACCGTTGAACTTCAATTTTTTATTGTTTTTTTTTTGAAAAATTTGATTGTTGTTGACGTCAATCAAATTTTTCAAAATGCCAAAAAATTACACTTTATCCCCTCATCTCTTCTATTTTATATTTTTACCCACATTTCAAATTTTTCTATAAATACCCCCACCCATTTCAATTTCCTTACACTTTCTCTCAATCTCTATTCTCTCATTCTCTACATTCTCCAACTCTCCATTACTCTCTCTAATCTTTATTTCTCTACACCATTTCATATTTTAATAATTCCATTCTTACTCTCTCTCTACTCTCACTCTCTCTCTATTCTCTACACAACTAATCTACTAATCTACTAATCTACTATTCTAAATTTCTAATACTATATTACTAATATTATTCTCTAATCTCTCCACCAAAGCTCAGAGGTATGTTTTTCCTTTAAATGTTATTAATTAATTTTATGTTTTAGTTTTTAAATTTTAAATTTATACTTAATATAATTATATATTTATTCTTAGTTATTAATTTTGATATTTATTCTTATGTTTGATGTATATTTATGGCTTTATGCTTAGTGTATTTATGAGTTAATATTTTTATGCTTTGTATAAATTTTAATATTTAATCTTAGAATCTTAGATTTTAGTAAATTTATCATTTTATGAATTTATGTCTAGTAATTAATTTTAATATTTGTATATTTTAATTTATACTTAGTATATTTTGTTTAGTTAGTAAATTGATGATTTTATGTTTAGTAATATATTTAAATATTTTTATGATATTTATGATTTTATGTTTAGTAATTAATTTTAATATATATATATATATGCTTAATTGCTTAGTATATTTATGGTTTATTGCTTAGTAATGAATTTAAATATTTTTATGCTTAGTATATTACTATATTTATGATTTTAAATATTTTATGCTTAGTATATTTATGATTAAATGCTTAGTAATTAATTTTAATATGTTTATGCTTAGTATATTCATGATTTTATGTTTAGTAATTAATTTTAATATGTTTATGCTTAGTATATTTATTATTTTATGTTTAATAATTAATTTTAATATTTGTATGATACTTATGATTTTATGTTTAGTAATTAATTTTTAATATGTTTATGCTTAGTAAATTGATGATTTTGTTATAATAAAATTGAAACAACAATAGATAACAATAATTAAATAACAAAACAAAAGAATAAAATACAAGAAGATATGAGATGAAGAACGAGAGAATAATAGATCCAAGAAGGAACATACTTGAGAGAGAACAAAATGTGTATTGATGAAGAGATGAAATAAAGAAACAAAGTGAGAGAGAGAGACGAGAGATATCAAATCATCAATCTTTATTAATCAGACAAAAGCCAAATTTATAGGCAAATAATCAAGGGGTGCATATTACAATTTTACACACTTATTATGCATGTTATAAGACACGTATCAACTCCAAATACCAATATGTTGCCACTTGCCATGCTATACAACATGGTGGAAGACACCCATATATTCATAACACTCCCCCTTGGATTCCACCATTTGTATTTTAATTTGTTAGAAAAAACCCAGTGGGATAAAAACCTTAGCAAAATATATACAATGATCTTTTGGATCAAGTGGTGGGGGTATGTTTAGAACTGCCTCATTAAAACCTTCCCGGTAAAACCCAGTGGGACAAAATCTAGTAGCAGGAAAAAGAGTATAGTACACATACATCCATTCAAAAAAAAAAATTTCTCCCCCTGAATGAAACTTCAATATCAATCTTATAGTTTGCAGAGTCGACGCATGCCAATCTCATATACCAATTTCTCAAAAGTTGATGTAGGCAATGTTTTAGTAAACAGATCTGCAAGATTATCTGTAGACCGTATTTGTTTAACATCAATTTGTCGGCTCTGTTGAAGTTCATGAGTATAGAAGAATTTGGGAGAAATATGTTTGGTTCTGTCTCCTTTGATATATCCCCCTCTAACTTAAGCAATACAAGCCGCATTATCTTCAAATATCGATGTCGGCATTCCTGTAGATAATGAAAATCCACATGTATTTTGAATATGAGAAATTACTGACCTTAGCCACACGCATTCTCGGCTTGCTTCATGAAGTGCAAGTATCTCAGAATGATTAGATGATGTAGCAACAATGGTTTGCTTTATGGAGCGCCAGGAGATTGCTGTGCCATTATAAGTAAAAACATACCCCGTTTGTGAATGAGCTTTATGGGGATCAGATAGATACCCGGCATCAGCATAACCAATTAAACCTGAAAAGTTGTTAGATTTTGAAAAATATAACCCTAAATCTTTTGTTCCATGAAGATAACGAAAAAGATGTTTGATCCCATTCCAATGTCTTTGAGTTGGTGCTGAACTATCTAGCAAGCAAATTTACTAAAAATGTGATATCTGGTCGAGTACATTGAGCCAGATATAATAAAGCACCAATTGCATTAAGATATGGTACTTCAGGATCAAGTATCTTTTCACTATCTTCTAGTGGTCGGAATGGATCTTTCTTAGGATCAAGGGTTTTAACAATCATATGAGTACTTAATGAGTGAGCATTATCCATATTAAATCTTTTCAGGATCTTTTCAATATAAGCTGATTGATGGATAAGTATTCTGTCTGGTTTATGCTCAATCTCCAGACCGAGACAATATTTTATCTTTCCCTGGTCTTTCATTTCAAATTCCTGTTTCAAATATTCAACAGTTTTCAGGAGCTCTCCAAGAATTCCAATCAAATTCATATCATCAACGTAAACTACTATAATAGCAAATCCAGATTCTGATTTCTTTATGAAAACACATGGGCATATGGGATTATTGATATATACCTCTTTAATCAAATATTCACTGAGGCGGTTGTACCACATGCGCCCAGATTGCTTTAATCCATACAAGGACCTTTGTAATTTAATTGAATATAAATTGCGAGGTCTCGAGTTGTATGCTTCTGGCATTCTAAATCCTTCTGGGATTTTCGTATAAATATCTGAATCGAGTGAGCCATATAGGTAGGCAGTTACTACGTACATAAGACGCATTTCAAGTTTTCTGAGATAGCCAAACTTATCAGAAATCGAAACGTAATTGTATCCATCACTGGTGAATACGTCTCATCAAAATCAATACCAGGTTTCTGCGAGAAACCTTGTGCTACGAGTCGTGCCTTATATCACACCACCTCGTTTTTCTCATTACATTTCCGTACAAAAACTCATTTGTATCCAATAGGTTTGACATCTTCAGGCGTCTGGACTATTGGTCTAAATATTTTACTTTTGGTTAATGAAGCCAATTATGCTTGAATTGCTTCTTTCCATTTAGGCCAGTCAGACCTTTGCCTACAATTATTAAGGTTATGAGGCTCATAATCATCATTTAAAATTTCAGTAGCCACTGTATACGAAAAAATATTATCACTGATTATTTCTTCACGATTCTACATTTCTCCTGTATAATTTATAGAAATTTCCTCATTTCTATGTTCTTGTATCTCTTCAGAGATTCCTTCCCCTGTAGGCGTCTCTTGTGTCCTTTCAGGGACATCTAACTCTTGTGGAGTTGATTCAGAGAAAGTGGATTTATTTATCATTTCAGGAACATGATCCTGATATTTTGTTTTCTTCCTTCGGGGAACAGTATCTTTCGAACCAAGTGGCCTACCATACTTCTGGCGTACAATAGATGATTCTTTTGCTACTATTTATTTAGATCGTTCTTCTGGAACAATCACCCGTGCTGGTACATTAACAGCTGGGATGTGTGATTTTGTTACCTTAGTAACGTCTGTAAATCCATCTGGTAACTGATTTGCTATTGTTTGAAGATGAACTATCTTGCGTACTTCATTATCACATTGAGATGTGTATGGGTCAAGATGAGTTAGACTAGGAACTTTCCAAGAAAATTCACGCTTCTCTTCTGGAGAAGTTTTTCCTTTCCCTAATGATGGGAAATTTCCCTCATTGAAATGACAATCAGCAAATCGTGCAGTAAAAAGATCACCAGTTAAAGATTCCAAATATCTAATAATTGATAGTGAATCTAGACCAACATATATTCCCAAACGCCGTTGGGGTCCCATTTTAGTTATATTTGTAGGTGCAATTGGGACATATACTACACAACCAAAAGTACGCAGATGGGAAATATCTAGTTGATGGCCAAATACAAGTTGCACAGGAGAATATTGATGATAAGAAGTGGGACGAAGACGAATTAATGCAGCAGCATGTAAAATAGCATGTCCCAAAATAGAAATTGGTAATTGTGTTCGTAATAATAAAGTTCTTGCAATTACCTGGAGACGCTTGATAAATGATTCTGCTAATCCATTCTGAGTATGAACATGTGGAACTGGATGCTCAACATCAATCCCAATTGATTTGCAATATTCATCAAATGTTTTGGAGGTAAATTCACCAGCATTATCAAGGCGGATTGATTTGATCGGATGGTCAGGAAAATGTGCCCGAAGCCTGATAATTTGTGAGAGTAATCTTGCAAAAGCAACATTGCGTGTTGATAATAAGCAAACGTGTGACCATCTGCTGGATGCGTCAACTAGGACCATAAAATAGCGGAACGGTCCACTTGGTGGATGAATAGGTCCACATCTGTCCCTTTGAATCCTTTGTAGGAATGATGGGGATTCAAAGCCAACTTTAGAATGTGATGGTTTTATTACCAATTTCCCTTGTGAATATGCAGTACATAAATTTTCATGGGATAAAAGAATCTTCTGGTTCTTTAATGGATGCCCATGAGAATTTTCAACGATTCTACACATCATTGTAGATCCCGGGTGACCAAGACGGTCATGCCAAAGCCTAAATATTTTTGGATCTGGGAACTTCTGGTTCATAACTGCATAAATTTCTACACCTCTTATAAGAGTGTAATATAATCCAGATGATAAACCACGTAACTTTTCCATAATGAGCTTCTGGCCTGAATTATGAGAAGTAATGCACAGATACTTAATATTCTCATCACTTATAGTTTATATGTGATATCCATTACCCCGTATATCTTTGAAACTAAGTAGATTTCTTCTGGATCTACTAGAATATAAAACATCACTGATACATATTTTAGTATCGTTTGGTAATAATATCATGGCTCTACCGGAGCCCTCTATCAGATCTGCTGGACTCGATATTGTATTAACATTTGCTTTGAGCAAGGTCAAATTCAGAAAGTATTTCTTATTCTGTAGAATCGTATGCGTCATTGCACTATCAGCCAGACATATATCTCCTGTACCTTGCTTTTTAATATCACTCAACTTATTAGTTAAAGACACATCTATTCACAAAACAAAAACAAAAAACAAAATAAATAAAGTGCAAATCAGATAGAGTGATCAAAAGTATAAACATATATATATATATATATGAAAATATATCACTTCATAAAACAAAATCATGAATCATATTGATTTTTCGAACTTCCGGTTTGACCATGAACTGCAGGTTCATAAAATTTAGAAAACTTCAGGTTCTAAATAGAAATCACAAATTGACTTTCTAGATGAAAGAATCGTAACTTGATCCAATTCAGAATTTCTGGTTCTAAACTTTGACATAAAAGTTTTAATATCATAATTTAAATTGAATTCAGAGCTTCAAGTCTGATTAGAATCTCATGTTCAAAACTTAAGAACTTCAAGTTCAGATTCAATATTTCGTATTCAAAATTAGAACTTCGGATTCTGATCGGTTTGTAAAACCGCGCCAATCTTAAATATTATAATGATAAATTTAGAAACTTCAGATTCTGGTTAGTTGGTCTAGCCGAGCTTGGTTTAAATTCTAGAAACTTAACGGTTGACCTAATTAGGTTCAACACATAATTTATACAAATCCAGAAACTTCAGGTTCTAGTTAGTTGACATACTCAGATACATAAAATTAAATAGATGCATAAAATTAAAATAATAGATAATATAACATAAATAAGATGAAGAAGAATGAAAGAATAATAGTATAAGATAAAATGAATAGGGAAGAAAATTTACTATTTACTTTTATTGATGATTTCGGATTACATCCTGACCACACAATTTCAGCTGTGTAGTGATTTTAAATAAAACAGTATTATACTTAGAAACTGATCCAAAGTCTTGAAAACATAAATGTTGCCACTGATACCTATCATTTGGTAATGCAACATCGGGTTGGTTATCAAATCGATCTTTTAGTTATTGCCATAGAACTTCTGGTTATGTGACAGTTAGGTATTGGGATTTCAGATCGTAATTGTCCCCAGACACTTCCAGTGCAGCAAATTTTAAATTTGCAAGCTTTGACATTATTACAACTTCTGGTTATTCGAAAATCACAATCAGAGTCAGAACTTCTAGTCCAATAAAAAAATCCGAGAAATTTAAATCTTCAGATATATATAAAGGAAATCCAGAAATTTCAGATTCCGGCAATGATAAATAAATCCATGAACTTCAGGTTCTAGATGGGTGACCAAATTATTTAAATAAAAATTGCGTAAAGTAAAATGCATAATAATAAATGTGAAAAAAGTAAATCCAGAACTGCAGGTTCTGGTAGATTGGCATAGCCAATCTCATAAAAGCATATAAATAAATAAATGCGGGAAAGTAAATTGCGTAAAAGTAAATAAATTGCGTAAAAGTAAAAATACGAGAAAGTAAACTCAGAACTGCAGGTTCTTGTATTAATAAATAAACATTTGGAAACTTCAGGTTTTAATAATAATAAATTCAGAAACTTCAAGTTCTGGAAATAAATCTAAGAACTTTAGGTTCTAGTGGTAATAAATTCAGAAGCTTCAGGTTCTAGAAATAAATCTAGGAACTTCAGGTTCTAGTAATAATAAATTCAGAACTTCAGGTTCTAGTAATAAATCTAGGAACTTCAGGTCCCAGTAGTAATAAATCAAAACTTCAAGTTCTGGGAATAACAACATTCGTGCTGATAACGTGTTATAATAAAATTGAATAACAATAGATAACAATAATTAAATAACAAAACAAAAGAATAAAATACAAGAAGATATGAGATGAAGAACGAGAGAATAATAGATCCAAGAAGGAACATACTTGAGAGAGAACAAAATGTGTATTGATGAAGAGATGAAATAAAGAAACAAAGTGAGAGAGAGAGACGAGAGATATCAAATCATCAATCTTTATTAATCAGACAAAAGCCAAATTTATAGGCAAATAATCAAGGGGTGCATATTGCAATTTTACACACTTATTATGCATGTTATAAGACACGTATCAACTCCAAATACCAATATGTTGCCACTTGCCATGCTATACAACATGGTGGAAGACACCCATATATTCATAACAGATTTTATGTTTAGTAATATATTTAAATATTTTTATGATATTTATGATTTTATGTTTAGTAATTAATTTTAATATGTTTATGCTTAGTAAGTTAGTATATTTATGATTTTATGTTTAGTAATTAATTTTAATATGTTTATGCTTAATATATTTATGATTTTATGCTTAGTTTTTAATGACTATTAAGTTAATATTTATATTGTAGGAAATGAATCATAATCATCTTCAATTTATGGACGGTCTTAACATGGAGGACAATTATTTTGACCTTTTCGGGCTGACAGAAACGGCAGCGGGACCTTTTGGTTCTAGCGCAACACCGACATCACGTCCTCCCAAACCTAAAAAGCACACATCAAACGTATGGCAGTGTTTTGACATAGTGCAGAAGACTATGCCAGACGGTCAAGTTATGGACATAGCTCAATGTAAGTTTTGTCCTAAGCACTATGTCACTTCTAGGGGGGACCGTTCATTTGTGAATGCATCCCTGCACATAGACATATAGACACTACAACCCAGACACAACTACAACGGCACCCAGACGGGTCCATTACAACATGGCGTTACGACCCCGTGGTTGCTAGAGAGCCCATGTCACGTTACATTGCATGTACTGATGAACCTATTAATTTTGGTGATAATGTTTTTTATGACGAATTTATTCAAACCACATACAACCCCCAATTTAAATCTGTTTCTAGAAATACTACTAGGAACGATTTGTTAAAATG
Source organism: Acer campestre (assembly GCA_954870605.1). Lineage (NCBI taxonomy): Eukaryota > Viridiplantae > Streptophyta > Magnoliopsida > Sapindales > Sapindaceae > Acer > Acer campestre. The sequence continues at coordinate 9,476,011 of OX940811.1, read as the reverse complement.
TTTTCAAACCCAACAAGATGAGTTGAAGGCTGAATTACAGCATCTAACTGTCTCTATTGCATTAACTTCCAATATTTGGAACACATGTTCCAAACATGACTATTTAACTATCACGGGACACTATTTAGACTCTGATTGGAATTTATAAAAAAAGGTTCTTGGTTTTCGTCCTATGAATTTTGCATATACCATAGGAAATATTTTTAATATCATTATGTCTGTTTTAGAAACTTTTAAAATACAGCATCGCATCATTTCTATCACATTAGATAATGCATCTGCAAATACTAGTTCTATTGCATTGTTTTTTGAAAAAAAAAAATATATCTTGCAACATGGGGGTTATTTCTTCCATCAACGGTATGAAGGTAGTAAGCGATCGTATAGATCGCATCAGAGATGCTCTTGCTTGGCTCGACAGTTCTTATCCAAGATTGAATGAATTCAGTAGATACTGTAAAACTTTCGGTCTACGACCCCGAAGATTTTTAACAAATATGCCGGTAAAGTGGAACTCTACTTACTTTATGCTGCAAAATTATTTGGATTATGATAAACCTATTTCAGGTTTTTATAACATGAAAATGTCCGAACTTGGCCGTCCAACACTGACCTCATATGATTGGCATGTGGCAAAGATCTTTGTTGAATTTTTAAAGGTTTTTTACGATTCCACTATAACTCTTTCCGAGGTCTTACCCCACATCTTCCTTGGCAATCCATCATATTGTGGAAATGTCTGAATTGTTAAACAATTATAGGGGAGATGATATCTTAGACCCTGCAGTTGTTGCCATGGAAACCAAGTTTAAAAAATACTGGTCTACAATTCCTTTCCTTTATGCTTTAGGTGTTATAGTAGATCCTAGGGTTAAATTATCTGGTTTAGAAACATTGCTAAAGTATCTTGGTGGTATCTTGAGTGTAGATTATTCTGCACAGGTTACTGACATTCGAACCAAGTTGTTCGAAGTTTTTAGTACTTATGAGCGTATGTATGGCGGCATTGACGCGTAACCATCAGCATAACTAGACACACTCCCGAATCAGACAAGTTGGAACATTCTAAAACACCAAAAAAAGTAGGCTCATCAAGTTCTTCTTCACGAGCTGGTGCAACTTCCGGTGCCGAACTGAAAAGCTACCTTGAAGCTCAATTCGACGACATATTTGAAAGAGAGAAGGGATCTGAACTGTTGGTATGGTGGAACACCTACGACTATAAATATCCGGTCCTGTCACACCTAGAACGGGACTTACTGGTTATCCTTGTCTCCATTGTTTCCTCAGAGCAGGTATTCAGCACGACTAGAAGAATTGTTGAAGAAAGAAGAAGTTCTTTGACTCCAAAGATGGTGGAGGTATTAGCATGCATTCGGGATTGGGAGCGTGCTCGAAAGAGGTTGCAAAATGAAACGGTAGACGAACAACTTATTCAAAATTTCAGTAATTTATATGTCGAAGAGAGTTTCGGCAGTAACCAAATCTAGGACTTCTTTGTTATACATTGTATATTAACTTGTAATACGATTGCACTCTTTTTTCCTTACCAAGTTTTTATCCCATTGGGTTTTTTTGTTAAGCTTTTTAATGAGGCAATTATGTAAATATGTAATACTGAGACTCTGAAATAAATAAATAATTCTTCATTTCATATTTTCATAATTTAATCTATCTTTATTTTCTTTAATCTTTTAACTTTATAATTATTTATTCTTTGCATTATTTTTTTAAATAAAATAATAAATCTTTCTATTTTCTACATTTTTTTATTAGACTAAAACAATAAATAAGATAGACAAATTACAATTAAAATTACATAATTTAAATTGTTTAAACAATATTATAATATTGAATTAAATTCTTTTAAAAAAATTGTGGACCTACGTGCCAGGTCCCTCATTTCTGAAAACGGGCCTGCCCAGCCCGACCCGGCAATTTGTTGTGCCGTGCCAGGCCGAGCTCGAGCTGTTTTGGCTCGGCACACATGGGCCGTGTCGGCCCACATTTCCATCACTACAAGAAACATAGGAGATGTTTGGAACTTTGGGTCTATTTGGTAAAGTTTTTGTTTCCTATTTCTATTTTATAAATTTTTATTTGAAAACAAGTAATTTATTTTTGTATTTTAAGATACTGAAAACATTGAAAACGCGTCTAGTAATAACAATTCAAAACAGTATTCTAAATTTTATATTTAATTATATGAATCAAATTGGGATTGAAAAATAAAATAAATGAATCAAATAAATTAATTTTTATAAATTTGGGACTAACAATTAAAATAAATTAATTGAGAGAAATAACTTGGTCTAGATAGATGGATAAATAGATAATATGAAATTTTTTTATAGTAAAATTATTATTATAATAACCTTAAAATTTTTAAATTGTTAATAATAAAATTATTATTATTATTATATATATATATATATACATCTTATACTATCAAAATGAGATAATTTTCAATTTTAAAAAATACTATATTTATAAAATTAATTAGAAGGATAAGATATATAAATATAATAATAATAAATTTAGGACGTCTGGCATTACCCTTTTTTTTAGTAGTAGCATTACTCTATTAATTATACTTTATCATGAATCTATATAATCTTCATGAATCTAGGAAGAAATATTAATAGTCAACAATATTAAAAAGGGAGTTGATATTGACATCCATAAATATGATAAGCACACCCATATTTTAATAAAAATTTTAATTACAAAAATATCTCAGTAGGAATTTACCAATAAGGATTAAAAATAAACAAAATACTATTTATACCCATTAATTACATCTATATTTTCAACTATATTACTTTATAAAAAAAATTAAAAAAAAACCCCCTAATTTAACCTTAATTCTATTTTTTTAAAGAACAAGAAGAACGTAAGCCCAACATAGTCAAAAATTTACAGAGCAGTCTCTAGGATTGAGTCACCACTAAAACTGGTGGCGTATATATAAAAAGCAAATGGAGAAGAAAAAAGGAAATTAAATTTGAAGATTTTTAGTAAAAGAGGCATGGAATAAAAAGGACATGGTAGGTGGGAAGAGCATTTAGACACGAATGAATATATAATGGAACACAGCGCCATGGGTCTTAAATCTTCTCTCCATACAATAATATTAGACCAACTCCAATCCAACTTCAAATCCATCTCTATCTTCAAAATGCCGCAAAATCCACGCAAAACTCACCTCCAACCCAGCGGCAATGGCTTCGCCATCTGAGGAAGATGAACAGTGCCGCGCAATATATTGCGCGACACTGTTCACCAGCGCATACACTGTAGCGCATGTGGTTTTTTTTTTTGATCCCTTAGCTTTTATATAATCACGTTTTTACCCTATTTTTAAAAATATTTTCTGATTATACCCTTTATTAAAAGGTTTTGTGTATTCACAGTTTTACCCTAATAAATTAAAGTTATTCCAATTTGGTCCTTTTTATTATTTAATGATTTTGTTTTGATTTAATTATTATTGATATTAACATTTTTAATAAACTAAAATGAAGTGTATAATTAAAAAATTTAAATGCCATTTTTTTTAATAAATCACTTCATTCCTTCATTAATTCATAAGTTTGAAATGCAATTTTTTTGTTAATAAATCACTTCATTCCTACATTAATTAATAAAGAAAAATACATTAATTGATAAAAACATTAAAAATGAAATACAAATTGAAATGTTTGAGTTATTTTAATAAAAAATGTAATATTTTACCGAATTAAATTGAATTTCTATTAATGTATTAATTTCATAATTTCGTATTGTATTGCAATATTATGTTAATTATGGGGTGAAATGTTAATTGTGGAGAAATATCTAAAAAAGGGAAAGAAATGGAATATTCCTGGGAATATTCCTTATAGAGATAAATTTGAAGTAGTGGGTTGGAGATGGAATAGTAAAATAGAATGACTGTTGAGCTATTTTAGTGCAAAACTTGCACCAAATTAGAGATTTGGGTTGGAGTTGCTCTTAGTGCATGTCAAAATTAAAGCTTGTCTATTTCCATGTCTTTTGTGGCCTCTATGATCATATGCTCATAAGAATCCCATTGAATATGACTTAAACCATAATCTAACCTAGGGACCACCACATACATTATGTACAAAGTGATGACTTCCTTAATTTTGATATGTATCAACTGCTATAACTTCTCAACTACCGGTCGAATTCGAAAATCAATATACTGGATGACCGACCAATTCCATTCGAACTTATAACAAGTTTAATAGGGTTTAGCTATAATTTCTAATTAACATGGTACCAGTCTACTAGAACAATATAATTTTTAAAATTGGGTATTCATAGGACCTGGAAGTTGGAAAACTTAAAAATTTATCATTTGTAAAATTGGATATGTTAATAATTTATGAGGGTTTATAAATAAATTGTATTAAAATAAAAACATTCATTTAAATAAGGGTACTATTGGCATTAAGATGGATGTTTATAGTAATGTTTTAATTTTAAATTTTAGACATAGGTGTGCTTATAAATATAGGTGTTTTTATCATATTTATAGGTGTCAATATCCATACCCTATTAAAAACTCATCTTTACGACTTTATGTTGAACACTTTTTGAAAGGTTTTTGGGGTGAAATGTTATTGGATTTGTATCCATCAGATTTTCTATTATCAATTCGTCCTGAAGAATGTGGACCACTAGATTTACATACTTTGACTCAAAGTGCATGCACTTGTCAAAACTTCTCCATAATCTGTGGTCCACATTCTTCGTCATGATATATTTATTGTTAGGACGAATTGACAATAAAAAGACTGATTTAGTGTACCGTTAGAACAACAACAAAACCCATGACAAAAACATGATAGAATTTGGAAAAAGATGAATGTTTCGGTCTTCGTTATCATGTTTCTACAGTCTTTGACAATACTTTGTAGTTTGTAGTCTTAATAACTTGCACTAGGACTTTGATTTTTCAATCTCATTTAGAAGAATTATTTATTTATTTATTTTAGGGAGATTATTATTCTCTCCCCTATAGTTTTCCATATTCTCTAATCTCCCCCTTCTAGTTTCAAAATTCTCCAATTTCCCCTCTCCCACGCACAAATACTACCAATCTCACCATATAAAAATAGGCATAGGAGGGGGGAAATTAGAGAATTTTAAAACTAGAGGGGGAGATTGGAGAATATGACAAACTTCAAGGGGAAGAATGATAATTTGTAGTCTTAATAACTTGCACTAGAAATTTGATTTTTCAATCTCATTTAGAAGAATTATTTATTTATTTATTTTAATGTAGTTTATTTGGAGGGGAAAAAAAGAAAGTTCATAACCCGACACCATGCTACCATATATGCAAAGTTCTTAACCCGACACCATGCTAGTACTTTATAAGAGTCATCCTTTGATTGGGAGGGAGATTTAAGTCATCAGATATATCATCTAAATTCTAATACTGGGATTATCAAACTAATTAGTAAATGAACATAGAGAAACAATTGCAATCACTCAAATATAAGACAAATAGATAATAAACAGAAATAGTAGCAATATATTTGATCCTAAGAGCACCAATAGCATATTTGAGTGCATTGGGATAAAGTTGCACCATGCCTCCCCTGTCCGATAAGGCGATAATTGCCACAAGGATGCCACGTTATCTGGATGGGGTATGCAAGCTATTTTTCCTCATCCTGAGGTGAGTTGTACTAGATAATCTAGTGCTAGAAAACATCATATTGTTCACTCTGCATTGACACCACTAAAGCATTATCTCCATCAACTACAATTAATGTGCTCTCAAATCCAATCTGCACTCATTTGGAAGAATGCTACCAAATATAACAGGGATGGAGATTTCAGTTGTCGAATATATCATCTCAAATTCCAATACTATAACTACAAACTAATTAGTACATGACATAGGGAAACAACTGCATTTACCCGAACAGAATAAGTAAGAAAGAAAGATAATCAAGGAAAATAGTACCACAATATTTGATCCCCAAAACGATCCCCAAAACACTGATGAATGTATAACTTTAACCAAAATGTAATATCCGACAAAAAGATGAATGTGAATTGCATCTTCTAAAATTCAGCATAACTGCTGATCTCCTACCAAATAATATAATATTCCAACCAGACCTGTCAAAAATGTGGATAACCAAAAGATTATGGAGCTTACCATTTCACTAAACTTTCAATTTAAATATAGTAAAGAATGATGGTCATCCAACAGGGTAAGGAAGAAGAAAAAACTGGTGAGATGCATAAAAAGTGATCAAGCTGTCCATAAACATTCAACAGGGTAACAAATTGAATTATCAGCAAACATGCAGCTCAAGGAGACAAATTTGCAAGTCATTGAGGTTTGGGAGGACCTAGCTATAACCGTTTTACTAATAGTATTAGCTTAAGAAATGCAAAGGTTCTCATGCAACATGTTGGAAGAATTATGGCAGAATTACCAATTAACAAAAATAGTTGGTCAATTATCTGATCAGATGATGCCATTCATCCATACATTCATTTGTCAAAGCTTCGTCAAATGCTACTAGTCATGCCTAAATAAAGGAATGTATACATAGGGATTCATGGTCTACTTGTTAACATGAATCACAATTTTACATACAGAATAAACTCGAAGAATTAGCAATACTCTTTCCATAAAGTGTGCTGGTTTCCAATGTCTCATACTTTGACTCGATAAGAGTGAAACATTACCATTATTTCCTGTAAGTGATCCTGGTGTATTATGGCTCATATTAAACAAGACAATCGTCATTTACCATTAGAGAGAAAGGCAGCCATAGTTAAGCATCAATTCGGAAACGGAAGAAAAATTCTAGCTATAATTAATTAAATTGAAACTATTTTAAATAAACTATCAGCTTGAAACAGATCAGAAGTTAAAAATAATACATCAACAAAGACCTCTAAATCGGGCTCCAGGAGATACGACCTTCCTTGTAAATCTCCAATGAAGAAGCATCTTGACTTGGCCAAGAAATTAGGCAAGCCCAGTTTCCTCACCTAAGTATCCAACTATCATAAGTCATTCATAGCAACAGTAACCTCACAGACAAGTGAAAATTCTCCCTCTCTAATGGTGCCAGCATGTTCAGTCCTGCCCTATAAAACCTTTAATCACAAAATGCCAATGACCTCACTCCTTGAACAACTACTACTTAAATAGGGAATCACATTAAGCATCACACACAAGAAGAAGAATTTGATAATATCTTAACTTTTAATGTCTTGAAACTAACTTTTCCCCAAAGAAATTTTTAGACTAAATATGTTATAGCTTTAGAAATAGAACAGCTTTGCAGCATAATATACACATACAATAACAACAATGCAGATACAAGCAAACTTCATGGGAAAGTGCAACCTACCTTTAGCCCATCAATCATAGTTTACCCTTCTCCATCTTCTGCTGCCTCATGTACTCGTGAAGTCTCTCCGCCTTTCTTCTCATCCCCGCTATCATCTCTTTGGTCGCCTCAGTTATCTGCTTTGGCAAATAAACCTCCATGTAATCGAACCACTCCCCAAGTGTCATCTTCTCCAAATCAGGTTCTTTCTCCTGAACACCACTTCCTACATTAACTCCAGCAGTATTACTATTCTCCCCAACATCTCTATTAACATCAATTTCTACTCTCTCCTCAACCTGATCACCACTCTCTTTAACATCTCTATTAACAACATTATCTTCAGCCTTGTCATTACTCTCTGTAACATCTCTGTTAACTTCAATTTCTACTGTGTCCTCAACGTCTCTACCACCTACCTCTTCTTCTGATCTCAACTTTTCATTATTTTCAACTTCAACTTGACTACTCTCCGGTGGAATTTCAGTCAAGTTGAGGTTGAAAATGATGAAAAGTTGAGATCAGATTTTTCATTATTTTCTCCACATACTTCTTCACATTTCATCTCAGATTTTCTCCTTCAACATCTCCACCAGATGCCACTTGTTCTAATTTCAAATTTCCATTGCCCTCGACTTTCAGTAGACCACTCTCTGGTGGCATTTCTTGTAAAGTCTTAATTCCCCCATTCTTCACCACTTCACATTTAACTTCCAAATTCTCCACCAATTCCTCATTCTTCGTCTGGACCCTTGTCTCTCTCGCGTTAACTTGACGCCTTGGATTCCTCCTCAGCACCAACTCTTCCTGGACGGCGGCCTTAAATTTGACCGTATTCGAGGTTTCCTCGCCGATTTTGAAGTTGTCGTTGTCGTGGAGGTCCACCGGGGAGTTGGAGAGAGATCGGTAGTGTTGACTGTTGAGAATGGTAATATATATATATATATATACACACTAGATTTTCAGATCAGTGCAGACTGATATAATTAGATGTTCAATGTGAGCAATTCGTTTTACATATTTTAACTAAAATGTGTATGTACTTATTAAAACTAGTGGTTCACATTCAATATCTTGATGAAATTATATCAGGATACACTGACCAGATCGAGACTATATATATATATGTAAGTCAGTGCGGAATGTAAATATCAAATTTTCTATTGTCAGTCCGTTCTAACAATAAATATATCATGATGAAGAATGTGGACAACTAGATTTACATACTTTGACTTAAAGTGTATGTACTTATCAAAACTTCTCCATAATCTATGGTCGACATTCTTTATCTTGATATATTTATTGTCGGGATGAACTAATAACAGAAAGACTCATATATATATATATATATAACTTGATCGCCCGATTTTAGCTCCTGTTAGAGCATCCCAAATAGGTCGAATTTTGGAGCCTCCTTGACTATATTTATGGAGGATCAACCGGAATGTACTCCAATAGACTCTCTATGCCACTCTCTATTTTTTTGTTCCGCCCAAAGGCTCCTCAAATTTAAAGAGCCAAGACATCCTCCCTATTATTTTCTTCTCTCTCCTCAAATGAAATGGGTGGTCAAGATGAGTCCACACCATTCATTTTCTATGGTCTATATTCATCCTCCCTATTTTTTATTTAACCCAATTTTTTTTTTATTTAAACCTAAATAATTCATTTATTTTCCTACATTTTACTGTATACCATTGGCTAGGTCTTGCTAAATTCAATTTTTTTTTTAATCCAAATTGCAAGTTTGCAACTGGTCTTGTAAATAATAATATTTTAAATTTATTTAAAAATAATAATTTTTTAATTTAAAAATAAATAAATAATAATAGAGAGCCATTTTTAGGGAGGCTTGTTGGAGTCTTCACTCCTTATATGGCTTCCTATTCGTAAAAAGTACAACTGACTCCCTAAATCTAAGGAAAAAATAGAGAACCTTGGTAAGGATGCTCTTAACCAAATTTCAATTTTTTTTGATCAGTCTCCACTCTCTGATCTCCATGTTTTAAAAGACACGTGTAATCCTAACATATATATACTAAATAAATTACACACAACACCCTAAGATTTGACCTTTTACACAGAGAAGAAAATTTATCAAAAAAACTGATATTAACCTCCCTTGTTGCTATCAATCAAACTCAATCAAAATTCAGGTTGAAAGGGCATTTATGTCATTTTATCCCATTTTAATATTTTTATTTAAAAAAAAATTAAAGACACATCAAATTAGAAAGTGAAAAATTTCATATTTAATCTTATGAAATTATGAAAATTTGTTTTTAATCACATGCACTAGTTTAATTATTACTAACAAGCCATGAAAAAAAAATAAAAAAAATCACCCCATAGCTAAACAATTATAAAAAATTAAAAATACCCTTTTTTTTTTCTTCATTCTTTTTCTCATCTCTCTTTTCTCGCTCTACAACATTTCTCTTTCAAATATATACAGATTTAGTTACAAAAAATCAATTAAAAAAAAATAATCAAAGTTGAGTTAAAAAAAGAGAGGCAAATGTCACCATTTTTGTTTAAGATGTATAAAACTTTAGTTTAATTACATTATTCACTCGATGGGTTATGGACCTTTGCTTGTTTGTTGCAATATTGGTTGAAGATTTTGAGAAACAAAAAAATGGAAACAGTATGAATTGCTACAAAATTAAAGTATTTCATGTTGCAAAGAGTGTTGCTTTATAACATGAAATAATCACGAGAAATACAAGCAATAACTAATGTGAAATATAAGTCACGATAAATATGAAATACACCCTAACCCACCCACATGAAATGCAAAATTAAACCATCGTGAAATGTAAAATTAGACCAACATAAAATATGAAATCACAAATCGAATGATGGGCCTACGAAAACTCTCTTCCTCTTCACCTCTAGTTTCTCTATTATCTCTCTCTAGAAACAATTTTGTCTCTCTATTTGTTCGGACTGTTTGAATAGTGAGTTGGGGACAGTTTAAATGAGGGAATTTTACCTTTTAAATAGTTAAAAATGGTAAAAGTATTGCATATGGTGAAAAATAAATTTTGATAAAATTATAAATTTCAACATTTCCCCTTGATTTAAATGACCCCCACTTTGTGGACTTCAAATGATCCACCTTAAATTTTTAAATTTCTTTCTAATATGTCCTTGTGCATCAGCAAGTGAGTAATCCAAACATTTTCCATCAAGAGATTTACTAAATTCAAGTCGCCAAACTCACTTTTTGTTGTACATGTGACTACCATTCAAATTCATTTTTTTCATTCTCAAGTGATAAGCCATACATAATAAAGGAACATTGTTATATTTTTATTTTCAAACAAATCCAAATGTTCATTTATAACATAAACCTTATTTTGTGACGAGATGAAAAACGAAGTTGAAGTGAATATTAATGAATTGATGTGGATTAAAGTGGCATTTTGGTAAAATAATAAACGAATAATTAAGCAATTTGTAAATAAAAGTATAACAATGTCTCTTTATTATGGCTCAGAATGGCTTATCCATGAAAAAGTTAATTTGAACGGTTGTCACTTGGAGAACATAGAGAAGAGTAAGGGCTTCTTTGATTTTTTTTTCACTTAACACTTAATGGCACTCAATGGGTTCAATTAAGATGTTCTGTTTTATATTTTAAGTGATAAAATCACTTAAATAACTCTTAAAATCACTTTTTTGTATAAAAGTGAAAATTTTACCACTTTTCACTTAACTAAAAACAACTTAAATTTATATTAATTATTTATTTCCAAAACAATCCTAACAAACATAATATATTTCCAGTTTTCATTCTTTCATGATCCTAACCATATTAATATATTTTTTTCTTCTCACCTTTAAAAAAACAACTCCATTGGAATCCAATTTTTTATTTTCAGCTATATTCTTTTAAGGATTATTTTTTTTTCAATAATTTGATTAGTTTATTAATTTTATTTTAGAGTTTGACATCTCTTTTACTTATACAATTTGAGATTATATCTATCATTAAAATTATCAAAGTTACATCTAGATAGACACAGAACAAAATCAAAGTGAGGGCCTAAAACTATAATTGTTTTAATAATTTTTTCAATATACTTTTTTGAAGTATTTAAATTACTTGTTGTATATTGTCTTCTAATATATTAAAATATAAATATATAATAAATAATAATTTAAATTACTTGCTATAGTTGTCTTTTAATATATTAAAATGTAAAATATATAACAAATAATAGTTAAAAGGGTATAGATGTAAAATTATTTATTTTCAGATATTTTTAACTTAAAAAACAAACAACTTATCACTTATATTCAGGTTTTAGTGGAAAAAAAAAACATGTTATTAAGTTTTCAATTTTCAGTCACTATTCGATTTTCAATACAATTTAGTATTGTTCAATTTTCAGACAAAAAATCAAAGCAACCTAAGTGAGTTTAGCAATTAAGTCTAGCAAATCTATTTCCTTCGATTATAAATTATATCCATACATAATTTAGAAGGAACAACTTTAATTCTATTATTCATAGGAAAAAAAAAAAAAAAAGATTACTGATACTTAATCATGAAAGTAGATATATGTTTTCAATCTTGAGAAACAAAAGTTGCTTAATTTAAACATCACTTGAATACAGTAGAAAGTAAACTCCCTAGAAAGAGTAAATTAACAAATACAGATGATATTCGAGTAACTGATGGTGAAACTCGCCCTTTATCCTTCCTTGTTATAATCCCTTCAACAATTGCATGATTGATGATCAAAATGTAAATGGGGAGGAGAATTTGTCCCAGCATCTTGTCCCAGTTGCCTACGAACACAGTTCTTGTAATCCCACCAACCAAGCATGTCACGTTCAGGATTATTACAAAAACCATTGGAACAAGAAACATCGGAGATGTTCGGAAATCTATTTTACCCATTCGGTATATTTTAGCTTGTTCTTCGTCCAAAACCTTATTTGTTGGTTGGAAACTGGCTTGTCTCAAGCCAAGAGTTTTCATAATGGCATCCAAACTTCCATATAAATGAGATGTGACTGATTTTATCATCCAAAGCCTCTGTTCATTTCTCCATGTCTCAATTGAACCTCCTGTTGAAAGGACTTCTTGCAAATGCTTCAAAAGGGCAGATAGGCAAATGAAGGAAAATATCATGAAGAATGGACTTGAAACCTGTGACAAATTAAGGCACATACATGTTAGTATTTGAGGTATTTATCAGGATTATTGATTTGTAATGCTACAAAACTTATTGTCCTATGTAAGAATCGGTGATCTTGCATAAAATTTATAAAGTCTTTTTTTATTTTTAAGGACAGTAGTTACCTCAGGATACAGAGAGATGCCATTCAACAGACACAACTGAGGGACAGTAGCAAAACACCAGAGAGGCAAGCAATAAAAAAGAGGGAAAAGTGCAAGTTCTCCATAGCATAAACTCTGAAGAAAAGACATTCTTAGTGATCCATATGTCAGAGGACAGAATCTTGAAATGCCAACTTGAATCAATCCAGAACTCCATCTGATGCCTTGAATCAATAGGTCATTCAAATTTGTGGTTGAAGAACCCAAAAATTGTGGCCTGGATGGGGTAAGATAGGTTGATTTCCAGCCTTTGCAATGTAAGATGAATCCTGTAAAGAAATCCTCTGCCACAGATTGATACAGAAAGCCAACCTGACATCAAAAACAAGTAGAGATAACTTCATGTTTTGTCGATAAACAGTTGGCAAGATTATCGTCTTTGTGCTCATATATACATATACAGATATACTTACCTTTTCACCCCATTCTGTGTTGGATTCATATGCGCTGGAGGCTAAAACTTTAGCCTCCTGCAGCAATGTGCTGGAGAGGTTCCCACCATCGACATTGTTTTGACGAATGGATTTAATGAACAAATTTGATGAACCAAAAGAATTTTTGAGTTCTAAAAGGTCAGCACCTGTTTAATTTCATCCAAGTTAATACCCAAAAGGCAAAAACCATATCCATTTCAAAATTGTATAAACTTATTGACATACCTTCTTGTGCAAAATGTCCATATAATGACTCTCTCTTGAGATAATAACCAGTACCAGACAAGACAGGTCCAGTATGTCCATCCATACCATACCAAGTCATCTTCAATGTAGAAAATAATACATAAATTAACAACAGATTATTAACTAAAATGTTAAATTCATACAAATAAGCTTGCATTATTAGATTTGATTAATTTGCTCACCCCATAAGCAGACCTTAATTGACCGTCGTAAATATCATGCTCTCCTACATTGTGAAATTTCTGGGGGAACTGAACATATGCTAAAGAAGCAGAGATTTTTCGGTCAAGATGGAAACACATAGCTTGTCTAGCTGAACCTGCGTCGACACAATACATGTCACAGTCTAGTCCAAGTATGTATGGAGAATTGCTTATAACGCCAGAGGCCCGAAGCTGCAAGCAAGCAACAAATTTGTTAAGGAGTTGATCAGCAAATTTCTATAATCTGAACAATCATCAATTCTGGGGTTTGTGTAGAGAATCATACGAGAACGTTGAGGGCTCCACCCTTGAAATGATGAGAATGAGAAGGCCTTTTTTCGCGAGATACATATACAAGAAGGGGCAAATTAGTATGATCATCTTGCAGAGTCTCACCAGAAGTATCTTGTATTACCTGTAAAAACTTAATTAGATTATATAGTTTTTTCATGTAACTTGATTAAATTTCAAAACATAATTAATAGGTTATATAAGTATGAAAAATTATAAGTTTGGGAACCCTGCATGTTTTTTCGTACAGGATTCGATTCTACAACGTTAAGGAACATATTACATGTCATTGCAACTTTGATTATTGTGTGAAAAAACGTATGAAATAATCTACCTCAATGATACAAGGATGATCTCGTTTGTTCCCCCAATATTCTCCATCTTCTTTACTGCTCTTTAAACATTCCTTAAACATATCATATTTTTCCTACACCGAAATTACAACAATCATACATCTAATTATGTAAATAATCAAACTAATAGGTATAATAAAGTAAAAATTAATTAAATTCACATACACCTCCACCATGAACACAAGCACAATAATTGAATGATTTGTTTGAACAAACCTTAATCTTCAACTCCTCTGCCATAAACCGATCTCTGTCAACATAATTACTACCATCGTGGTACTCTGGTGCAGAAAAATAGATCAGTGGACACCTTGTTTTGACTCCATAGCTCCTGCAGAATGGGAGCCACCATTTGGCAAACTTATAAGCCTCTCGCATGCCATGCAAAGTTTTAGGAGACCCCCCATCATCAGATAAATACACATTAAGCTTCTCTGGTGGATAATCAAGCGCCATAGCCGATAACACAGTGTTCATCACCTCAAAAGTAGGCTCCTTCTCTGGATCTGCTGTGCATATGAACACGTCGATTGCAGGAAGTTTATCGTCGTCAGGCAATCTTTCGGGGAAAGCAGTTCGATATACCGGATTCCAGTGATAAGCTCGGCCAATGAGCCATATAAAGGATAGAAGCAACTCGGAGGCAAAGACTAGAAGCCATGGAATAATTGGTGCAGGTCTGGTTTCTTGGAAGAGAAAAGAAGCTCTATAGTAGACCAAGAAAGCTAGAGCTATGCAGTGAAAAAATGCATGAAATTTGTTGATGATGATTGAAAAATTATTGGCATGGCAGAGATGGAGAGGGAGATCATGATTCTCCATTGCTGACTAAACTATGTTACTTGTGATAAGTGTTGTATGATAATTTGGCACAAGCACGAGTATCTGGTTGTGGGTGTGGGTTGCTTATAAAGAGATGGAACTGTAAAACACCTTTGACTTGTTGCAGCCACCAGGATTGTTTTCCACCATTCATTTCAAAGTGATTCCTTTCCTTGGACAACAAGGTCCAATTGTTTAAAGGTATTTCTACTATCATTCTTCTTTCCTTGGACAACAAGGTCCAATTGTTCAAAGGTATTCACCACGTGTCAATAACATAAATAAAAAAATAAAAAATTTTGCATGGCTTGGTAATAGTGCTAAATCAAATTGGTATTTTCGTTGAAATATGATGTTAAAAGTGAAAAAATTAAGCTAAAAGATCTTTTTTAATTAAAAACTCTTTTTTAATTTTTTTCATCGTTAGGTTATCACTTAGTAGAGCTTTTTGATGATTAAAAAAACTATCTTACGTTTACTTGAAGAAACTCAAATTTTAGGTTTTTCCAAATAGATCTTTTTAAACTTTTTTAATAACATTAAAATGTCTAATATTATTTAAAATAGTTTTTTAATATTTTGGTAATTATACCATTTTAAAAAGTTTTTTCTAATAAAAGCTCTATATCTAAAAGATCCACTTGAAGAAGCTCTTCCAAATGTACTAAATGAAAATCGTTAGTCGTTTGATTGTCAATTAAAAAAAAGTTTTTTTAATTATAGAATTACTAAAATACTCTAACAAATATTAAATTATAGGAATATATCGGAGATTTTAGTGTTATTAAAAAAACTCCAAAAGATATACTTGAAAAAGCTTTAAATTTGAGCTTCTCCAAGTAACGTAAAACAATTTTTTTTATTTATCCAAAAGCTTTACTGAGTAACAACCAAACGATACCAAAAAATATAAATAAATAAAAAAATAAAAAAAATTGAAAACCATTAGACAAATTCTTCCAAACGGATACTATCAAATTAATTAAAAGGAAATATAGCGGTAGCACTTTTTTGAAAATAAAAAAAGCTATGGGCTCATGTTGAACACTTTTTTGAAAGGATCATGGGGTCAAATGATATTGGATTTGGGTCCACAAAGTACCGGTTGGAGTCTTAATAACTTGCACTAGGAATTTTATTTTTCAATCTCATTTATCTCATTGAGTTTATTTGGAAGATTTATTTATTTATTTATTTTAATGTAGTTTATTTGAAAAAAAAAATGAAATATATATATATATATATATAATTGGGGACTTTTTTGTGAAGAACTTGAATCATCGGCTTGCCAATAAAATTGAGGGCTTTCCTTGGGCGACACGCCTTGGTTTTCCTTCCCACAGATTTCCAACATAATTTCTTCTAATACTTTTCTATTTCGTTTATTGTTTGGCGTTTGTTCTGCTGCTTAACACTTAACAGAGCAACATGCTTTCTCATTGTGGGCGGCTAGAGCTGATTCATACCTATTAAAGTTGCAAAGTGAGTCGCCACATATCAAGCTGATTCAGCTATTAAATTATGCTTCCCGGATTATATTAAATTGATGTAAAAAAATCGCATAGCAAAATCAATTTGGTATTTTACTCATAAAGCTACAGCAAACAAATAAACAATACCTAACAAGTAGACATATTACTCAATGAAATCATGCAAAGTGCTTTAAGACTTCTGTACCAGACCCATGCATAAAAGAAAAAAACTTGAGTAAATCGGATGCACTGTGCATCCCCCGTCCAGAATCCAGATCATTGCCACGTTATCTGGACGGGGTGTGCAGGGTGCACGCCAAGCTCCTTTCCTACATAAACAACCAACAAGGCTTTTTGACCTTTGCAAGATGGCATTACACAAGAAAGTCAAGCTATTTTTCCTCATATTGTTTGTTCTGCATTGAAATCACTAAAGCATCATCTGCATCAACTACAATGTATGTGCTCTTAAATCCAATCAATAACAGACAACCTCAATCATAATTCACAAAAGACAACCTCCCATGATCACCTACCAGTAGCTCTACTTGTTTTGATTTTGAAGACATCCAAATTCCAATATTGAAATTATCAAACTAATTAGTATATGAACATAGGGAAAAAATTGCATTTACCCAAACATAATTAATAAGAAATATAAGATAATCAACAGAAATAGCAGAACTATATTCTATCCTAACACCAATAGTTTGGTGAATTTAGCTTCATATTACTGTATGCACACCTACAACCATTGCAAAAGCATATTTGAGTGCATTGGATGCACCATGCCTCCCCTGTCCAATCATTACCACATGGTGTGTGTATATGCCACATTATCTGGATGGGGTATGCAGGGTGCACGCTGGAGCAACTTTCCTACATAAACAACCAACATGGTTTTACAACCTCAGAAAATGTATGCCTGCATAGGGTATTCCTAATTCTCCATTGTTATATCAACATTACACAAGAAGGCCAAGTTATTTCTCTAAAGGAAAAGGAGGGTGGAAAACTAAAACAAAAAGCTATAGGATTCCGGTATGGAGAATTCCCTAGGCTTACAAACAAAACTATAAAATTTGTAACTAAATTGCATTTATTCATGATAAGAGAGATAAAACAATATTACCCTGTCTAATCATGCTATCAGTTCAATAAGAATGTAAAAGCACCATATGGACAAAATTAACCCTGGAGAAATCTATAGTAGACTCGACTAGCTTAGATCCCAATTATTATTTAATACCCAGGAAGGCAGGAAGCATTAATTTCAGCTTTCAGAAATGCATTCATTCTCTATTTATAGAACATATTAACGAAGGATGCACATCTATGGCCATTTATTGATCACCAACTTATTAAAAAGAGAAAAGAAAAAGGTATAGTGATTAATATCCGGACATCTTGTAGTTAGGTCATAGGTGGCATTATTCCAAAGATTGGTTTGACACGATTAAGTACACAAACATGGGCATCCATCACTTTCACAAAGGTTGACAGACACCAACCAGAAACTAACAACTCCAGCATCCAGCTCTCCTCGTATACCCTATATCACATGGGGTTCTGCAACAGCCACAATCACCTCCTCAATTGCAACTACAACCACAAGTTTACCTTGGCTTTCAACAAATAAAAAAGTTCAAATCTATTCTGACCCCATCAACACCAATTTCTGAAACTAGGTATTGATTGATGTTTCAATTATTGGTTCGGTAGCTCAAGATATCAACTTACAATTTTACCCACTGATACAATGATACACCTTTGATAAACTTAATGATACTATTGATCTACCGACATATCAAGTTAAATGTGCTCTCATTCATAACATGCCTTTACTCTGGGATTTTGTATTGTTAAAAGCATATTATGTTTGCTCTGCATAGTATGCTTTTAACAATACAACCTTCTCTGTAAATCTCCATTCTCCAATGAAGAAGCTTCTTGACCTGACCAAGAAATTGGGCAAGCCCAGTTTCCTCACCTAAGTATTCAACTATCATAAGTCATTCATAGCAACAGTAACCTCACAAACAAGTGAAAATTCTCCCTCTCTAATGGTGCCAGCATGTTCAGTCCTGCTCCACAATACCTTTAATCACAAAATGCCAATGATCTTACCTGTAAAGCACGGACACTCCATTTTTAGGCTGGGGTGTGTGTCAGACACACGTGTCTTGCCATGTCGTGTCCTAGTTTTTATAGATTTGAAGTGTCCCTGTGTCGTGTCGCCGTGTCGGTGCAACATAGGATCTCACTCCTTAAAACAACTACTACTTAAATAGTGAATCACATTAAGCATCACACACAATAAGTAGAATTTGATAATATCTTAAACTAACTTTTTCCCATAGAAATTTTTAGACTAAATATGTAATAGCTTTGCTTTTAAAATAGAGCAGCTTTGCATCATAATATACACATACAATAACAACAATGCAGATACAAGCAAACTTCATGGGAAAGCATAGATATACCCATCTCAACAGTACCTAACAACAAGAATCTAAAAGGAAACAATAAGACTAATCAAGCAACTAATCATCAACCAAATGAAAAGTGCAACCTACCTTTAGTCCATCAATCATAGTTTACCCTTCTCCATCTTCTGCTGCCTCATGTACTCGTGAAGTCTCTCCGCCTTCCTTCTCATCCCCTCTATCATCTCTTCAGTCGCCTCAGTTATCTGCTTTGGCAAATAAACCTCCATGTAATCGAACCACCCCCCAAGTGTCATCTTCTCCAAATCAGGTACATTCTCCTGAACACCACTTCCTACTTTAACTCCAGCAGTATTACTATTCTCCCCAACATCTCTATTAACATCAATTTCTACTCTCTCCTCAACCTGATCACCACTATCTTTAACACCTATATTAACAACATTATCTTCAGCCTTGTCACTACTCTCTACAACATCTCTGTTAACTTCAATTTCTACTCTCTCCTCAACCCGATTACCACTCTCTTTAACACCTCTAGTAACAACATTATCTTCAGCCTTGTTACTAATCTCTGCAGCATCTCTGTTAACTTCAATTTCTACTGTGTCCTCAACATCTCTACCACCTACCACTTCTTCTGATCTCAACTTTTCATTATTTTCAACCTCAACTTGACTACTCTCCGGTGGAATTTCCGGCGAATTCCTCCTCCGTCCCCTACCCCTACCTCTACCCCTACCTCTACCTCTACCTCTTCCCATCATTTTACTCGATTTCTCCATTACTTCTTCACATTTCATCTCAGATTTTTCTCCTTCAACATCTCCACCAGATGCCACTTGTTCTAATTTCAAATTTCCATTGCCCTCGACTTGCAGTAGACCACTCTCTGGTGGCATTTCTTGTAAATTCTTACCCCGTCCCCGACCTTTTCGTGTCACAATTCCCTCATTCTGCACCACTTCACATTTAACTTCCAAATTCTCCACCAGTTCCTCATTCTTCGTCTGGGCCCTGGTCACTCTCGCGTTAACTTGACGCCTCGGATTCCTCCTCAGCACCGACTCTTCCTGGACGGCAGCCATAAATTTGACCGTAATCGAGGTTTCCTCGCCGATTTTGAAGTTGTCGTTGTCGTGGAGGTCCACCGGTGAGTTGGGAGAGAGATCGGTAGTGTTGAGAATGGTACCATTGGAGGAATCTAGGTCTTCGATGGACCATTTGCCCGATTTGGATTCGATTAACAGGTGCTTTGTTGAGATGCCGTCTTCGGAGATGGAAAAAGTGTTTCCGCGCTTGATTCGGCCGATTCGGATGGTGGATCCGGGTTTGAATTCCAGGGTTTCACCAGAACGTGGACCCTTGACTATGATAAGCTGAAGACCTGGTAATGGCGATTCCATGAATACTGGTGTTGTGAGAGAGAAACAGAGTACAATATTGAGAATAGTTTCAGACTTTGAGTCGAGTTTCAAAAAAAATTGAATCGAAAATGGGCGGCTAGGTTGTTTGGCTCCTGTTAAATCGATTTCAATTTTTTTGATTTCTCTGATTCTCCCTCCCTTTCAAATCAGTCTCCAATCTCCATGATTTAAAGGACACGTGTAATCCTAACATATGATATATATTTGGGACAATTGCACAAGCGTACACTTACTTTAGTTAATATTGCACTCACCGGCAATGTTTGTTAAAATTACGCAAACCTCCCTAATTTTCATTGACAAACAAGTAGGGTTAAAAGTGTCTTTTTACATAACAATAAATATTTAAAAACATAAGAAATTATGGAACAACCCGAAACATTTTTATAATTATAAATATACCTAGATATAAATTATAAAGAGACCCAAAAGTTTTTAAAATTACTTATTCAAATAACCAAAGAAAGAACAAAAATAATTCAAAAACATTTTTTTTTTTTTTTTTTTTTTTTAATCTGGGTTTCTACTATCTCTTCCATGGGAGGAGATCCACATATTTGATCAAAACCCAAATAAAAAAAGCTCGTCCTTTTAGTGAGTTGTTGTTCAACCTTCCAAATCCCAACACCATCAACACCATCAATTTCACTTATTTTCTCTTTCAAACCACAAAAAACTCAACAACAACAAAAAAAAAAAAAATTAAAAAAAAAAAAAAAAAAATCTAGGTATCTATAGATTTCTACACCGAATTATTTTTTCTTTGTTTTTATTTTTATTTTTCATTAATTAATTTTGAGGAGTTGATATTGATTCGAAAGTGAAAAGTGTAAAAGATGAAGAAAGTTGTGTGTGTTTGAGGTGGAGATGGGATTGGGCGATTGGCATTCAAAGCAAGAACTGGGTATAAGGTGTTCAATGATTTCCAGCTTACCTCACCACCACTTTTTGTAACATTTATAGTGACCCTCCTTGGCACAACTCTCAATCTAAACTTGACAAGTCGAAATCTAGTGAGCAATCCCTCTTACCTTTAAGTTGACACTAAATTTTCTCCAAATATATAATAATATTGGAGATGTTCTAATAAAGATATATTATTATATTTATATTTTTTTAAAAAAATTCAATTATTCACTAATAACATAAACCTTACTTGGTGACGAGATGAAGTTGAAGCAAAAAATAAGTGAATCGATGTGGAGTTAGTGGCATTTTGGTAAAATAATGAACAAATTAAGGTTTATGATATAAATAGGTAACTGTTATATAACTTATGTGCTAAATAAAAGCATAACAATTTCTCTTTATTATATATGGCTCATCATAGACGGTTGTTACATGGAGAACAGTAAGTGAGTTTGGCCACCGAATCTAGTAAATCTATTTCCTTCAATTATAAATTATTCATACATAAAGTAGATATATGTTTTCAAGCTTATCGATAAACAAAAAAGTTGCTTAGTTTCTTTTCCTTTTGCTTGGAATAAGTCCTTGAAGAATGGGATAACTAAGAAGTAAATGGTAGGAAGACAAGAAAACCTGTCCAAACATCGCTTCAATATTGTTCTCCAGTATCACTCTCCTCAGGCCACCAAAGAAGCATACCAGGTTCAATATCCCCAGGATTATCAAAGGAACTGTAAACATTGCTGCTCCCTGGAAATTGAACCTACCCTTTTCGTATTTCTCGAGCTTTTCTTTGTCCACTGCCTTGTTTGTTAACCTTAAATTGGCTTTCTGTATGCCAATCCGCTTCATGATCGCGTCTAGGCATCCGAATAGGCTCCCGGAAACTGACTTTATAAACCACATCCTTTGTTCATTCCAGAATGTCCTCAATGTCGCCCCAGTAGAGAGGACCTCGTATAGATGCTCACAAAGGGAAGATATATACACAATTGAAAAGACACCAAACCATGGACTTGAAACCTGAAATTTGAAGTTACGAAAAGCACACATATAATTAGCTTCATCATCAGATCGACGTAGTCAATGCATATATAATATGATATTGCTCAAATGGACAGGTTACCTTAGGGTACAAGGCAGTGCCATTAATGAAACACAATTGAGGAACAATGGAATACAAGAGAAGAGCCACAGACAAAAGGGGCTGCAAAGTGAAGTATCCATAACACATGCTTTGAAGAATGGACATTCTAGACACTCCATAAGTGAGAGGGCTGAATTTTGAGAGACCAACTTTAATCAATTCAGAGTTCCATTTCATTAGCTGTACCATTGCATCCTTCATATCAATGGTTGTGCATCCCATGAAACACGGCCTTTTCGGATAAAGATACACTGATGTCCACCCTTTGCAGTGCAAAAGGTACCCTGTGAATGTACTCTCCAACATGCATACATAAGAGAACCCTATCTGCATATTCACATATCATGTTTTTGTAATTGTCAAGCTTTTTCAAGATTAATAAATCATTAGTGATGATGACTCTTTTTTAGTACTATATATAACACACTTGCCTCTTTACCCCAATTTGTGTTAGCTTCATAGGCACAAGAGGCCAAAAGTTTGGCATCTTCTAAGATGGAAACTGATGAATTTTCTTCCTTTCTGGAGACATCTTGAATATTGTAATTAGACTTAAGTGAAGCAATTAACTTGGTAGAATTACCAAAATTCTTTTCTGGGTTAAGAAGATATTTATCTGGCATATACCAAAATAAACAAGTTTATTAGCAACGAAGAAGAGTCCATTGTACCTAATCTGCCACTTTTAAAAGGAGGCATATGTTACCTTCTTGATTTGGGCTCCCAAATAATGCATTTCTCTTTAAGTAAAAACCGGTTCCTGACAGTAGAGGTCCTCTAAGCCCATCCATACCTTGCCACTTCGTCTGAATTGGATCAAAATTTGATAAAAAAAGATTGTGATGAAGATCAACCATTCAAACCCTCAAAATAATTAGCCAAAAAAAACATATATATCATTCGGGTTTCAGGTTTCAGTATTATATTTAAATTAAGTAAAATTAAGGACTTTCAGTCTTCAAATTAGTTATTTAATTTTAAAAATCGATATCTATGATTGGCCCAATTGGTCTTGTATGTTGTCCTAATTGATTCAACACGATTTTATACCAGAGAAGATTGTCATGTGTACCGTGTAAGCAGATCTAGCTTGGCCATCATAGATATCATTCTTGCTAACGTTGTAGAAAAGCTGGGGGTATTGAACAAAAGCAAGAGATCTAGATATGTGAGGATCAAGGTGAAAACACATAGCTTGTCGAGCTGAGGTTGGGTCATTGCAGTACATGTCACAGTCCAACACCAATAGAAATGGCGCATTACTTAATATTCCAGATACTCGAAGCTGCACGCAACATTATAATATATTAAGGCAAAGATCGTCTTTTTGTAGGGTCGAGCATACGAAAACAATTCTTTATACATAAATTTGATTTTATGATTACGTAGATAATGACTCTTTGTGTGTACGTATATAAATGTGAGAATGTACGTGTACTCACAAGGGCATTGAGAGCTCCAGCTTTGTAACGGTGTGGATAGGAGGGTCTTCTTTCACGAGAGACATAGACAAGCATTGGCATCTTGTTTTTATCTTCATTGTTTTCTTCATCCTTCCTGTTGTCATGCAATATCTACAACAACAACAAAAAAAAAGAACATCAAAGAATAATATATATTTCGCTTTGTTGTTTGTTGTTCTTGTTGTCTTCTCTTAAAATTTGGTTTTGTTTAATTTATTTGCATGCCCATCATGAAATAAATAAATCCAAAAGTATATTCATAAATTAAGGATGCATTATTATTATTATTTTTTTAACCTTATCAGGCCGGCCGACAATTTTACTTTTAATATATTTGTGTCTTGCTTATTTCATTAGCAAAAGACCAATGTTTCTTTAATATATTATGTACAATTTTTATCCGGTAGATAGATACACAATTTAGATATATTTACAGGATATTCAGGGACGGACCATCGTGGAGGCCGGCAAGGGCCATGGCCACTCCAAGATTTTGAATTTTTTTTTTTTATAGAGTTATTATTTTATTATTAAAAAAACAATAGTACTAGTCTATATTCACACTTCACGTGGGCCCTAAGGTTTTGAAAAAAAATTTAATACAAAAGTATTAGTCTATATTCTATGCACACTTCACGTGGGTCACTTTTTATAGTAAAAAATTAACAAATTTTTATTGAACCCAAAGTCTACCTCCAATTTCTGTCTGGTCTAAAATCCATTCCCAATTTTTGTTGTTACTTGTTTCTAGTATTTTCTCCGATGCAAGGAAGTCGAAGATCAAATGCACTCTCATGACATTTTTCTAAATAAGTATACTTAAACACTTTTTAGTTTAACCTACATAGGAGAAAATGCTAATTTGATTGCTTATACCATTATCATGCATACTGTAGAAAATTCGTTAGATACCCTATTGCCCCTCCAACATCAAACTTCTAGTTCTGCCCCTAAGGATATTGACAGTACGTATTTTTTTTTTTTTTTTTTAAGGATATTGACACAATGTAGTTAAGACTTAAGATGCTATAAAGATAATTAAATACAACTCTTATCATAAAAAATCATCCTTATTACAATATGATAAGATTTACCGATAGTAACATCGGCAATGTGATCGTGATCATTGCCTCAAAACCAATCCAGTTATCTTTGACTTTTACCATATAGATTAAATTAAAGCCTCAAATTAGAGAAATTTGTATGCTTATTTATTGGTTGTAGACCCTCTATCGTATCTAGAATGTTTTGGGATGTATGTAGAAAATAATTTTAAATCAATTTATTACCTTCCTTAAATAACTTAAGTAATATACAAATAGTTTATTTTCTGTTATGGGAAATTATCATTCTCTCCCCTATAGTTTGCCGTATTCTCCAGTCTTCCCCCTTTAGTTTTAAAATTCTTCAATTTCCCCCCTCTCATGCCTATTTTTATATAGTGAGATTGATTGTATTTATGCATAGAAGGGGAGAAATTGAAGAATTTTAAAAGTAGAGGGGGGATACTGGAGAATATGACAAATTACAGGGAGAGAATAATAATTTCCCTTCTGTCATTGAAACATAACGAATATATAGAAGAAAAAATTGTATTACGACCAAAGTATAATCATCTATAAAAATTTATTAAACATACATTTAACTAGCTAGTTTAAAGAGAGTATAATCTTAATTATTAAAAGTTCGGTGACAAACTTCCAGTACTTATGGAAAAATTAAACAAAATCTTAAATTAATTGCATACCTCAACACAAGGGGGTCGATCCATCTGAGCGCAATTGTTTTCGTCTTTTTCACCAACATTCTCCACATTTTTCTTGAAAATTTCATATTTTGACTGTAGAGATGATAGTAGCGTCAGCTTATAAGTTTGTTACTTCAATTCCAGAATTTAATAATTAGTCAGAGCAGTTTTAACAGCAGTAAACTCCAAGAAAGAGTATATCACATAATATAAAAACTAATCAGGTTCAGGACCCTGTACATTTTTCGTGCAAAATCCTGATTGAAAAATATATAACTATCTTTATTCTGTACAAAAATTAATTGTATGTAGATATGGGTGAGAAAAGTGATTGCTTAAATTTGCACCAACCTTGATATTCTCTTCCTCCACCTTGAATTGATCACTCCAAAGAAGCCTCTCATTTTCAGCTAATAAGGAGAAATAAGCCTCAGGACACCTAGTCTTGATTCCATACTTGCGGCAGAAGGGAATCCAGGACTTGGCAAATTCATGAGCTTCTTTAATGGCATACAAAGTGATAAATGAGCCTCCGTCATCGGAGAGATACACCGACAATTTTTCCGGCGGGTAGTCGAGTGCCAAGGCCGATATAACAGTGTTCATAACCTCCACAGTAGGCTCTTTTTTGGAATCAGCCGTGCACACGAACACATCAATTCCTGGTAACCTCACATCGCTAGGGGATTTTTCGGGGAAAACGGAACGGGATACGGGAAGCCAGCGAAAGCCCTGACTGAGGAACCAAATGAAGGCGATAATCAACTCAGAGACGGTAACGAGAGACCATGACAAGGTCGGTACGTTGTTTTCGTAGAAAAGGTTTGTGGTGCGATAATAGAGCAACAACAGTACTGCAGTGAGGTGGAAGAGAATGTGAAGCTTGTTAATGGTGGCACGAGGTTGCTGAACTGTACGAGAGTGAAGAAGTACAGGGTCAGCCATATCTATTTGATTTGCTTAATTAGAGATATATGATTCAAGAACTCACAACCCTGCCCCCTTTATATGGACTCGTCTCCTGATCACTTGTCTCATAAAATATTGATGTCGTACTATACGTTCATTCAAAATTACATAATAAGATATATATGGTTACATAAAGCAATTAAAAGACATGAATGTCTTAATCTTAACTCATAGGGTGTGCACTTCTCTATTTTTTACTGAAAGGTTCGAGTCCACCGTACATATTTTATATGTATGTTTGGAGAGTCTTCTCCTAATATTATGATGGTAAATATTCGGGCTGTGCTTAATGTAGGCAGGACCTCGAATGGTCAAATTAAAATAATAATATTAAATAAAATAAAAAACACAGGTGTATTTTCTGATTTGAGTACAAATTATAAATTACAGTGTCCGATGGCAATATGGCATCACTATATATATATATACAAAAAATTTCAAGTCAGTGTATCCTGATATAAATTTGTAAGAATATTAAATGTGAGCCACTCATTTCACATACTTTGACTCAAGTGTATATGCACTTGTCAAAACTAATAGCTCATATTCAATATCATGATAAAGTTATATTAGGATATACTGACTAGATCGGAACTTTATATAGATATACAAGTACATGTACACTCAAGTACGTACTTGAAACACAATCAGGTGCCACTCCTACACGGTGACACGTGATTTCTAAATGCTTGACAAATAAGTGAAGTGGGGGCACATCTTAACCACCCATTCATTGCAATATTTATGTATCATGAGATTATGTGAGGTCAAGAAAAATATCAGATTAGTAGAGGATCCGGATCCATTTTCACAACCCTCCCAAAACTTGTCGGAAAAATAGTTAGTTAAGGAAAAAAAAAAAATCTACATGCACATACGTTCATAAGATACTCCTGACGATCGAATGGTCCTTAGATGAACAACTTTCTATATTAAATTATTAATTTTGTAGCTTGTAGAGCCTACACATACTTAGAGCATCTTCAATTCAGTAGGCCTGGCCTTAGGGGGAGCCCAATAAGACAGCCCCCCAAATTGTAAAAACAAAATTTTAATTTCATATATAATCCATGTATGATTTTAAACTAACAAACACATAAATGAGTTTAAAATAGGCCTATCAAACATATAATTTTATTTTTTTTTAAACTAACAAACCCATAAATGAGTTTAAAATAAGCCCATTGAACAAATATATATATATATATATATATTTAAGAAAGACCCACAAATTATAAACCTCAATTATCATTCTCAAGTTCTTATACCAAGTTAAACATGGGTTGAATCCTATTCCTAGCACCAATTGTCTTTTTTATATCTGAAACGGGAAAACAATAGTACAACACTACTCTTATCACTTATCAAACAACCAGAAGTAGACATCAAACAAAAATCAAAAATCAAATTAGTGTTCTTCAGAACTCTCTTAAATCTTGCTACGAAAATTCATATTTCAGATACAAAATCTCAACTTGAAATCTCAGGGTCCCGAAAAATTTGTTTTCTATAGTTCGCCTCTAGCCCTGAAAATCTCAAGGCCGGCCTTGCAATGCAATAATGGGTTGTGAAAAAATTACATACCAAATAGGACAAATAGACATTGTGTTTAAATATGTCTCTCCAATGCAGTTGTTGCAACTCAATGTTAAGCTGATGTGGTAAAAAAATAATAATATACACTATTAAATTGAATGTCTACTTCCACAGGTTCTGTTAGACAACTATATTGTAGACCAACTCAGCATTTGAAGATAAATATAAAAAATGGTTAAGAAAGTTGTTTGATTAAAAAAAAAATATAATTAATATTTGGACAGGAGTATTTGAGACATTTTTTATTTTTTATTTATTTTGCTGTTTATCAAATAGACTTCTATGGCACATAGGAAATAAGTTTTTTGATATTATTGACATGTCAACAATTATTGAAATGTAAGTCACTCTTACATCGAAGATGCTCTTATATGGTTCAGATCTTAGTATTGTAAATACTGTTACACCTTAATTTGCTCTTTAAATTGTAAAGTATGTAAAGAAACCTCTTTTGCAGAGAGAATTATATCTTCCGGACTATGCTTTAAATATTGATATTGTTAGGATTTGATCCGACAGGTTTTTCACCCAATTGGTGGTAATTTTTTTTTTTTTTTAAATAGTTAAACTTTTTTTTTTTTTTTTTCTTTTCTGGATTTTTTTAAAAAAATAATAATAAAATCAACGTTCCGTGTTAGGTTGGGTTTACCGTTTACAGCGTTTGATTAAAATAAATAAAGATGATTTTCAATAGAGACAACGTGACATAATTACAGAAATGCCTAATTTACTTTTTTTTTTTATCCTTTAGGGCTCAAATGTTCTCAAGAGTAACAAGAAACATTGCTTTTATTATTATTATTATTTTTTTTTTAAAAAAATAACAATTTTAAACATTTATTACAAGAATAGTAAATTGAATGTACGGATGAACTGATGTTAAACTATTAGTAATTGAATAATTCGAATTGTATGTAATCTCTATCCTCTTATAGCTGGTTATTCTTATATTAGATACAAAATATTTGTTCAAAATCATACCTAAATGATATGATTATACTATATCTAAAATATCGGTTATACTATAAATCATGAGATCATGGATCGAGTGATTTGATTTTCACAACTCACATACCATATAAGCATGATTTTGTACAAATATTTTAGAAAACCTAACATTACTCTTATTCTTCTTTATGCAAAACATTTTAAGGGAAAGACACAATTCCGAATATATTTATAGAATGGGTGCATCGCATTCACTGACTATGGAATTAATAACTAGACGACGGCGACTTCCTTGTCGTTATATGATATTAGCAATTAATTAATTACATTTTTCAGTTTGCAGTACTCTCTTAATCTCTATCAATTCGTGTACTAAATTAAATTAACTGATCATCATACACGCACTTAACCAAAAGCAGGTTGCATATATGAACACGTTACTATAGAGAGAATAGAATGTTCTTAACAGTTGTTGTTGAAGTTTCACATTTATTAATAATAAATTAATTGTTCGAATTAACGATGATCTCTCTGTGTTAATCAATTTGTCTATAAAAAACAAAACTAGATCTCGGTTGCTACGTTAGATTAATTGAACCTTATATTAGAAATATAGAATAGTGTTCAACTTATTGTTTGGTTGTGGCAAAAGGAGGAGAGAGAAAAAAAATGAAATACTTATATATATATATATACGGGAGGGATCGGGGGACACAATTTTTGACACGAGATTTGACACGATTTTTCAACCATTGGATTTATTATATTTGAATAGCTTAGATTTAATTAATTGATTTTTTTAGTTACTTCTCATTAATTTCTTTTCTTTTCTCTCTCCTCTCTCATAGATTTACTTTCCTAATCAAAATCTAATTAATATTTTCCCCTCTCCCTTATATTTTTTCCCCCGTTAATTATCTCCACTTTATTTCTCGTCTCACATTTTTCTCTCACACTTTTTTTTTTCTTTCATTAATATTCTGTTTAGAAAAGACTAATTCATTATCTTTAATTCATAATTCTATTAGATAAACTACTTGTCTTTCAACACAACCATGAACAATTTTTTTTTTATAAACAACTAAATAATAAAACCGATGAAAACGGTACGGTACACGGTAAAGTACATAGAAAGTAATTTTGTAGTTTCTGTTGCAAGAGAAATGTGAAAACATCTCTTATGTTCCTATACCAAACTGATAAAACATCTCTGATGTAAATATGTAATACGGTCTATACCAAACTGATAAAAATTGTTACTATTATGTTCACATATCTCTTACAAGTTACAATAAAAGCTATAAAATTGTTTTATACGTTATAAAAGCTACAAAGTTGTTTTATTATTATTATTATTATTATTATTATTTTAAATGTTTATGTACTTTTTGTATTTATTTATTATTTGGTTGTTTATAATTTTTGTTTATTCATGGTGGTGTTGAAAGTAAAAT
Organism: Acer campestre; assembly: GCA_954870605.1. Lineage (NCBI taxonomy): Eukaryota > Viridiplantae > Streptophyta > Magnoliopsida > Sapindales > Sapindaceae > Acer > Acer campestre. The sequence continues at coordinate 9,445,354 of OX940811.1, read as the reverse complement.
AATTTATCTAATAGAATTATGAATTACAGACAATGAATGAACTTTTAATAAATAGAATTATGAAGAAAAAAAAAAGTAGGAGAGAAAAATGTAAGACAAGAGAAATAGAGATGAGAAAATTAACATGGAAAAAGAAAAAAAAATGTAAGAGGGAGGATCAGAGGAAGGGGAAAATTAATTAAATTTTAATTAGGAAAGTAAAAATATGTGAGAGAAGAGAGAAAAGAAAATAAATTAATGATAGATAAATGAGAAGTAAATAAAAAAGAAATCAATTTATTAAATCTAAGCCATTCAAATCTAAAAGATCCAATGGTTGAAAAATCGTGTCAAATCTTGTGTCAAAAATTGTGTCCCCCGATCCGAGATTGTCAAACATCTTGGTCGTTCAAAGAAGTTGAGGATTAAGGAGATTGGTGAAATACCACCAAGTCAGAGAAAGTTCAAGCAAGTGCACAAGTCATACACATGTAGTGCTTGCAAGTAAGAAGGTCACAACTACAAGAGTTGTTCCAAGCATGCTGAGCTTGTATCAAGAATCAACAAAAAGGTGAAGTCCTAATTTGTAAACTCTTTTATTGCTATTCCAAACTCATTTTTTCTAACAAATTTCTATTTCATAGAAAACAACCCAAACAACCTAGAGTAGCAAGAGTTATTTACCTCCAATCTCAAAAAAATTTCGTAGATAGATTTCAATGAATTTATCATCCACAAAAAGATTCAGATCAAAATTCATAAAACTCGATGTGATTTCATCAAGGTCTTTACCGAAATTAAAATAAGGGATTAAAATAAAGTATCTCTTATTTTAATTTCGTATGATCTTATGAAATCACTTTAATTTTTAGGAATTTTAATCTAATTTTTTTTTTAAATGATAAGTTTAATGAAATCTACTTATGAATAACATTTGAGAATTTTTCAAATACTAAAACTATTTATCCTGATTTTATTAAATATAAAGACATCGGAAAAATGGGAGAAATATAAGAAAATTAAAAATAAAATAAAAATCTAATACTTGAAATAAGGAAAAAGGTCTTGGAAGGTGTTTGCGGTAGTTTGCGGAATTGCCTACAAGGTGTTCGACGAATTACCAATTGAATACTAGTAAGGGTGTTGTTGCGCCGAACACTCTTGATGACCATTGGATTAATTTATCATGCAATTTATATTTTTGATACGACACTTTAGATCATTTAAATCATGCCTCATTGTATCACACCACACATTAACATAAGCTGCCTTATTTTAGAAAATTATTCCAGAACTTAGTACATGTTGAGAATGACAGATCCCAAAGACAAGAAAACCCCTGAAATTATAACAGATAAAAGGGTAACAGACGGTGGAATCCTTCCTCTGTCGTTCCTCATTAGTATCCCTTCAATGACTGCATAATTCATAATCAGGATATAAAATGACAGAACAACTTGTAGAACCATCTTTTCCCACTCTCCTGTAAACATCATTCTGTAAACTCCACAAGCAAAAGCTGCCATGTTCAGGACAATTATGGTGACCAATGGAGCAAGCAACATTGTTGATGTCCGGAAATCAAACACCCCAATTTGGTATCACTTTACTTGTTCGTCGTCTTCGACTTTGTTAGTGGGCAAGAAACTGGCCTTTGTTAAACCAAGCTTCTCCATAAAAGCATCCAATGTTCCATATAGATAATATGTAACCGACTTGATCATCCAAATCCACTGTTCATTTCTCCAAGTCCTAAATGAATCTCCACTTGCCAGCACCTCATATAAGTGTTTCAAAAGTGCCGATGCGAAAATGAATATGAATATGTTGGAAAATGAATTGGAAACATTAGGATACATAGGGATTCCATTAAGTAGACAGAGTTGAGGGACAGTGGCGAAACACCAAAGAGGGAAGCAGGGAAGAATGCAAGTTCTGTATAGCCCATGCTCTGCAGTATAGACATTCTCGAAGAGCCATATATTATAGGGCAGAACTTAGAGATGCCAACTTCAACCAATCCACAGCTCCATCTGGAGGTTTGGATCAGCACATCATTCAAGTTTGTGGTGGAAGTGCCCAAGGATTGTGGCCTTGTTGATGTAAGATACACTGATTTCCATCCTTGGCAGTGTAATTTGAATCCTGTGAAGTAATCTTCTACTAGAGAATGATACCGAAAACCTACCTGCAATAAAAAATTTAGTGAATATAATGTATCATTTCTATAATTAAGAATACTCCAATTTTCATGTCTTCCCCACTTTATTTACAGTATTTTCCGGTAGAGAATTATCTATTATAGAAATTTATCAGGTGCGATCCTGTGCGTTCCCAATAGATACCGGTGTTAATTCAATGGATATTGGTGATCCCTCATGAAAAAACAAACAGAATCCCGTACCTGAAAGCTACTCATCTACTATAATGTACAAATACTTGCCTCTTCACCCCATTTAGAGTTATTTTCGTAGGCACATGAGGCTAAAACTTTGGCCTCTTGCAGCAGTGTGCTTGAAGAATCTATGCTATCTATGCTTGGCCGGTAGTTCACTTGGAGAGATTTCAGGAGCTCATTTGATGTACCGAAAGAATTTTTTAGCTCTGTGAGATCCACACCTGTCAATTAATTAACAACAAAAGAAATATCCTTACTCGAACAATATCCAAACTTTCAATCAAGTACTATAATTTAAGTCCAACATTAAACACTTACCTTTGTACATAGAATAGTTATACAATGACTCCCTCTTCATATAAAAGTTTGTACCAGACAATACAGGTCCCCTTAGCCCATCCAAACCATACCAATATATCTGAAATGATGCAGAAAACATTATGAGAAGAATCTTCATGTTTGTATTAAATGAACAAATATTAATTAAGGTAGTAGCATTATAAGTTGATACCCAGAATAAAGATCGAATGCTGCTGTCGTAAATATCACTTTGGCTGATATTACGAAATCTCTGTGGGAATTGAACGAATGCTAGGGAGGGAGATATATTGGGATCCAAGTGGAAACACATTGCTTGCTTAGCAGAAGTTGGGTCATTGCAGTACATGTCGCAGTCCAACACTAGTATGTATGGAGAGTTGCTCATCACACCAGCAACCCGAAGCTGCAAATTCGTTTTAAGTGTTTATTTAAAGACTCTTAACTTTTGTATAAACAAAAACATTTTAATATTTGTGACTGAGAAATTGATCATACGAGGACGTTCAGGGCTCCAGCCTTAAAATGGTGTGGATGAGAAGGTCTTTTCTCACGAGACACGTAAATAAATAACGGCCTTATGATGTGTTAGTATTTTTGTTTCTTAGAGGCAAAAAATTGAATTATTAAAAAAAAAAAAAAATTTAAAAGCCTCAAAAACATTTAAGTTATGTACCAAATTAACATGACCACACTTTTTATCTACCAATTACTCGATATTTGGGGCTTGTTTGGTATGCGGGATAAGATATGATTATTTTATGGGATTTGATTGGATTAGATAGGATATGATTTGACTAAATTAGTTTTGTAATGTGTTTGGTGTTATATAAGATTAGATTAAATAGTTTTGTCTCTTGTTTGGTGTGGTATAAGATAGTGTGAAATTGATTAATATAAATTAAATTAAATTATTTTTAAATTAATTAATTATTTAATTTAAAAATATATATTTAAAATTAATATTAAATAAAATAACATTTTAAAATATTATAATAAGATATATTAAATAAATATAAATTTTTATAATTAAAAATAAATAAAGGAAGAAGAATTATTAATTTTTTTTAACATAGAATTTAATAGCCTTACCTCATCGGGATAAAATGGTTGTATAGAATTGGAGTGGTTAAAATAATTATTTAAATTAAATTTTGAAACAAAAAAAATTAAAAAAAAAAAAAAATTTATTTAAAAATTTAAAACAAAATAATATTTATTTTTATTTGTTAATATTGAAAATTATTATTTGAGCAGTGGTGGTACCAAATATATTAAATATTATTTATTTATTTTTAGTTAGAACACTATTATTTATCAACGAATCATATTTTACAAAGTGAACTCTATAGCTTAAAGCATAGCCACTGCATACGAACAAGGACTATATTCTCTCTTATTTTCTTTTTTTTTTTTTAGGTCGCGGATTAAATTCTCTTTTCAAATATATATATATATATATATATTCATAAGAAATTCTTAAGGATGGCAATGAGGTAGGTTTGGGGCAGGACGGCCCGCCCTCCCCGCACCTCGCCCAATTTATTTTTTGAAACCTCATCCCCATATAAAACCCCACAATATATGAAGAGGGGTGGTGATGGACGGGGTATGCTTACCCTTCTTCACCCATTTACTTCATTTGCCCAATTTAACCCATTTATCAAAAAAAATTAACAAAAAAAAAAAAAAAAAAAACCATTTATCAAAATTATTTATTAAAACAATAAATCTATAACCTAATGAATATGATATAATATATAAAGTAATTTCAAAAAAAGTATTGAAAATCATCTCATAAACATTAAAAATAAACATAAATCTCACAACTAAACAAATAAATTCAATAATTTTTAAACATATGCATAAATACTATATAATAAAAAAAATAAACATTATATTTTAAGCGGGGCAGGGCAGGGCAGGGCGGGGAGATTATAAAACCCATCCCCGCCCTATACCCATTGCGGGTTTTACTATTTATCCCCATCCCCGTCATATCTCCACCAAATTAAAACTCATCCCCACCTTATGTAGGACAAAGAAGAAGGAACGACGGCCCATGTCGCTACTGGTGTCCTGCGGCCCAACCTCACTTAACTTTAGATTTAGACGGTTTTTGGTGTTTTCTTATTTTATTAATTTGGATCTTTATTTCTTGTTTAGCAAGTTTATTTACTTTAGTTTGATTAGGAATTAAATTTAGGTTTTGGAAATAAATCAAACTTACATTTTGGGTAAGATTTGATCTTTGTTTTTCAGTCAAGCTAGGAATCATGAATCTTAAAAGATTATGATTAGTTTTAATATTTTCCTGTTTTAGTCTTTTTAGAAATGTTGTATTCGAGTCGTATTAGGATTAGTTTATTATAAATAGTCTTATTATTTCCAATTATTGTAACTTTTTCATAATCAATAAAATCGTTATTTGGAACACTTATCTATCGTGGATTCGACATGCTCTTTGAGGATTCGAGAGCGCCATTTTCTAACGTAGATTAGGGAATGATGACCCTTGCATGGCGATCCATGCTTGGGTAACTACCGGTCACTGCGTCAAGGTTCATCTGAGTATGCATCAGGGTTCAACAAAGTGATCATTCTTATTTTTGTCATACTCCGTTACGTCACCACCCCATAAGTGACGGGGACCCCGTACCCACGGGTTATTTTGCCATCCCAAGAAATTCCTTATTGGGGTCTTCCTTGCCCTCTTCTGAAGTATAATGCTTGTTAATAAACAAAAGTTTTTGGTGGAATAGTAATTTAACACTTGTTTGACTAAAAAATATCACTAATATTAGACAACCTAAAAATTTAGTCCGAATTTCAACCCAAATGATGTGGCAAATGATTTTTTCATTAACCACATCATCTCATGTTGTGTGTGGTGATGACAACTCATTTATCACATCATTTGGGTTGAAATTTGGACTAGATTTTTGGGTTGTCTAGCATTACTTAGAACATATAGCAACTTATTATTTAGTGTAGTCATTGTCAAGTGAAAGATCAAAAGCAAATGTGGTGTAGTCATTGTAAGGTGAAAGATCGAAAGCCAATGAAAATAGAAGGGAGAGTAAAGAACTGTGGCCCCAATGAAAATAGAAGGAAGAGTAATTTGGATTTTGGAAAATATATGATAGAATTGTACCTCAACATGATCTTTGGAATTTCTCGTGCGTTTGTCCACATTACCCCCTTTCTCTCTAGCTTGTATTATTTCTTCTATAAACACCTCGTATTTTTCCTGCAACAAACCCATATTTTCCGATCAACTACACTTTCTTTTGTTATACAATATTTTCACATATATATCAATTTGTAATTTCATATATAATATATAGAGAGAGAGAGCGGACGGAAGCAGCTAATCTCAAAATAAACACAACAAAACACTTGAAGGAATAAAAAAAAAAAGGTTAAAATTGAAACTAACCATATAATTAGTGGTTTTTAATTTTTACTCGGCATTAGTATTTTGATTGTTTTTACCAAACTTTCCACTGATGAAACAAAAATATCATTAATGATTTCTCAAGTAAACACACTGGTCTTCTTCAATTAAACACACCAAATGTTTTCTTAAATTAAACACACCAGTTTTTTTTTCAATTAAACAACCTACTGATTTTCATCAATTAAACACACCACCAGTTTAATTCACAGTGTGTTTAATTTCTAGCAGTGTTTTTAATCTGGTGTAGGGATGGCAATGGGGCGAGTTCGGGGTGGGGTGGCCTTTCCCGCACCCCACCCCATTTATTTTTTGAAAACCCATCCCCTCATAAAACCCCACCAAAAATGGAGCGGGTTGGGGCGGGGCGGGGTACAACAGGGAGTGCTTTCCCCATCCCCACCCATTTACCCCATTTATATTTTTTTTATTTAATAATAAATATATAAATATGATATAATATATAAAGTAGTAAATTATTCCAATAAACTATTAAAAAACATCTCATAAACGTAATTCTCACAAGTAATTCAATCATTTTCAAACATAAACATAAAGTATGAAATCAAAATGTTCGAAAATCATAACGCTAATTATCTACTAGTTGCATTTATTTCTCTAGTTCTCTCTTCATACGATCAACTCCATTTGGGTTTTTTTAATAATATTTTGTTTTATCACTTTATGTTAAATAATGGTAAACAGATGTAAAGTTAGGGTTAATGTATATATATATATATATTTTTTAGATATATTTATTTTCTTTGAAACTACGTAGTTTAACTAAGTATTATTTTAAGCGGAGCGGGGCGGGGCGGGGCGGGGCGGGGCGGGGCGGGGCGGGGAGTATAAAACCCATCCCCACCCCATACCCATTGCGGGTTATACTATCTATCCCCATCCCCGCCCCATTCCCACCAAATTGAAACTCATCCCCACCCCAAAAGTGCGGGTCCCCGTGGGGCCCCGTCCCCACAGGGAATTTTGCCATCCCTAATCTGGTGTAGGGGTAAATTTGTCTATTTAATGGAAATTTGAGTAAAAACAATGAAAACACTAATTCTTGGTAAAAATAGAAACCCCTTAAATTTTTTAGTTACAAGGTGATATTTCCTCAAAAAAGGGTTAAAGTTGAAACTAGCCATATAATTAGTGGGGCTTTTATTTTACCCATCATTAGTGTTTTGAGTGTTTTTCTAAACTTTTCACTGATGAGACAAAAATACCCTTAATGTTTTCTCAATTAAATACACCAATCTTCTTCTATTAAACACATCAGTTTTCTTCAATTAAACACACCGTTTTTTTTTCTTCAATTAAACACACCACCAGTTTCCATCAATTAAACACACCACCAGTTTAATTCCTAGCTTAGTTTGTTTAATTTTCAGTGTATTTAATCTTGTGCAAGGGTAAATTTGTCTCTTCAGTGGAAAGTTTGGTAAAAACAATGAAAACACTAATTCTAGATAAAAATAAATTCTCCCTTAATTTTTTTGGTTAAAAAGTGCTACTTCCTCTAATAATAATAATAAAATTAATACATAGTAACCTGGATTTGTTGCTTCTCGGCCAAGAATTCAGGATCATGACTATAATCCTCCTCCGGGCCAGAAAAATAAGCATCGGGGCATATTGTCTTGATACTGTGGCTCTTGCAAAATGGAAGCCACCACCTTGCAAACTTGGAAACCGCTCTCATACCAAGCAAAGTTATGGACGAACCTCCATCGTCTGAAAGATAGACGATCAGCTTTTGTGGTGGATAATCGAGCGCCATAGCTGACAAAACGGTGTTCATGACCTCCAAAATGGGCTCCTTATATGGATCCGCAGTGCAAATAAGCACATCAATGGCTGGCAGTTTATCGTCTTCGGGTAATCTCTAGGGAAAAACTGTTCGAGAGATGTGACGCTAGCGATAAGCTATACCTAGGAACCACATAAAGGATAGAAGGAGCTCGGAGGCAAACACTAGAAGCTATGGTAATAAAGATGTTTTGGATTGTTGGAAGAGAAGAGAGTCTGTAATATATCAAGAAAGTTATGGCTATGCAGTGGAGGAATACATGAGACCTGTAGATGATTATGGACAGCTTGTGGACTTGGCTGGAATGGAGAGAGAGAGAGAGAGTACTCTTCCATGGCTGTTGCTGTTACAGGGTGGTTTTTTTTTTCAGCTAAGTAACTCGTTAATTGGTGATTGTGAAAATTTATAATGAGTGGCCAGTACTACTGTGGAGTCAACTGATCAAGGGATCAGATTCTCTCTTGCTTTTTGTTTTTTTTAGAATTTTCATAACACATATATTTATTTATTTATTTATTTTAAAATATTAAATAAATTCGAATTTTGTTTGGATGACGGTGAGACTTAAATTCATAACCACGGTGTAAACCTTGTTACCAACCTCATCTTATCCAAATTTTCATAGTACAGTAATACATAAAGGGTTTGGTTAAGTTATTGTTAGTAGTAAGGTTATCGGATCAATATTAATCTTTAGATTTTAATCTAAAAGTATATAAAATTAAGGATTTAAAAATAAATAAATAAATAAAATAAAATAAAAAACCCAAAATATAATCAACTCTTTTACCTAACTACAGCAATGTAGCAAAACCCAATACGTAAATCTAAAATAAAATACATTTGTTTGTTTTTTCCTATCCGTATAAGTAGGTGCTCCACTTGCACTTCTGAAAAAATATAATAAAAAACAAGGATGGAGGATCTAACTCGTACAAGTGTTGAAGGACAAGACACGTAGAAGCTACGTGACACGTGGGGAGGGCAGAAAAAATTCACCTGACACGTTCGGAGGGCAGAAAGAAGTCAAAAACTGCATGCACGGATGCACCGCATATAGGTGCGTTTGGTACGCGGGACAGGACGAGACAATTTTTTATTGTCTTACGTTTAGCACACTATTAGCATGGGACGGGACGGGATAAGGTGGGACAAAAACCACCAAATTTTGTCTCATCCAAGACTCTAAGACAAGGTTATCCCATGACATGGGACAAGTACAAAAAAATTATTTTATCCTTTAAATTTTTTAAAAAATTAAAAACATATTTAATAGTAATATAGATTATAATATTATATGTATTTAAATATTATATATTATTATATATTTTTATATAATATATTTTATTATTTTATTATATATTATATAATATGTATTTATATATATATTCATAATGGGGCAGGATCGATAGCCCCAATTTTGTACACAATTTTTGACACCATTTCTTAGCCATTGGATCATAATTTTTTTTAATGGATATGATTTATTCTCTTTTTATTTATTTATTTATTACATATGTTGTATGTACATATTCGGCCAAAGGACACGTCAGCAATTTGTGCAGAAAAGGCAGGTCAAAAAATAACCACGTCACTCATGAACCAGTCAACAAAGGGAAATCAGTCAAAAGGCGCGCCAGTTGGTGCGTTCATCAGTTCAAATTAGAAGTGCGCTCGCCACAGTTGGTCGATCAACAAGAAAGCAAGTTGTGTTCGCCAACCTAAAGCGTTGGCCAAGAATTATGCGGTCAGGAAAGTAACCTTATTCTAGTATACCTTCTACAATAAGAATTCGACCAGATACAAGGCACGAAGATCAAGTCTTATTCCAGATAGGATACAACCGTTGTTAACAAAGAAGAGTCCAAACAGGAAACAAACCCTAAAATTACTTACAAACTCTAGATTCCTTGTATGAGTTAAAGTAGGAACTCCCCTATTAAAACGGCATAAACACAGGGAACCCTAGAAAAAACCCATATAAATAGAACCATAAATCCCATAAAAAGGGGTTTGAGATCAGAGAAAGAGTAAGGCAATTGTATGAGAGATCTAAGTGTGTAAACTGCAAATAATCCATAGTATTATTCTCCTGCCCTCAAGAGGCGTTGTGGTTTTTTCCAATTCAAGGGTTTTCCACGTAAAATCTGTCTTGCATGCTTTGATTTATTTCTTTATTTATTCGTTTTGATTAAGTTATTATTGTTGAGCGAGTCAATCCAAAAATCACGGTCAACAATTGGCGCTAGAAGGAGGGGGACGGATAAAAAACTTCAAGGAATCCTTACAAACAGGTAAAACATGAGCAATGATAGCGATAGAGACGAGATCCCCAGCAACGATTAAGTCCCCGAGGCAGCTATATTGCCAGGGGAGGAAACGTTGGCAACAGGGAAACAGTCGGTAGCGACTCCAAGAAATAAAGTAACCAACCCGGAGACTCTACAACACTTTCACACTGTATTGGTGAATTTGGTCAACGAAGCCAACAAGATCGGACTCTCGCTTCCTATAGGGTTAGGAGCCTTGTCTCTGTATGAGTTAACAACCAGCACGCCTGGGAACCATCCGCCAGGAAGGCTGCGGTCAGAAGTCCATAACGCAACCCCCATTGTCCAGGCAAAACCAACTGTGGAGGAAGCACCCCGAGACCCATCAGGGGTCCTAGAAGAAAGAAGGCAAAAGAGGGTAGAAGGTTTACCGGACGAAGGCTTCCCAGAAAAGCGGAGCCATGGGCGAACACATGGGGAAGCCGCCAATAATGGATCTAACAGAAATCGTCAGAGACAACGGTCTATTTCGTCAGGAGACAGGAGTCCCTAGCCGAGAAAAGGATTACGGTCAAAAAGGGTGAGACAAAGGAGATCTGAAAGTACAGATGATCCTGGAACCGACGGGAGCATTGACAATAGAGAAGGTGATTATCGGAGGATGACAATCAGAAGTAGGCTCAACCTAAAGGGGGAACCGACTAGTCGCCGAAGCGTCACCCTCCAACAACTATAAAAAAAGGTCTTAGTAATGGCTCGGCGGTATGGACACAATGTTTCTTTGGATGACGAATCAGACAATCCATTCGTCGACTACATCGCACGCACCCAATTCCCAGAAAGGTTCAGAATGCCAACAATCGAGCAATACAAGGAGAACAGGGATCCGAAAGAACATGTTCGTAGATTCCGTAATGTCATGGCCTAGTATGCATCCAATGACGGCCTCTTGTGCCTAACATTCCCACAAACCTTCGGTGACCTCGCTTCCAGATGGTTTGGACACTTACCAGCCAGAAGTATTAACAACTTTTCCAGTTTCAGCAAGGCATTCATAAGGCAATTCATTGGAAGTGTGTAGAGAAGAAAGTTATTAGCTCACCTGTCAAACTTGAAACAAGAAAACAACGAGTCACTTAAGAAATAACTAGCCAGATTCGGGAAAGAAGTCGCCTAAATAGAAGATGCAAGCGATGTAGCTGTCATAGCGGCTTTCACCAACGGGCTGCAAAGTGGTCGTCTGTCTTTTGACTTACGGAGGGATCGGCCAAAGACGTATGAGGAGATGATGGATATAGCTGGAGACTATGCATTAGCGGAAGAGGAAGAAGTAGCGCAGGGGGGTAGCTACGTCCATGGTCACAAACCAGACACGAAGTCCAAATCCAAGGATGACAGGACAAAGGGCCAGTCACGTGATCGCCAAAAAGAAGAGGAAAACTGAAAGAATCAGCTCAGAGAGAGTTGGGGTAGTAACAGAACTAGTAGGTTCTAATGCAGGTATAGTAACTACACTCCCTTAAATAGCGAACAAGAAGACATACTGTCTGTAGTAGAAGATAAGAGACTCGCCAAATATCTGCGATAACAGTCAGCCAATGCCCGAAGGGATACAACGAAATATTGCCGATTCCACAAGGATCACAGGCACAACAATTCCAAATGCTTCCAGTTGCGTGATCACATCGAAAGCCTGATCAGAGAGGGGCACCTTAAATATTTCACCCTGAAGGGAGATAAAAATACCGGTCGCCAAGATAGCCACCGAGGAGGCGGACAAGAAAGAAGGAGCCCAAGAAAAGGCAGTCCTAACATTGTAATAAATACTATTTTCGGTGGACCCCACACTGGCAGAAACAATAGAGAGAGGATGTCAGAAGTCCGGGAAGTGATGTATGAAAACAGGTATTCAGAAGTAAACTCTGTGCAGAAAAACCACAATAGAGCAAAAGAAGGGCATGACCCGATAATCTTCACAGCCGAGGACTCAGAAGGAATTGATGCCAAGCCTAATGACGCAATAGTTGTGGGGGTACAAATAGCCCATATGGATGTCCTCCGAGTGATGATATACAACGGAAGCTCCGCTGATATTTTGAGCGCCAGGGTGTACGACGAACTTCGGCTAGACAGAAAAGATTTAGAACCATTCCATGTGCCCCTGAAGGGATTCAGAGGTGCAGAAGTAAGATCCTTGGGAACTATGAAATTACCTGTAAGATTTGGAACGGCACCTTACCGTAGGACTATCCTACTGGATTTCGTTGTTTTCGATATCTACAATTGGCCGTATAAGGCCTTACTCGGCCGACAATTCTTGAACAAAGTGTTAGGATTATACTCAATAGCAAGAGTGTAATAATGTAATTAACAATCTTTTTCATATTAATAAAGTGATTTCTGTTTTAAACAAATCTTATAGCATTTATAGTTTAATAATTGTCAAAGTAAATAATCATGAGGTCTAAAGACTATGAGAAAAGAAGAATTGTTCACACATCTGGATATGTATGTGGTAGACACAATTCTTTAGTTAGTCTTGAATATCGTTCACAACTTAAGTTAAAGGTTGGGCACCTTTATCTTGTTAAAGTTGTAGAATTCTTTTGCTAGCATTTGAGTGGGATCAAATGAGATATGATGAGTCTAAAATCATCGGAGTGTCTTCGAGCAAAAGAATCTAGTGCACTGGGTGCATTGAACAGGATCACAATGAAATACTTTATCTATAACCGTCAGTAGATAAAAGTAATTTCATTATCAGGACAATCGGAGAGTCTATCTTAATCTTGAGATAAATGATGGACTTATGGTTGCAGGTGATATCATTTGAGCTATCAATGAGTACGATTATATCGCATAGTCTATCCTCGATAGTTTGGTGATATTCATTTGTTAATCGATAAAGGACTTCATTTATAGATATGGACATCGTGGCTCCATTTATTAAATGAGGGTATAATATCATCATATGGATGTTTTGAGGTAATTGGATATTAAATCTCAACGTTGAGTTTTCAATAGTGTCTATTGAAAACATGGCTTCTGGACAAGTCAAAATATCCAAGTTCAAAACGTGGTCATATGAGTAAATATGGTAACTTGGAGAGTTATAGGCGGTCTATGAACTCTTGGCGATTACTGATATTAATCACGAGGATACACTATCTCCAATATGATTGTCTAGAGTATGAATGAGGAAACATCTTCCTTTTCTGTCTTTATTTAAGAGTTCAATTTTAGCTCTTTAGTGGAATGAGTTAAAATTAATGGATCGGACCTAAGTGAATCATTTGTTGATTGTGATTAGGTTATGTCTATTGTAGTTTAAATTTAGATAGCCCGCCAAGATCCCCAATCCACACGGACTTGCATGGATCACTTGATAATATTCTACCGGACCAATTTAGGGTCCATCTAGAATTGCATTTAATATATTAAGAATATAATTTGCACATTATTTATGTAATGGGCTGCTAAATTATATTTATATATTAATGGATGACATGTGGGCTTGTTTCTTTTAGTAAGAATGAGTCTAGTTCACATGTGGGCTTTTTATTTAAAGTCCTATGGATTAAATGAAATAAGAAAAATAATATTTGGCCCAATATATTATATGGGGCGGCAAGGTGCTATAATAGCCTTAAATATTATTCTGTTTTCATTGTTTAATTAAATAAGAATTAATTAATTTATTAATTAATTGTTTAATTAAGAAACAAATCTTTTCTGATTAGGAAATATGATTCCTATTGGTATACTATTGGTAGTAGTGTACTTAAATTAAAAGACTTGTTTGACAAGGAAATAAATAATTAATTTTATTTATTTAATCAAATAAGAAGTCTTTTTATTTTAGTCAAATAAGGAATAAAAGATTTATGAGTTGGATTAGGGTTGAACTCTTAGAAAGTGAATTGGGGTGCAACTAAAACTCATATCTTTTTGGAGTAAAAATTGAGGCAACCCTAGTCCTTTTTGGAGAAAGAATTCGGCCACCCTTAAAAGAAAAAGAAGAGAATTTCGGCCATAAGAGTTTTTGGTGCAGAAATTTTATTTTTTCTTCTTCTTCTCAACTCATAGATAGAGAGCTTTTATTCTACTAAAAACAAAAGGAACATAGATTATTCTTTGATGGTATATTGTTTGCTTATTCATCAATAAGCTTGTATATACTACATCGATCAAGGTTCATGCGAGTTTCGATCATAAGATTGAGAACTCAAAAGTGATCGGAATAATCTTAGTTTTCTTTAGATTGTTTTTGTGACTAACGAATCAAGAAAAGTTTGTTTTATCCAATCACAGGCTTGCAATTCAAAGAAGAGGGAGACCACGCTCCTAGGTGATCCACGTTCGTGCTAGGATTGAAGATCTTGCGGATTACCATCGACGTAAGTCAATCGGATCACGCGACAAGAGGTATTCATCTTTTGTTCTTAATTATATATCTTTAATTAATCAAAAGGGTTTAAGGTTCATAAAAAGGAAAAAAATTTAAAAGCTACTAAACTATTTTTTTAGTCTCTCTTCAGCTGCGGGTATATTTTTCCCTACACAAAGCATAGGCAGTCACATCCACCCACACATTAAAGGTAAAATTCCCAACGGAATTTGAAATTGGGGAACTCAAGGGGTCGTAGGAAATGGCTCGCCGTGCCAACCTGTCAATCTTCAAAGGGAAAGCTGGAGCGGAAACCTTGGGCATATTTCAACTTGATCAAGAGACACAAAAGGAAAACCCCGGTACATTTGAACTAGACCCGAGGGATAAAACCAACAGAGAAAAAGAGGAACCAACTGAGACCGTTATTCTGGACGAAAAAGAACCCAATAAAACCATCAAGGTTGGAGCAAATTTGACAGAGCAGGTCAAAACAGACATGGTGAATCTGCTGAAGGAATACAAGGAGATTTTTGCTTGGAGCCACGAAGATATGTCGGGGATTAATGCAAACGTAACCACACACCATCTAGCTGTAAGCGAAGAATTCAAGCCGGTGATACAGAAAAGGAGAAGCTTCAACCCTAAGAGAAGCACAGCTATAAGGGAAGAAATATCCAAGCTGCTCGTAGCAGGATCGATCAGAGAAGTCAAATATCTTGAGTGGGTAGCGAACGTCATGCTTTTAAAGAAGAAGAACAATCAGTGGAGGATATGCGTAGACTTCACTGACCTGAACAAAGCCTGCCCCAAAGAGAGCTTCCCATTGCCAAGAATCGACCAGTTGGTCGATGTAACAGCCGGACACGAGCTACTAAGCTTCATGGACACATACTCAGGCTACAACCAGATCAAAATGCACAAACCAGACGAAGACAAAACAACATTCACCACAGACCAAGGGTTGTACTGTTACACTGTCATGCCATTCGGCCTGAAGAACGCTGGGGCAACATACCAGCGGCTAGTTAACAGAATGTTCGCTAGCCAAATAGGGAGAAATATGGAAGTATACGTCGACGACATGCTAACCAAGAGCATCACGGCCGACAGACATATAGATGATCTGCGGGAAACCTTCGGCGTATTAACCAAGTTCGGAATGAAGTTGAACCATTCAAAGTGTGTGTTTGGCATACCATCCGGTAAGTTTCTCAGGTACCAGGTGCATCAAAGAGGGATAGAAGTGAACCCTGACAAGATTAAAGCACTGGCCGACATGGTTTCCCCAAAAAACCTGAAAGATGTCCAGAAGCTCACAAGATGCTTGACATCGCTGAACAGGTTTATAGCAAAGTCAACGGATTGATGCTTGCCGTTTTTCGAAGCCCTTAAGAAAGGGAAAGGAATTGAATGGAATAAAGATTGTGAACAAGCTTTTCTTACCCTCAAAGAATACCTCGGCCGAGCATCTCTGCTATCAAAGCCAATCACAGGAGAGATGTTATACCTGTACCTGTCTGTCATAGAGGCAGCAACTAGCTCCGTACTAATAAGACAAGAAGATGGAATACAGAAACTAGTATACTACACAAGCAAAGCACTACTGTCAGCTGAAACAAGATACTCACCAGCTGAAACAAGATACTCACCAGCTGAAAAGATGGCGCTCGCCCTGATAACCGCAGTAAGAAAATTGAGGCCATATTTCCAGGCACACAAAATCGGGGTGTACACCAATTGCCCACTAAAAATGATTCTACAAAAACCAGAAGTGTCGGGTAGACTTACCAAATGGGCCATCAAGCTGAGTGAGTTTGACTAGAGTTCATCCCAAGAACGGCAATTAAAGGCCAGACAGTAGCAGATTTTGTGGCAGAATTCACTAAATCGGACACCGAAGTAGCAAAAATGATGATAGAGCAAGCAGAGAAAAACTTTCATTGGAAACTCTGTGTCGATGGTTCATCAAACACACACGGCAACGGGGCAGGGATAGTGGTCACAATCTCAGAAGGAGATTCGGTAGAATGTGCCCTGCGATTTGATTTTAAAGCCACCAACAACCAATCCGAGTATGAGGCGTTGATAGTAGGGTTAAAGGTATATACAGCCCTAGAAGTGGATGAGATAGAAGTTTTCAGCGATTCCCAAGTCATCGTCAACCAGGTACTTGATGAATACCAAGCAAGAGACGAAAACATGATTGCTTACCTGAAGCTAGCAAAAGAATTATCGGGACGATTCAAAGAATACAAGATCGTTCAGATCCCAAGAGAAAAGAACGAACATGCAGATGTTTTGGCCAAGTTGGCATCAGCTATGGTCAACATTTGGCCCCGAACAATCCCCATGGCACACCTACTCCGACCAACTATAGCTGAATAGGCTGAAGTGGGGGTAATCATGAACGAATCAAACAACTAGATGACCCCAATAAAAGAATACCTGACCAATGATATCCTCCAAAATGACTTACTAGAAGCCAAGCGGCTGAGATACAAAGCAACAAGATATTCAGTCCTCAGCGGTAAGCTGTACAGAAGAGGGTATTCAAGAGTAATGCAAAGATGTGTCGGACCTGAAGAGGCAGAAGGAATCCTGAAGGGTATACACAGCGAGAGTTGTGGGAACCATGCTGGGAGCGTCAGTTTAGCCCACAAAGCGCTAAGGCAAGAATTCTACTGGCCAACCATGTTCGCCGATGCAAAGAGAATAGCGCCAGATGTGAGGCATGCCAAAAGATCGCAAATAACATTCGCCAGCCACCCGAGCGCTTACAATATATCACCTTCCCATGGCCGTTCGCCATGTAGGGAATTGATTTGATCAGCCCAATGCCCATAGCACCTGGAAGAGCAAAACACGCTATTGTGGCAGTGGATTATTTCACCAAGTAGGTAGAAGCCGAGTCACTGGTGCACATAACAAAAGCAAACACAGCCAGCTTTGTGAAGAAGAACATCCTATACAGGTTCGGAGTACCAAGCACCATCATCACTGACAATGGGACACAGTTTGACAATAGAAAATTCAGATATTTATGCAAGAAATATGGGATCAACAACTACCATGCTTCTCCAGCTCACCCATAGACAAATGGACAAATTGATGCAGTAAATAAAATCATCAAGCATAACCTGAAAGCCAAACTAGCTGTTAAAAAAGGGAGTTGGGCAGAAAAACTACCACAGGTGCTATGGGCATACCGAACGACAGAAAGAAACTCCACCAGAGAGACGCCCTATTCCATGGCATTCGGGACTGAGGCAGTCATCCCGGTCGAAACAGTGTTCTCTTCACCAAGAACACAACTCTTCCAGCCTAAACTTAACGTTGATATGCTAAAATATGGTCTGGACGAACTAGAAGAGAGAAGGGAACGCGCTCATATAAGGAATGCTGCCTATCAGCAGAGAGCAGCGAGATACTACAATTCGCATGTAAAGGTCAGAAGATTTGCACTCGGGGACTTTGTACTAAAAAGGGTAACACCAGGAACCAAAAACAAAACTGCAGGATCGCTCGCAGACAAATGGGAAGGGTCATATCGTATCACGGGCATAGCAGGCCACGGGGCATATCACATTTCCAGAAGAGGAGTCGACGAACTGCCCCGACCATGCAACGCTCAATATCTGAAGATCTACTACCCGTGATACTTCAATCTGAGAAGTCCCTTTGTTATTTCTTTTTTCCATTTTATCTTTTTAGAAATTTTCATTTTTTGATGTAAAAAATTGCAAGAAATAATCAATAAAGAGTAATTTATTACTGAAATTCCTATCATCGCTGAAACCACAAGTTAGCCATAATGAATAGTTCACCGGTACAGGTGAAGCACTAAACTCAGCGAACACCAGAAAAAGAAATAAAAATGGGGAAATACCCCACATTATGGTAGGCTAAGAGCAAATATCCCACAAAAGCAGCCTGAGCTAGGAAAAGATGCCACAAAGAAGGCAGTCGCCATCGTTAATAAAGGCATAATGCCCCAAAATATAAGAGGCATTCAACAAACAGCATGCAGGGAATACACCATGAAAAAGTAAGTGCTGGGGGTAAAACAAACTAGCATGACAGTAAGCAAAATAGGGAGACGTCCCAATAGTATGCTTAAACAAAACCTGGTGTATGGTCGGACACGTCCTGATAAACACTAGGTAAAATAAAATTAAGCAATTATAAGCTAAGTGATAAAAGGCTTCAAACCTGGGCCAGAAACTCAGCAATGGCAGCTGAACGAAAAGCACATGGAAGTAGTACAGCGAACAAGAAGGGATGCAACACATCAAAAAAGGCGAGAACTGATATTTTATTTATACCAAATATATTTATAATATCAAATGAAAAAGAAATAAAATATACATCAGCAAAAGAGTCAAGCGCTTGCTGGTGGAATGCCCCCGTCGTCTTCTTCATCGCTCACCTCATCCTCTGATGGCCAAACGACCTCTTCATCCCCTTCAGGCATGAAAGGCGAATAATCCCGACTAGAAACGGGACCCAAGTCAGGCTCATTGCTGGATCTAGTGAAACTCCCCTTCTGACCAAAATAGTAAGTACTAAAAGCACGTTTGGTAGGAATCTCAAGATGCATGGTATGAGGTTCTGTTTGCGTATAGCGACAATGGGCCTTCCACCGTTTCAGTTGCCCTTTAATCGAGCTCACTACATCGTCCATGTGTCGTTGGAGGGATCTGTCAAAACGCCTCAGGGCCTTCTCGTTAGAATGGTCCTTCATGGTGAAGAACCTCCTGGCTTGCCGTATGCCCTGCTCAAACTCACGAAGGAGAAACGCATCGTAAGCAGGAGACCTCTTAAAACGGTCAACAACTTCAACCTCTAAAACGGCTTTCAGGTCATTCAGAATAACATCCTGTGAAGCCTGTTGATGCTGTAAGTCCTTAGATTCGCGTTCAGCTCTCTCTTTGGCCTCTGTCGCCAGCCTCTCTGCTTTGGCCTCTGTCGCCAGCCTCTCTGCTTCCATACGAGCAGCAAGCATGTCTTGACTTCCAGAAAGTTCCTCCTTCAGCAACTTGATCTCCTCTTCAGCTGCGAGCAACTTTTCTTCAGAAACGAGATGGGCAGCTAAGAACCCGTCAACGGACTCCCGCAGCTGAGTAAGTTGTTGAGCATGAGACTCTTCAGCTGAAAGCTTATCGGGCGTCGAGCGGGAGACTTGATCTTGCAAGCGTTTATTTTCCTTCAGCGCCGCGTTCCCGCGCCGGTAACTACTCGCCATCTCCAACATCATCTGTACAAAAAACAGAGTTAAAGGATGACAACACAGAGAAAAAAAAAAAGGGAGGGGATGGGGGGGGGGGGGGGGGGTGGGGGGTGGGGGGAAGAATAAGAGAATAAAGAGGAGGATGTCGAAGAACTTACCAAAGAATGGCAGTTAAAAAAGAATTTCATCTTCCTGTTGCACGATTTTCCCTTCACATGCTCCCAACCCTCACCAAAGTAAACGTCATTATTTATAAAATGGTTCAGGAGCTCGATAGGGGAAAAATCGGATAAAGAAACAACCCTAGACCTCTCGCCTTGATCGGCCGGAGCTACAGAAGGCCCTTCGCGGGAACCTCCTAAATCTGCAGCAAAGGTAGATGATGGACCAGGGATGTCAGTAGGGGTAGCAGCACCCTTATCACTAGCTTTGGGGGAGGACGAAGGCCCAGGGGCATCCTTCTATGCAGCAGCACCCTGCGTTCTAATATCTGCCAAAGGTACAGAGGGCCCAGATTTATCGGGGATAGGACCTTGACCGTCAATGCTCGACGAGGCAACAGTATCAGCTGAAGAAGATGGAGCCCTTATATCGCCAACTCCTTCCGATCGAGAGGTCGGATCCACAGCCTGATCGGATCCAAAGGGAATCCCTGAGTTAGCACCATCAACGGGAGGAACCCTAGAGTGCGTAGGCTCACCATTGCCCTCCTCATCGGACGAGAGCACATACTGAACCACCCTCGATGCTCGCTTCACAGGACGAGCAGTGCACTTAGGAGTACTCTTAACAGGGCGCTTCCCCCGACCATTCCTTGGATTAAGATCGCTAGAAGGATCCTCGGGGGCCTCCGGCATACTAGCGACGAAAATCGAAACCTCTTCACTCACCCTAGGGGCGCCAACTTTCTCTTTTCCCTTGCGACTAGGGATAGGCAGCTGAGCGTCCACTTCATCCCCACGAGGCTAAGTAACCACCTCTGCAACTGTAGGAACTCCACCTGCCCCACTGTCATCCTGAGAATCATCACCCTCGGGTGGTGCGACTCCCTCCTTAGATAAGCCCGCAGCATGTCTTTAACTAACAGCTTCAGAATTCTTTACTGCTCGGGCTTGTTCGTCGCATAAGACATCAAATTTGCTCACTTAGAAACAAAGAACAGCGTTACTTAATGCAAATCGATAAAAAGGTTTAAGGTTAAAACTGGGAGGAAGACTTATAGCGGCGTCACCTAGCAGACAAACGCGGGAAAACACCATAAGTAACCATCTTGGCCTCGTTAAGAAGAAACTCTTGACCTCTTTTGGCCAACTTGACCACCGTAGCCTCTGCTACATTTTTTACTTTGTGTGGAGTCAAAGGGGGGGGGGGGGGGAGCTTTTGACCTGGAGTCAGGAGACGTGAAATGCCTCAGAACTTTCCTCGCTAGAAGGTTGCGGCGAGCATCAGCAGGGGTATTTCTTCCCCATTCACCAGCAACGAAGAACCAACTGTTCTTCCACCTATTGTTCGAGGTAGGGAAACCCCAGATGAAGCCCTTCTTCTTTTCGTCGCTGGAAATCTCCACTTGTCCAGGATTGGACACACCTTCGGGAATCCAGTTCTCCACGACAGTAGACTGGAGGTAATAAGTACTATGGCCAGACTGCCTCAAAACGTAGAAGTGACGAATCTCACGAGGTGTCGGTGACCGTCGACCCATCGACTTCCACATCAAGCACAAACACATCAAAATCATGTAGCTATTCGGCGAAAGCTGAGCATGAGCGAGCTTGGC
Organism: Acer campestre; assembly: GCA_954870605.1. Taxonomy (NCBI): domain Eukaryota; kingdom Viridiplantae; phylum Streptophyta; class Magnoliopsida; order Sapindales; family Sapindaceae; genus Acer; species Acer campestre. The sequence continues at coordinate 9,423,728 of OX940811.1, read as the reverse complement.
ATCTGCCAGAAATCTGGCTATAAAGGGCTGAAGGGGAAGAGTGACCCCATAGCCCAACATCGACCCATAAATGGCAACGGCGTTACTCGAAGGATTCCACGCAGCCCGCTCACCAGAAGGTATAAGGATAACATAATCGGGGATGTCATACCTCTTCCTATATCGACCAAGCTCTTGGTTGCCGACCACGTTTACCTCAGTGTCAAAGGCACTCGGGCGATCGACAGTAAAACACAGATTATCTTACCGATGGTCATCGACATCTGAGTCGACCACTGTCTGAGCACCTAATAGGGATTCCTTAGGGATTCTAGGTCCCTGTCGCCCACCGCCACTGGTTCTTGGGATCTTTGCCATATCTGAAAAATCACTGTTAGCAGTCAAAGGAAAAGCGAAATCAGGGGCATTGGCTTCAGAATCAGAAGGGATGTAAAGAGAAATTGGTACAGGAGAAGTTGGGTCAAAATTACGCAAGTATGACTCAATCTTATATATAACTTCTTTATTGCCAAGCTCAAGAGCTTGCATCATTTGATTAAAAAGGAAAGCACGTTGAGAAGGGTCCATGAAAACTCACCAGAAATGTTCTCAAAAAAGGATGAAAAGGGAATGAGCAGCAGAATCACACTTCAAGTAAACCAGGAGACCGTAACAAAAGAAAGAGAACCGCCGGAAACCTAGCACCTTGAGTCAGAAACTTGGAGGATTTTTTAGAGGATGTTTTCTACAGAAAAGAAATAGGAAACGAGAGCAAAAGGAAGTGAGAGGAAACATAACAGTCTCGTCCTTAAAAGGGGGGCAATTCGAAATTCAAGAAAAGTAATAATTAGAAATGGCGCTGATAAAGTAAAGCCGCCTGTGAGTAAAGGCTATGACGGGAGGCATCCACCAAACGATGAGCACGTGGCACCACGGGGATTCTCAATAGGCGTGACATCATTACATCGCGTCACGTCAGAACCAAGCGTTTGAAATTCTGTGGCTGAAAATGAAAGCTTGTTAAGGAAGACTCAATGTTGAAAGTAACACGTGACTGAAATAAAAAAAAGAGGGAAAACGTTTGCAAAAATTCAAAAAATGACGAAAACCAAAAAAGCACAAGTAAACATATAAATACTGCTCGTAGAACCAAAGAAACCAAGAAGATTAACTTATATTGGATCAGCTCGAAATATTTATGGGGGTATTGTTGTATGTACATATTAGGCCAAAGGACACGACAGCAATTTGTGCAGAAAAGGCGGGTCAAAAAATAACCACGTCACTCATGGACCAGTTAACGAAAGGAAATCAGTTAAAAGGCGTGCCAGTTGGCGCGCTCATCAGTTCAAATTAGAAGTGCGCTCGCCACAGCTGGTCGATCAACAAGAAAGCAAGTTATGTTCGCCAACCTAAAGCGTTCGCCAAGAATTATGCGGTCAGGAAAGTAACCTTATTCTAGTATACCTTCTACAACAAGAATTCGACCAGATACAAGGCACGAAGATCAAGTCTTATTCCAGATAGGATACAACTGTTGTTAACAAAGAAGAGTCCAAACAGGAAACAAACCCTAAAATTACTTACAAACTCTAGATTCCTTGTATGAGTTAAAGTAGGAACTCCCCTATTAAAACAGCATAAACACAAGGAACCCTAGAAAAAACCCATATAAATAGAACCATAAATCCCATAAAAAGGGGTTCGAGATCAGAGAGAGAGTAAGACAATTGTATGAGAGATCTAAGTGTGTAAATTGCAAATAATCCATAGTATTATTTTCCTGCCCTCAATGGGTGCCGTGGTTTTTTCCCATTCAAGGGTTTTCCACGTAAAATCTGTCTTGTATGCATTGATTTATTTATTTATTTATTCGTTTTGATTAAGATATTATTGTTGAACGAGTCAATCTAAAAATCACCGTCAACAACATACATTATCTCTCATCTATTAATACTTTATCTCTCCAACATATTATTATTTTATTAAATTCTCTCACCTTAATTAATTTTATGTCTTTAATTTATTTTTCTTTTCATTTCCTTTACACGTTTTTTTTTCTTTTTCCTTTTTTACTTCTGATAAAAAAAATTTATACATGTAATCACTCTCCTATTTGAAATTACTTTGGTATGACTACTGTATATAGATTTAACTATCATAAAATCTATTTACAAAAATAGATATCATCACATCTATTCGAAAAGAAGAAAAATAAACTAAATCAATTTTTTTCCAAAGTAAAAAATTAAAAAGAAATCTAACATGTCAAATCTTACAACAAAAATTTTAACAAGATTGTAACAGCCTTATATAAACAATTCCTAAATAACCAAAATATTTGTTTTTTCAAACTTTTTATTTTTATTTTTAATATCATTATTAACTAGAAAACAAGAAGATACAAGATAGCAAAAATAATTAAATAAATATAAAAATTCGAAGAATAGAAAAAATACCTTAGATAAACCATAAGCATATGTTGATAAGTCTTCCAATTCCAATTTTTTTGACATTTTTTAATATGATAAAAATCAGTTGAAGCTAATCCAATGAAAGAGAAAGAAAAAAGAAAATAAAGACATGAAAATGAAAGATTTTAAAGATCGAAGAGCGAAAGTCTGATAATATTCTGATTTCAGGTAAAGTAAAAAACAAAAACGTGTAAATGAAAAAAGAAAAAAAAATTAAAGACAAAAAATTAAATAAGGTGAGAGAATTACATAAAATAATAATATTTTGGAGAGATAAGGTTTTAATTAGGTGAGAGAGACAATATCTGCAATAAATAAGGAAAGAAAAAGAGAATAAATCATATCCATTAAAAGAAGCAAGATCCAATGGCTAAGGAGTTGTGTCAAAAATTGTATAAAAAATTGGGGTCATGGATCCTATCCCATTTATAATATATTTTAAAATATTATACGTATATATTATATAATATATAATATTTTATTATAATATATTATTATATTATAATTATAATATATATAAAAGAGGCACCCTAGACTTTAGAACCTCTTGTCCCGTCATGTCTCATTCATACCAAACGTATAACAGTATAGTTAACAGTTCTATCTCAGACCTTCCAAACACAATACAGAACAACTTTTTATGTCCTATCCTGTCCCGTTTCGTTCCACCTCATCCTGTCCCATCTCCATACCAAACGCACACCGACTCTGTTGGTATTTTTATTCCATTCCAAGTTTGCCTATCTTTGAGTCAACAAAATTTATCAATATTTAAAAAAACTGACGTTTCCCGCATATATTTATCAAAATTATGCGTTTCCCGCACCGCATAAATTTATCAATATTTGTATTTTATTTTATTATATGAAGATAAAACAAAGTATCTTTAAAGCATAAAGTTATTGTCTTTTCCAAATACTTGTTTGATAATTAATTAAGAGAGGTCTATTCACACTTATAATCAACAAAATTTATGTCCCAATAGCTGCTTTTGCATCTGATGAGAGGATTGTCCGCAGCTTGCTAATCAAATTCAAACCTTATTCATCAATCAACTCCACTAAAAGTTGTAAATATTATTTCATAAAATTTTAGGATTGAGAATCCCTACTAAGCTGATACTAATACCAATATGATGGAGAAATGTGAAACATCACAAATTTATGAAGAAAGAAATTAAGCACCTTCTGGATATTTATCGAACAATTTTGAGTAAATTACCCTGGTGACAGAGCCATCTCCAGACATTTCGAGGCCCATATAAAAGCCAAAATTTTGAAATTTTTGGTTATTTTATTTTTCTTTTAACTCCACTTCTTCCCTTTAACACAATAACACGCATATATAACATATTATATTGTCTAATTGACTAATTCAAGTATTCAACAATAACAAATAACAAGAAGTAATAATACAAAATTATTTTATTTTAACTTATATTTTCTTTTTCTTTTTTTCCTTTTAAGTCCAGTAATATTAGTTTGGTCATAAAAGAACCCCTTCTCCCTCATATATGATTCAAGAAAAGCCTAATAAATTGATTACACAATACACATACAGATCATTAAAGCCTAAAATTAGTGGATACTATTTTAAATAAAATAAATAATAAAAAGATGAGTCAAAATCAACATGTGGTAGCATACTATTTTAACCTGTATTTTCTCTTTGACTCTTTCTATAAATTCTATTCCTCTATGAAACAAATAACGGTGTGTTCAATATTAATCTAGAGGGGGGGGTGAATAGATTTTATCCGATTTTACCCAATTTTCGTTAATAAGCAAGATTACGAAAATACCCTTAATAGTCAATACAAATATAGTAAGTGTAATATAGTGCGGAAATATTAAATGACACTTGGTATTTACGTGGAAACCCTCACGGGAAAAACCACGGGCTATTAAGTAAGCCACACTCGAATCTCGAATCCACTAAATGTAAGAAAGATTACAACCTAATCCCGAAAGTAATCACACACCTACCTAATCCCGGTATGAGTGAACCTAGTCCAATTGCTTGTGATTTACGCAACCTAATCCCGGAAGCTACACAAGTCTTACTTCTCAAAGAAGAGATAACAAGCCTATGTGAATATATGAATACTCAAAATGCAATAAGAGCAAGGCAACCCTATATGCTTATCTAGGATGATGATGTATCAATGAAATCAATCCTAGATATCAAAAGCTAAATGACATATCACAAAGCTTAGCTAATCAAGATTAAACAAAACCTAGATAGCTATCACAATACAACACTCAATCATATTCATCACAAACAATCTCTATCTTGTATTTAGCATGTGAACATAAAACATACAAGTAAGTAAAGAGATTTCTTGATAAAAAAGAAACTAAAATTAGATGAAGTTAGTCAAAATCTTACCAAGCAAGTTGTGATGATGCAAAGTTATGCATGAATGATCCTAGATGAACTTGATGAATCAAATGAAAAGCTTTGAGTGTTTAAAAGTGAGTTCTTGATGATTTTTCTCTCAAGTGTTTCTCTTTTAGCTTTAGGGTTCTAAGGAGTCAAAAAAAAAAAAAAAACTAACTCAGAGAAATGAGAAAGCATGATATATATAGGCATCAAAAACAGGGCATGTGAAAAGACAAGTTTGCCCCTGAAAACGCACGATCGGCGGTTTCATTCGGCGGCCAGGCCGCCGATCACTACCACCGAATTGGTCCAGAAAGAAACAGGGGAGCAACAGCAGTTTCAATCGGCGGTTTCGAAACTGTCGATCTAACCGCAGAATCAACCCGAGAGGTTAAAATCAATTAGGTATGATCGGCGGTTTCAAATCAGCGGTCGGGGCCGCCGATCTAACCGTAGAATTAAACCAGAGACCTCTGGTCCAAAACGGTGGTTTCATTCGGCGGTCAGGCCGCCGATCTAACCGCCAATTCACCAAAAGTGGTGAATCCAAGGAGATGGCCAAGGCAATCACCAAGAGCGGTCTTCGTGCAATACCAAGCACACTTATGTGCAAGCGCGACATTTCCTAACATCTACGGAAAACGAATTACAAGACACAAACACACAACAAGATACAATTCATAAAAGTGTATGTGTGAAAGTGACATGTGAAGAGAATGCACACATATTAAAATATGCTAAGTGGGTGTGTGCTACTAAATCTCTTTAATGAAAAACTAAACACAAGAGATATACATTTAGCGTGCTTGTCACCTTAAGGTCTTGAGGGCATTAAGCTTAATCCTTAAACACCTAAAACTACCCTTACAAGTCAAACCCCAACATGTGGTTTGTCTACGAAATAAGCCAATCAATATGAGAATCCTTACACTCTGTTTTCTCAACAAAAGCCAAAAAAACATACCGTAAACTTAATAATAATAAAAAATCAACATATCAAAAAATTTCACACAATCAACTGTCATGGATAATCAAGATTAATAAAAAGATTCAAGGTAATTAATCGAAAACAAAAACCATACCTTCGATATTGACAAAGACAGAGTTTCAAGAAAACAAGAGAGACAGAGAAGTTTGCAGAGTCAACTAAGAGTTTTCTTCAAAGTAATCAAAATTGTTTTTGATTCGTTTAGCCTTTAGGTCATTGGGTGTTGTTGTTTTTAATTATTATATTGTTTGTTTTTGTTTCAATAGAGTAGTCTCACAATCACAATTTAATTAGGCCTTTGAAGTTTATTTTTGTTGAATTGAACTAGTTAATTGGGCCTTAATTTGGAAAAGAAAATAAATAAATAAAAGCAAAGAAAGGTTTGAGATAGGACCCTTTTTAAACTTAAATAGATTAAATCTTGAGGCCCCTCATATTACAAAAGAAGAAGAAGTAGATTGGGCCAGTTGGGGGCACCAGCAAAATGCTGGGTTTACTGCCCCCATGAGCCAGCCTTGCCTGGTGTCCATCAACTATAGGTAAAAATACCAGTTTAGCTACCTACATTTTCAAACACACCAAAATGGCCACTCTTGGCACACATGTTGTTAACAGTAGTCATTTTACCAAATTTCCGTCCAATTTATAACAGAAAGACTGATGTGGCAAACAGAGTTCCTTATATCTACATGGTTCATGTTCGAAATTACCATTTTCCCTTTTGCCCTTACCATTTACACGGTTCATGTTCGAAATTACCATTCACCCTTTTGCCCTTACCATTTACACGGTTCATGTTCGAAATTAGGGTTCAAATTTAGGAATTATTTGGTTTGGTTTCTTGAAATTAGGCTTCCATTTATTCTCCTCAATTTCTTCTTGTCTATTTAATTATGGCTTCAAGGCGCATTAGGGTTCCTTCAAGCTAACAAATTTTCCGCCATGAATGCAAGTTTTCCGGAGGGTGATGGTGAGGACGTGAGCTCTGGTTCGAGGAAGTGCAATTGTAGGCTAGATGCTAAGTTAAGGACTCCAACAACTATTCAAAACCTGTGAAGAAAGTTTTATGGTTGCCCCAATTTTGTGGTAAATTTCTTCAAATTTTCCACTTTGCTTCAATTTCTTCATTTCCATTTGTGTTCAATTTCTTTGTTTAACTTTACATAATGGAAATGTTAAGGGGTGTGGTTATTTCGAGTGGGTTGACAGCAATAGTTTCGAGGTTGCAAGGGAGGAAGTCCAATGGAGTTGCATTGTTCAAGACACAGTGAAGGCATTGGAGAAGAAGGAAGATGATATTCGTTATCTAAGATACATTTTGGGTGTTGCTATTATTTTCTATGTAATTTTTGGGTTTGGTTTAGGATATTATAGTTGTGTAAAAGATAAGGACTATTAAAGGTGTGATTGAATGTAAGAGATTATATATTAAGAAAATGTTTGTTTGTAAGAGGTTGAATGAAAAAGGTTGTAAGATAATTTTCTATTGAATGAAAGAGGTTGTTGAGTGCCAATTGTTTATAAGAGGTTCCATTTATTCCATAATGACATGTCTGCAACAAAATTGAGATTACAAAAAATAGCTTTTTCTTGATTTACACGGGTAAGCTGATGTGTCAAACAGAGTTCCTTATATATATATATATCAAAAGCCATTTCAAGCATAACCAACAAAATTGAGACATTTCAAGCATAAGCAAAGAACTTGAATTCCATAATTTGATTGCAAATATTACTGTTCATTAACAAAACATATTCCAAACACTTGAACTAGATCATATTGTTCATTTTGTACTTCAGCAAAACACAACTTTAACAAAACATAACAAAAACAATTGGCATTCTTCCAATTTAAACATTCAAAATATCCTAAGTATACTACTGTAGTACGGTTCAAAATATCCTAAATCCTAAATAACATCATATTAATATGTTCAAAATCTTCATTGGCACTTCACTTGGTCTTCTTCTTCTTGTTCTTCACTGCCATTTCTTTGTAGCTTTTCAGGATTGACAGAATGACCTCATTTTGGCTAGCAGTTTGACAAATCATTTCACTGAAGAAATCTTCATTCCAAACCTGCACCTGAACCAGATACTTCAACTCAACCAGGTTCATAAGCTATTTATGATGTAGTCTTAGAAATTTACCTCAGAATCATCTTCGCCATGGTCTGTTTCAAGGGTTGGAGGTAAATGACTTTTGCTACTCTAGGTTGTTTGAGTTGGTTTCTATGAAATAGAAATTTGTTATAAAAAATGAGTTTGGAATAGCAATAAAAGAGTTTACAATCTAGGACTTCACCTTTTTGTTGATTCTTGCTATAAGCTCAGCACGCTTGGAACAACTTTTGTAGTTGTGACCTTCTTACTTGCAAGCACTACATGTGTATGAATTGTGCACTTGCTTGAACTTTCTCTGACTTGGTGGTATTTCACCAATCTCCTTAATCCTCAACTTCTTTGAACGACCAGGTTGTTTGACAATCTCGGGTGGTACTAATGGTGGCCTTCCTGTTTTAGTCCAATACTTCTCCATCTTGAGCCCATACATAACATCACCATAACATTTCATTTGGATCTCATTGTGGTAGCAAATGTCCACATACTTCATTGGATCTTCATATTCATTATAGATGGCTGCAATTGCATGTTTACAGGGTATGCTAGTCAAATTCCAGTATTCCATTTCATGCAGGTGCAATTTTTTCCCATCAAGTTCACCATAGCAATAGGTGTTTGGTTGATGCTCACTTGGTAATGTCCTTGGCCTCCCCAATGAGCCACAAAATCCCCAGATTTCTTTGCTTCCAATCAATATTTTTGAAATTTTAGAGCCAATGTCTTGATACCACCTCTTCAAGTCTGCTCTTCTACTTGCCCTTCGATTCATGATTTCGATACGAAGCATCTCCTACAGTGAGTATATTGGAGAACTTCTAACTTCAAGAACATCCATGTCTCCATTTACAATCTCACACAGATTGTTAAGTGTCATGTCACACTTAGAGTAAACCGAGAAAAATCTCTTTGACCACTGACTTGGAGAAATTTCATTCAACCACTTCCATGCTTTCTCATTCAACTCCTTGATTTCTACTATATAGGTTTGGAAGTCATTAACTTTGGTTGATCTTGCTGCCTTTCACACTTTACCTCTAATTATGTCATCCTTGAACTTCTTCTTAAAATTAGTATACATATGCCTAACACAAAATCTGTGTTCACAATTAGTCCATATGTCACCAATTGACTCAACAAGACCCTTTTGTCTATCAGTCATGAATGTGATGCCTAAAGAATCTTCCAAATTCAGATCCTTCTTTAATAGCTTCAAAAACCAACTCTAACTCTCATGCCATTCTTTCTTAACTACAACATAAGTAATGGGATAGTACTCATTATCGACATCAATACCTATAGCCCACATTAGTTGTGCCTTGTGATAAGACTTCACATGACAAACATCCAACCCAATGATCTTCCTGCACCCATGCAACCAACCTTACTTACAAGCATTGAAGCAAATGTAAATTCTCTTGAACTTATCCTTGTCATCAGGCCCTAATTATGTGTCAATCACAATAGTAGATCCAGGATTTGTTTTCTTCAGTTCTTTAGCATAATCTCACAATTTTGCATACTGAGTAGATAAGTTACCTTTAATAATCTCACATGTCTTCAACTTAGCCCCGTAAACTTGACTTCTAGAAGGCTACACAACAAAATCTTTCATCACTTTGCCTAAAAAATCACTTATTTTGAAGTTTGCTCCAAGCTTCAATTCATTAGTGTACCTTCTAAACGGCCAATCTGAATTGGCATGTCTATTTTTGTTAATATGTGGGCATGTATGCTTGTCATTCAGGGTCTTGATCATGAATGCATCTGAATTCTTCTCATAATTTAAAGCCCAAATAGACCATGGGTAGTTAGTATTCTTCCCCTTACAAATACCTTTCACCCTCACCTTCACATCACATGGAAACCAGATCACTCTTTCACACCTAATTGAATATTCCTTAGAACCTTCCTTGAACACTTTTGAACTTACAAAAACATGACCCACCTCTAATTTAACATCTTTCCACTCATACACGCCATCATACAACTCATATTTGGGCCTCAATTTTGTCCTCTGACTCTTCCTCTATCTATGAAGTCTTCCCAACTCTCTCAAAGCTTGCATCTGCTCATCATCCAATTCTCCATCATTAACAAATGGCTCTTCATTCTGTTATTCAACATTAGCATTTGGCTCATCAAAAATAACACTCTAGACTTCCACTTCTTCGTTTTCAAATGTCTCTATGTACTCAGGTTCCTCAAAATCATCATCAAAATCTATGGAACTATCACTGTCAGAACCCTATGCATCTTCATATAGTACATCTTCAGTATGAATGGTAGCTTCTTTTTCTTCCACCCCTTCATGTTCACCTAAATCCTCAAAACCAGAAGCTACCCCTCCCTGTTTAGCCAGCACTTCTTCTTCTTCAGTTGGAACAAATGACCCTTCACTAGAAGCTTTCCTTCTATTCACACCATGGAAATGTTCAAAGAAAACTGTCTCCAGCTAACTCTTCAACATTCTAATTATATCATCATGCCTTTTAAGCTTAACCAATCCATTTTCAATTGACTTCCCATGAGTAACATACCAATAAAAAGCATGGTCTTCATAACCAAGTTTCTCATACATCTTATCCAAATCCATAATTGACATGACTCCAGCTTCTTTGAAAATATCACATAAGCCTTCTGTGTAGTCCACTATGTTGTCATCAACATAAACAAAGATACCACCATGATACACAACAATGGTGTAGGGATCGAAGAATCCACTAGCTGCATAAATACAACACAAACATGGTTCAATATTCCAAAACAAGAACTTAAAAATTAGCATTTCCAAATCAAACAATAACTTAACAAACTTATATATAGCACATTTATCTGATTCTGTACAAGTGTCAAAGTTACCAAAACAAGTTTGTGTATAGCACATAACATTCCAAAAGTGATTTAATTTGAACCCAAATCAGACAGCCCTACCCCACCAACCTTACCTCTTAAAGCCCTCATGTCTGGTGTCCCAGTTCTTTGGGACCATCTCTCGAACTAGCCGTCCCCGTCCATTCGACTGCCCTACCCCACCAATCTTCAATTTTTTAGACAAGAAGAAATGGAAGACTAATTTCAAGAAACCAAACCAAATAATTCCCAAATTTGAACCCTAATTTCGAACATGTACTATGTAAATGGTAAGGGCAAATGGTAATTTCGAACATGAACCATGTAGATATAAGGAACTTTGTTTGCCACATCAGCCTTTCCATTATAAATTGGATAAAAATTTGGTAAAATAGCTACTGTTAACAATATGTGTGCTAAGTGTGGCCATTTTTGTGGGTTTGAAAATGTTGGTAGCTAAACAGGTATTTTTGTCTAGAGTTGATGGTCACCAGGGTAATTTACTTAATAATTTTACATTGCATTTGGGAAGTAGCAAGCATCTATTTTACTTCCTAATATTTTTGTGGCTCAATGGGCCGTTGGGCCCACCATAATTCTACTCTAGGATAATATTTTTTTCCTACTTTATGAATAAATAAATTATAAAATTATAAAGTATTTAAATTTATTTTATAAATAATATAAATCCATAATTTTATTTTTTTTTAAAATGTGTATACTGTTAATTTAATAAGAAATAAATTAAAATATCTATTTCATCTAAAAATATTTATACAATTTATTATTTAATTTCAAAATATAATTATCAAATTTAAAATATTATTATATATAATCAAATTGTCTGTTCCACCAAATAAAGCATTGTATAATTATGTTTATTTATATGTTTTTTTTTTTTTTTTTTTTTTGAATATACAACAACTGCCGGGACCTGGTGAGATTGGGCTCTACTAGCGCAGCTTGGACTATAGCTCCCACAAACGGGGAGAGAGAACCCACAATTGGTGGGACAACACCCACCCTTGGGATTAAAGGCCAAGGGGGACAAATAATATAAATATATACATGTACATAATGGGCGTTGAACCGTGATAGTGGAGGCTCCCATGGGAGGGTCCAACCACATTGGCAAGAGGCTCAAGTGTTTATTTATATGTTTCACTAAACAGAACATAGTATTAATTTAGTTCAATATAATCTAATCCAAATTCATTCCGCGCACCAAACACAGCATGAGTGTTTTAAAACACTCAATCACAAGATAGTCAATGAAATTTCCTTGTGATTGTTGGTCAATAAGATTTTCTTATATAATTCATCAAAATAAATTGTTAAATTGAATTTCATTGTTTGATAACCACATAAATTGTTAGTTTGAAATTATATATAAGAAAATAGTTGAATTATTAAAAATGAAAACAACTTTCGATTTGTATAAAAAATTATAAAAATTTCTTACTTTGTTCAATCTTTCTGAACCCATGGTTGTTATGGTGGTTTGTTTCAGCTCTGAAAACGGAACCCTTTAAATGATGATGATGATGCACATAGTTAAGCAAATATTCCTTTAAGATAAAATAAATTAACCTCTTTGTGTGATATTATCGTGCACTAACAACTTAAACCATGAATATTGTTGTGAAAATTATCAAGACACAAAATAAATAGGTAAAATAAAAATAAAGCGGAACAAAAGAAATTTACGTGGTTCAACGTAAAGTCTACGTCCACGGGCGGAGATGAAAAGAAATTCACTATGATCAATAGAGATTACAAAAGAGTGTCTTAGATCACTCACAAAACTCAAAACCTTATTATACCAAAAGAACTCTCTAACCGCTCAAAAGAGCTAGACTTCTCCTAAACAACTCATAACCACATATTTATAGTATGAGTAATGCTACTTTGCCCAAATTTTGTATCCAAATAAGATGACATCATTATAATACATTCATTTAAATTATGTAAATCTAATACAATTTAAATGAATGAATTATAGTGATGTTATATCATTTGGACACCAGATTTGGATATCAAATTTGGACAAAGTAGAATTATTGTTATAGTATTTGTTAGAGACAAAACTTGAATCTATATAAAAAATTTGGTAGAGAATAAACGGACAAAGTCAATAGCGTTAACTCCAACTAGCCTGCTAGGCGGGCGCCTAACTCGTCTAGGAACTTGGTTGCCTAAAGCCTAGGCGGCCGTCTAGGCCAATTACTAGAACCATGAATAATTATAATGGTAAGAAAATTGAGTTTTATTTAATGAATTTTATGTGTTACGAGATTTTACATTTAAATTTAGGAAGTTTCAAGTGTATAATTTGTAATTAACTAAAGTTTAAATCAATATATATATATATATATATATTTGTTGGAGTATTCCACTATTGCATAATTTGAGTCATTTGGGGAGGAGGACTCAAACCTGTAATCTTATGGTGCAAGTGTGAGGGGTTTACCCTTAGACCAATCTCATCTTGTTGTCTAAATCAATATTTTACGATAGAATAAGGATGATTTTACAATTATTTTAGAAATAATTATTTTTAAATAATAATTATTTTTTTCAAAACTAGGCGGGCTAGCCCAGCCTAGCTTACACATGGGCACATGGCTCCGCCCATGACAATTAGGTGCCACTCCTACACGTCTTATTTTCAGCATCAGTGCACAGAAAATTTACTCCCAAATTAGAGGTAATCGAAGTCTACATTGGGGCCACAATAGTAAGACTCACCTTAGCTAAGTCATCTCTTTTATTCTTTTACTTTTCATGTTTATTTCCATTTACTTCTTTTAGTTGATAATTACTACACCAAAAAATCAGATATTTTAGCTCGATTTTCACCAGCCGTTCCAAGTGGTGGGAGTAACCCCTGTTTTAACTTACCATTCGGTCCATTCAACCTAAAAATTTAGTTCATGAACCAGCAATTTATCTTTTACAAGTGGCACATGCAATGAATTCCATTTTATTGTATACAAAATTATTTAATGGTACTATCTCCCCATGAGGTAACTCTATTATTTTCCAAGGTAAAAAAGTACCAGACCAATTCGAAACAAATAAAACCAGCAATTGATCTTTTACAAGTGGCACATGCCAAACCTTAGCATGACCCCCCTTTATCAATTGTCCAAATAAAACCAGTGGTTTTTTTTTTTTTAGCGGGCAATCTTTTGGATGCAGATATGTGGTTTTTACCGCTGAACCAACTTTGTCTAACGTGGATCACTATAACCATTGGATTATAAGATTTAACTACTTTACAGAAACGGTATAATTGCTAGCAGGTAGTTACGAGAGATACTTATCATTGCTAGCAGGTAGGATTTAGTTTTTAATTTGTAATTTTTAAATCTTTAATTTTAACAGAACCTATTTATTAATTAATATCCTCTTTAGATCACAACTTTTGACAATTTATTTGATTAAATCAATAACTCGTTGCATCACAACGGATATTAACGTACATAAGCCGCATTATTTTAGAAAAGTATTCCCACAATTAGTACATGTTGAGAATAATATAACCCAAAGAGAAGAAAACAACTAAAATTATAGTAGATAAGAGGGTGACAGATGGTGGAATCCTTCCTCTATCCTTTCTCACTAGCATTCCTTCAATGACCGCATAATTCATAATCAGTATATAAAATGAGAGAAGAACTTGTAGAAGCATCTTTCCCCAGTCTCCTGTAAACATCATTATGTAAACACCACAAGCAAAGGCTGCCATGTTCAGGACAATTATGATGACCAATGGAGCAAGCAACATTGTTGATGTCCGGAAATCAAACACCCCCATTTGGTATTGCTTTACTTGTTCGTCGTCTTCCACTTTGTTGGTGGGCAAGAAACTGGCTTCTGTTAAACCAAGCTTCTCCATAAAAGCATCCAAAGTTCCATATAGATAAGATGTAACTGATTTTATCATCCATATCCTCTGTTCATTTCTCCATATCCCAACTGAACCTTCACTTGCAAGCACATCATATAAGTGTTTCAGAAGGGACGATAGGAAAATGAATATGAATATGATGAAAAATGAATTGGAAACCTCAGGATACAAAGAAATGCCATTAAGTAGACAGAGTTGAGGGACAGTGGCAAAACACCAAAGAGGGAAGCAGTAAAAGGGTAAGAATGCAAGTTCTGTATAGCCCATGCTCTGCAGTATAGACATTCTCGAAGAGCCATATATTATAGGGCAGAACTTAGAGATGCCAACTTCAACCAATCCACAGGTCCATCTGGAGGTTTGGATCAGCAGATCATTCAAGTTTGTGGTGGAAATGCCCAAGAATTGTGGTCTTGTTGGTGCAAGATACACTGATTTCCATCCTTGGCAGTGTAATTTGAATCCTGTTAAGTAATCTTCTAGTAGAGAATGATACCGAAAACCTACCTGGAATATAAAAAAAAAAAATTGTAAATATAATGCATGCATCATTGATTATTATGATTCAATAAATATATCTATATATATATATAAAGAACCTCCAATCTCTTTACATTAATTTTTATCGGTACAAAATCTCCTTGGGGAATTTTGCCTATTAACATTTCTCTCCTGAAATAGCTAATTTTATAATAAAATGAAAAATTACTTAAAATATGAGATAATGTACCTAAGAATGCATATACTATATTGTGCAAATACTTGCCTCTTCACCCCATTTAGAGTTATTTTCATAGGCACATGAGGCTAAAACTTTGGCCTCTTGCAGCAGTGTGCTTGAAGAATCTATGCTATCTATGCTTGGTCTGTGGTTCACTCGGAGAGATTTCAGGAGCTCATTTGATGTACCGAAATAATTTTTTAGTTCTGTGAGATCTACACCTGTTAATTAACAACAAAAGAAATATCCTTAATTACTTGAGCAATATCGAAACTTCTTCAATTGAGTACTGTAATTTAAGGAAAACTTTGAACCCATACCTTTGTGTATAGAATGGTTATACAATGACTCCCTCTTCATGTAAAAGTTTGTACCAGACAATACCGGTCCCCTTAGTCCGTCCAAACCATACCACGATATCTGAAATATTACATTATGAGAATAATCTTCTTGCAAGTTGCATGTATTGATTGAACAAATATCAAGGTAGCATTATAAGTTGATACCCAAAATATAGATCGAATGCTGCTGTCGTAAATATCACTTTGGCTGATATTACGAAATCTCTGTGGGAATTGAACGAATGCTAGGGAGGGAGATATATTGGGATCCAAGTGGAAACACATTGCTTGCTTAGCAGAAGTTGGGTCATTGCAGTACATGTCGCAGTCCAGTACTAGTATATAAGGAGAGTTGCTCATCACCCCAGAAACCCGAAGCTGCAAATTCATTTAAGTATGTATTTAAAGAATCTTAACTTTAGTATAAACGAAAACATTTAAATATTTGTGACTGAGAAATTGATCATACGAGGACGTTCAGGGCTCCAGCCTTAAAATGGGGTGGATGAGAAGGTCTTTTCTCACGAGACACGTAAACAAGGCGAGGCATCTGTTCATTTTTTTGTATTACCTGCAAAAATAAATCACGCCTTACGAAGTCTTAGGCGTTGTTTGGCATAGCTTTTGACAGGCTCAAAAGCTCTTTTGAGGACTAAAAGCCACTTTTGGAGATGTTTGGATGAAATATGAAAATAGCTTCTTGAGCTTAGAAGCTCTTCTATTGGAAGCACCACATGAGGTGCTTCTTCAAGAAGAGCTTCCATCGAAAACGCGCTACAGTCAATTTCTTTAATGAATTTTTTTTATTTCCAATTTTATCCTTCCATCGATCAAAATCAAAATAGAAAATCTACTCATATCCCCTCTTTCTCAACTTCTTTGTGACCGTGTTCTAGCACATCTCCACCAGAATTTTTTTACAAGCATTCAAACAAACACAAAAATCAATAAAACCCAGAAGAAGATTGGACAAAACTATATGATAAAACAAGAAATTGATTAAGTAAATAAGTAGAGAGAGGATTCGTTGGCGATGGGTTCACTAAGATTTGAGAGGGAGATGTGTCAAAATTAGAGAATTTGAGAATGATTAAAAAGACAGTGACAAAGATCTGAAGAGGAAAAAATGAAAGAAAATAAAAAGGAAAAAGTGGTGGAACTTGAGAGCCTGTTCAATCTTCAATTGGATCTCTGATGTGGTTGCTCTGAGCGGGTGAGTATTGGTTTCTGATTGTGCTCCGATGTTTGACAATAAAGCAAAGCAAATATATAGGATTAGAAAAAAAAAAATTCTCACCTCCTCGAGAAGAATCGAAGATGAAGAGAGAGATTTAGGTTTGACATTTGTTATGTTGTTTTATTGTTTTTATTAGTTGACTTGTCAATATTTTTTTTATTAATTATATTCATCATTTAAAAAAAAATACATTTATCATTTCAGTTTTATAAGGTTTATCATTTCAGTTTTTTATTTATATTTATTTTATTTATTTAGCATTATTCTAATGGGGGTATTATGGGTATATTTAATCTAAGTCAATTTAAAATGTTTTATCCAAACAGTCTGAAAAGCTCTTTTGGAAATAAAAGCTCTTTTAAAATCCATTATCCAAACATTAATGGATAAGCTCATGCTTTTACTTCTCTTCTTCTACTGGTAAAAGCCAAAAGTAAAAGTTATCCCAAACGAGCCCTTAGTATTTTTGTTTCTTAGAGGCACAAAATTGAATTATTAAGAAAAAAAAAAAAGCCTCAAAAACATTTAAATTATGAACCAAATTAACGTCACTGCACACGTTTTATCTACCAATTACTCGACATTTGGGGCTCGTTTGGTATGCGGGATAAAATATGATTATTTTTATGGGATTTGATTGGATTGGATGGGATATAATTTGACTAAATCAGTTCTGTAATGTGTTTGGTGTTGTATAGGATTATATTAAAATGGTTTTGTCTCTTGTTTGGTGTGGTATGAGATAATGTGAAATTGATTAATATAAATTAAATTAAATTATTTTTAAATTAATTAATTATTTAATTTTAAAAATTATATTTAAAATTAATGTTAAATAAAATAAAATTTTCGATTAATATTTTAAAAATATTATAATAAGATATATTAAATAAATATAAATTTTTATAATTAAATAAAAAAATAAAGAGAGAAGATTTTTTTTTTTTTTTTAACATAAAACTTAATAGCCCTATCTCATCCAGATAAAATTGTTGTATAGAATTGGAGTGGTTAAAATAATTATTTAAATTAAATTTTGAAAAAAAATTAAAAAAAAATTGTTTATTTAAAAATTTAAAACCAATTTAAAACAAAATAATTTTTTAATATTGAAAATTATTATTTTTAAATGAGTGGTGACTGTGAGCAGTGGGTGGTACCAAATATATTAAATATTATTTATTTATTTTTAGTTGGAGCACTGTTATTTATCAACGAATCATATTTTACAAAAGTGAACTCCATGACTTAAAGGATAGGAACAAGGATTATATTCTCTCCTTTTCAAAAAAAAAAAAGGATTATATTCTCTCTTATTTTATTTTATTTTTGGTTCGCAGATTAAATTCTCTTTTCAAATAAATATATATATATATATATTCACAAGAAATTCTCTATTGGGTTCTTCCTTGCCCTCTTCTGAAGATTAATGCTTGTTAATAAACAGAAGTTTTCGGTGGAATAGTAATTTAACACTTGCTTGACTAAAATGTATAGCAACTGATTATTTAGTGTAGTCATTGTAAAGTGAAAGTGTTAGCGAACAAACCGTCACTATACGCACGGAAGCGTTGCAGGATAGAACACAAACAAACACAATAACAAAGAAAAGATAGATAAAGAGAAGTAAATCAAATCCAAGCACACAACATAAGAATTTATGTGAAAACCCAAATCAGGGAAAAAACCACGGCTGTCAGGACGACAAGGGAAAGTTCCAAGGGAAAGTTCCAATATGTAATAAATTGTTACAACCACACACTCAGGATCTCTCTCTAACTAATACCCCAACCCCAATTACACATAATGCTCACTTTGAGATCTTTCTAGTATTTGCTATTTTGCTCTACCACTCTCAGGTGTTTTTCACACACCAATAACCTAGTTATTATGGTCTATTTATTTGAATTACAGGGAGTTTAAACTAACAAGGAAATCTATCTCCTAGTCATATAAGATTTATTTGTTCCACATAAATACTATTTCCTATTTATGACAAGTCTTACTTTAGGAAGAAATCCTTTCTCATTAGAACTCTAGAAGCAACATATTTCCTCTTCCATGAATATTTCCTGATTCAACGCGTGCTTGTGATTAACTACGACTCAAGTTGCGGTTGGCCACCCGCTTCCTAAACCGTGTTGAACTTGATCACTCAGAAAACCGTGATCCACGCGCTTCATCCTTATCAACCGCTGCTTGTTACCGCTCCGTGTGTATTTGCCTACGTAGTGGTCCTACACCGCGTAAAACCTGGGAGTTTTACCACTGCTTGTGCCGTGGCTAGGGCATGTGCCTGCCCGGCGGTCCTATGCCGCGGTAATTCACCGGAAGTGTTCCTCCTATTCTTCTTTGACTTCAAACCTCCCTCAAACATAACCTCATACTCCTAAACGCTCTCACGTCTCCAGAAAGTCTCCACATTGGTAAATCGTGTTTGGTAATCATCGGTAATTCGAGTCATATCCAACAATCCTCCCTTATGGCGATAATTCCCAAAACTTGTCCTCAGCTACGATCCTCATTACCAAGAATCAAACATACCCACCATTAGGTATAACCACTTAGGAAATAACCATCCCAAGATTTCTCCGACACATGTCGAAATTTTCCTTGCTGAAATTTGTGGTGCAACTCCTCACGTTAAGTTCCCAGTGAGTTCGCTCAGCCATCGACATCCTTGTCCACCACACACCTTGCATCATTTCCTAACCAATGCCCATGCGCAATTGTGGACCCGCTATCAGCTACATCATTTTTCACAGCAACTAGCGGTCATGCCATGAGGATGTTTATGCCCCTTTAGAGAGCATCACTGTAGTCGTCATACTCAAGAGCGGTGATTGCCGGATCACCTTCTTTGGGGCCCTTAGACACACTTGTCTTCTTATTTTTCCAATCTTTCCTAATGTGTCCAGACTGTCCACATCCTCAACAAGTGCCTTTCCATTTGGAGTTCCCCTTTTTCCTGTCAACCAAAAGAACAGAGTTATCAAAATATTTACCTTCACTATTTAGTCTCCGTTCCTCAAAGATAAGTTTGTTCGCTACATCTCCAAAACATATGGTTGAATTCCCATGCATCAAGATTGGCTTCATGTGTGCATAGGACGATGGAAGGGACCAGATGAGTCAAAGACCTTTGTCTTCTTCATCAATCTTTACTTCAATCGACTCTAATTCTGAAACTATTCCGTTGAGCACTCTCAGATGATCAGAAATTTTCGTATCTTCAGTCATCTGTAGCATGTGAAACTGCTCCTTCAGGTAAAACCGGTTGCAGACGCTAATCGCTTGATACAATTCTTCGAGTCTCTCCCAAAGTTCTTTCGCTGAATATGTTCCATGAATATTTGCAAGAACGTTCTTGGCTAGACACAATCGTATCACACTCGCAGCTCTCTCATCCAAATCCTCCCAATCATTATCGCTCATCTTTTGTTTTCCAGAACTAGTACCAGCCATTTCTTTACTAGAATCTCCAGAGCCTTCAGGGTTCGCAGGGGTTGACTTGCCCTTCAACGCCTTGTGTAAACTGTATTGGATTAATATATCTTTGACTTGAACTTGCCACAAGCCAAAGTTCATCTATCCGTCAAACTTCTCAATATCGAATCTCATCATCCTTGCCATAAAGTTTGTTAAGACCACTATCAAGCAACTGGGGCTCTGATACCAATTGTTAGCGAACAAACCGTCACTATACGCGCGGAAGCGTTGCCGGATAGAACACAAACAAACACAATAACAAAGAAAAGATAGATGAAGAGAAGTAAATCAAATCCAAGCACACAACACAAGAATTTAAGTGGAAACCCAAATCAGGGAAAAAACCACGGCTGTCAGGACGATAAGGGAAAGTTCTAATATGTAGTAAATTGTTACAACCACACACTCAGGATCTCTCTCTAACTAATACCCCAAACCCAATTACACCCAATGCTCACTTTGAGATCTCTCTAGTATTTACTATTTTGCTCTACCACTCTCAGGTGTTTTTCACACACCAATAACCTAGTTATTATGGTTTATTTATATGAATTACAGGGTGTTTAAACTAACAAAGAAATCTATCTCCTAATCATATAAGATTTACTTGTTTCACATAAATACTATTTCCTATTTATGACAAGTCTTACTTTATGAAGAAATCCTTTCTCATTAGAACTCTAGAAGCAATATATTTCCTCTTCCATGAATATTTTTTGATTCAACGTGTGCTTGTGATTAACTACGACTCAAGTTGCGGTTGGCCACCCGCTTCCTAAACCGTGTTGAACTTGATCACTCAGAAAACTGTGATCCACGCGCTTCATCCTTATCAACCGCTGCTTGTTACCGCTCCGTGTGCATTTGCCTACGTAGCGGTCCTACATCGCGTAAAACCTGGGAGTTTTACCGCTGCTTGTGCCGCGGCTAGGGCATGTGCCTGCCCGGCAGTCCTATGCCGCGGTAATTCACCGGAAGTGTTCCTCCTGTTCTTCTTTGACTTCAAACCTCCCTCAAACACAACCTCATACTCTCAAACGCTCTCACGTCTCCAGGAAGTCTCCGCATTGGTAAATCGTGTTTGGTAATCATTGGTAATTCGAGCCATATCCAACAGAAAGATCAAAAGCAAATGTAGTGCAAGTGAAAGATTGAAAGTAAATGAAAATAGAAGGGAGAGTAAAGAACTGTGGCCCCAATGAAAATAAAAGGAAGAGTAATTTGGATTTTGGAAAATATATGATAGAATTGTACCTCAACAACAGTTCCATGATCTTTGGAATTTCTCGTGCGTTTGTCCACATTACCTCCATTCTCTCTAGCTTGTATTATTTCTTCTCTAAACACCTCGTATTTTTCCTGCACCAAACCCATATTTTCCGATCAACTACACTTTCTTTTTTTATACCATATTTTCACATATATATATCAATTTGTAATTTCATATACTATATACATATAGAGAGAGAGAGAGGGAGAGAGAGAGAGAGAGAGACCGGACGGCAGCAGCTAAATCTCAAAATAAACACAACAAAACACTTTATGGAATAAAAAAAGGGGTTAAAATTGAAACTAACCACGTAATTAATGGATTTTTATTTTTACCCGACATTAGTATTTTGATTGTTTTTACCAATCTTTCCAATGATGAAACAAAAATACCCTTAATGATTTCTCAATTAAACACACCGGTTTTCTTCAATTAAACACACCAGTTTTTTTTTTTAAAAAAAATTCAATTAAACACACCTCCAGTTTAATTCCTAGTGTGTTTAATTCCCAACAGTGTGCTTAATCTGGTACATGGGTAAATTTGTCTCTTCAATGAAAAGTCTAGTAAAAACAATGAAAACACTAATTCTGAGTAAAAATAGAAACCCCTTAATTTTTTGGTTACAAGGTGCTATTTCCTCAAAAAAAGGGTTAAAATTAAAACTAACAATATAATTAGTGGAGTTTTTATTTTACTCATCATTAATGTTTTGATTGTTTTTACAAAACTTTTCACTGATGAGACAAAAGTACCCTTAATGTTTTCTTCAATTAAACACACTAGTTTTCTTTAATTAAACACACAATATATTTTCTTCAATTAAACACACTTTTTATTTTTTCAATTAAACACGCCACCAGTTTAATTCCTAGCTTAGTGTGTTTAATTAATCTGTGTGTTAATTTCTGGTGTTTTAATCTTTTGTAAGGGTAAATTTGTCTCTTCAATGGACAATTTAGTAAAAACGATGAAAACACTAATTCCAAGTAAAAATAAAAACTCCCTTAATTTTTTGAGAACATTTTTGCTCACCACCCCTTCAAAGGAAGTAACTATTACCTTCCTCCCAAATGGATGATATGTGTCCAGAGAGGTAATCATGTTTGGACAAATTTACCCCTCTATGGACATATGTTATCCATTTGGGAGGGAGGTAATGCTTACCCCCCTTGTAGGGGGTGAGCAAAAATGGACTCTAATTTTTGGTTAAAAAGTGCTACTTGCTCTAATAATAATAATAATAAAATTAATACATAGTAACCTGGATTTGTTGCTTCTCGGCCAAGAACTCAGGATCATGACTATAATCCTCCTCCAGGCCAGAAAAATAAGCAGCGGGGCATATTGTCTTGATACCGTGGCTCTTGCAAAATGGAAGCCACCACCTTGCAAACTTGGAAACCGCTCTCATACCAAGCAAAGTTATGGACGAACCTCCATCGTCTGAGAGATAGACGTTCAGCTTTTGTGGTGGATAATCGAGCGCCATAGCTGACAAAACGGTGTTCATGACCTCCAAAGTGGGCTCCTTATATGGATCCGCAGTGCAAATAAGCACATCAATGGCTGGCAGTTTTACGTCTTCGGGTAATCTCTCGGGAAAAACTGTTCGAGAGATGGGACGCCAGCGATAAGCTATACCTAGGAACCACATAAAGGATAGAAGGAGCTCGGAGGCAAACACTAGAAGCCATGGTAATAAAGAGATTTTGGATTGTTGGAAGAGAAAAGAGAGTCTGTAATATATCAAGAAAGCTATGGCTATGCAGTGGAGGAATACATGAGACCTGTTGATGATTATGGACAGCTTGTGGACTTGGCTGGAATGGAGAGGGAGAGAGTACTCTTCCATGGCTGCTGCTGTTACAGGGTGGTTTTTTTTCAGCTAATTGATGATTGTGAAAATTTAAAATGAGTGGCCAGTACTACTGTGGAGTCAACTGATCAAGGGATCAGATTCTCTCTTGCTTTTTGTTTTCTATAATTTTTGTAATATATGTATAGATTTATTTATTTATTTTAAAATATTACATAAATTCGGATTTTGTTCCTGTGAACCTATCCAATTTTCAGAATATAGCAACCCTATCATTAGTATAAAATAAAATACATTTTTTAGTTTTTTCCTATCCGCCCATTTAACGCTTTCCAAAAAATATAATAAAAAACAAGGATATTGGAGGTCCTGGAGGATCTTACTAGCACAAGTGTTGAAGGACAAGATACGTAGAAGTCACGTGACAAGTTGGAGGGCTGAAAAAAGAAGTCAAAAACTGCCTGCACCGCATATACTGACTCTGTGGGCATTTGCCAATCTCTGGATTTACTTCAATTAAACACAATATATTTTCTTAAATTAAACACACCAAAATAAACTGTGTTTGACTTAGTTTGTATGGATCGAAAAGCAAAGGACTATATATATATTTACTTATTTATTTATTTATTTTTAAAATATTACACAAATTCAGATTTTATTTGTATGGTAGTGAGACTTTAACTCATAACTTCAGTGTAGGTATGAACTTCGGTATAGATGTGAAGGTATATTATCTGACCAACATTATATTATCCAAATTTTCATAATATAGTAACACATAAGTATAAAATAAAATATATTTGTCAGTTTTTTTTTGTCCCATAGGTAGGTACTTCACTTACTCTTTTGATAAATATATATAATAAAAAAACAAGGATAGATGATGATCTACATTAGGGATGGCCATTTTTCCCCAGGGCCCCAAATCCCCGCTCCCCCATCCCCATTTGGGGATTTTTTTTTTTTTTTTAGGAAAAATGGGGGGGTGAGATGGGGATGGGGATGAATTTTATCCCCAAATTGAAATGGGGATGGGGATGGGGATGGGGATGGGGAGGGGTCTCCCCATCCCCATTTCCCCATTTTCCCCAAAAAATTATGTAAATAGGGATGGGGATGGGGGAAACTGCCCCCATCCCCATTTCCCCATTTCCCCCAAATATATAATATAATATAATATATTAATATATATTTATTTTTATATTTTTATAATTTTTATTATTTCTATTATTTCTATTTTACTAACTATAAATACATATTTATAACTTAAAACCTAACTTATATAGGCAAAATGGGGGAATGGGGGAATGGGGAAATGGGGGATCCGGGAGAATGGGGAATCGGGGAAAAACGGGAAAAAATGGGGAAAACGGGGAAATGGGGATGGGGGTGGGGAGACCTCCCCCCAAATCTACCCCATCCCCGGGGGGGGGGGGCCTATATCCATCCCCATTTCCCCATTGGCCATCCCTAATCTACGTATTTGTGTTGAAGAAAAGTTATCAATCAATTTGTGCTATTTATTGACATGAGCCCGCCATGATCTACATTTTTAAGAAGCATCAATCATGGCCATCCCTAATCTACATATTTGTGTTGAAGAAAAGTTATCAATCAATTTGTGCTATTTATTGACATGAGCCCGCCATGATCTACATTTTTAAGAAGCATCAATCATCCCTAACAAAGATGATGTTGCTTCAAGATATTTATATATTATATTTTCTATTATCAGTTCGTTCTGATAATAAATATATCAAGACGAAGAATGTGAACCACTAAATTTACATACTTTAACTTAAAATATATGTACTTGTCAAAACTTTTCCATAATTTATGGTTCACATTCTTCGTTCTGATATATTTATTTTTATGACGAATTGATAATAGAAAAACTTCTATATATATTATCATTTCAATGGGATTATCGATTGATCGAGTTGAATTATTATGTTCAAAAATATGTAGTAGGTCAAAGTAAAGATTTCTTGGAGATAACTTGACTGCAAATTACTCACTAGTGTTGGGAAGTTGTAAGAAAGTGTTTGCTTTATATTTTTACTCATGCTCATTTTTTTTTATTTTTTTTTT
The DNA here is from genome assembly GCA_954870605.1 of Acer campestre. NCBI lineage: Eukaryota > Viridiplantae > Streptophyta > Magnoliopsida > Sapindales > Sapindaceae > Acer > Acer campestre. The sequence goes on along the minus strand of OX940811.1, from coordinate 9,398,047 downwards.
TTTTTAATTTGTGATTGGAACACCTTTCCTTGGAAATTTCAGTTACCCATCGATTATCATTTTGGGTCTTATTTAATTCGTGATTAGACCACCTTTACCTACTTATAATTATTTCACATGACATTCTGAAAGATTTATTAAATATAATAACACTAAAATCTCCAAAATAACCCTATAATTTAATATTTTTTAGAGTATTTTAGTAATTCTATCATTAAAAAAGCTCTATTTTAATTGACAACCAAATCACCAACGACTTTTATTTAAAAGTTCTACTTCTAAAAGATTTACTGCAGTAAAATCTACTTAAAAAACTCTTTCAAATATACTCTTAATTGGTTCATTTTGCTTCGTTATAGAACAATGTTCAATATTAGATTAAATAGAATCGTAAAAAACCAAATAAAAGAGTTTCACCTAGTGATATATCACTTATATCCACACCGTCAAATTAGCCACACCGTCAAAATAGAAGTGTTGAAGGATAAGATACGTAGAGGCCACGTGACTGTCTCTGTTGGGACTTGGGACAGTCAGAAAAAACTGCATGCACAGCATATAGCCATATACTGTCTCTGTCGGTATTTGGCAATCTTTGACTTTGAGTCAACAAAATTTATATATGCTGGCCATTCTGAGTCCTGAGTCCTGACACTGTTAAACTTGGAATATACAAAAGTGTTTATACAAGAAAAGATAAAACTGAGTCGACGCATTAACATGGACTCTTAGAGCAATTCCAACCCAAATCTCTAATTTGGTGCAAGTTTTGCACTAAAATAGCTTAACAGTCACTCTATTTCACTATTCCATCTCCAACCCATTACTTCAAATTTATCTCTATAAGGAATATTCCCAGGAATATTCCATTTCTTTCCCTTTTTTAGATATTTCTCCACAATTAACATTTCACCCCATAATTAACATAATACTGCAATACAATACGAAATTATGAAATTAATACATTAATAGAAATTCAATTTAATTCGGTAAAATATTACATTTTTTATTAAAATAACTTAAACATTACATTTCATAAAATAAAAAAGAAAAAGCATAAAAATAAAAGTACATATTGATCATCATCTAATCATCCGAATTAGTATATTCTTCCCACAAATGATTTATTAATAAAAAAATTGCATTTCAAACTTGTGAATTAATGAAGGAATGAAGTGATTTATTAACAAAAAAATTGCATTTAAATTTTTTAATTATACACTTCATTTTAGTTTATTAAAAATGTTAATATCAATAATAATTAAATCAAAACAAAATCATTAAATAATAAAAAGGACCAAATTGGAATAACTTTAATTTATTAGGGTAAAACTGTGAATACACAAAACCTTTTAATAAAGGGTATAATCAGAAAATATTTTTAAAAACAGGGTAAAAACGTGATTATATAAAAGATAAGGGATCAAAAACAAAAAAACCACACGCGCTACAGTGTATGCGCTGGTGAACAGTGTCGCGCAATATATTGCGCGGCACTGTTCATCTTCCTTAGATGGCGAAGCGGGATGCCGCTGGGTTGGATCGCTTTTTTGCGTGGATTTTGCGTGATTTTGAAGATAGAGATGGATTTGAAGTGGGATTGGAGAAGCTCTTAGAGCATCCACATTGGTAGCTCTAAAAAACAAGACCCACTTAGTGCCACATCATCAAAAATGGATATTCTTTTCAAAGAATGGGTCTTCCCATTTGGGTCTCTTTTATTTGGATTCATTTTCCCCACAATGGAGCAAAAAAAATTTTAAAAAAAATGGATCCACTTTTTTTACTTTTTTCCAAACAATCATTACTCTTCTTTAAAATATTATATATATATATATTAATAAAGAAATTATATAATATATTTTAAATATCAACACTATCAACAATTATTTAACAAATTATAATTCATTTTAAAAAAAAATTATTAATTTAAAATTATCACAACTGAATTACATCAACAATAAAAATAAATATTTAAAACAAAATATTGTATACGATTAGACATGGCGTCGGTTTCGGTTTGAATCCGGCTTCGGTTTTGAACCTTCAAAATCGGCTCCGATTCCGGTTTTAAAGGTCCGATTCTGGTTTCGGTTTCGGTTTCGGTTTCGGTTCCGGTTCCGATTTTGGTTTCGGTTTTGAAGGTTCGGTTTCAGTTCCGGTTTCGGTTTCGGTTTCGGTTCCGATTCCGATTCCGATTCCGATTCCGATTCCGATTCCGATTCCGATTCCTCGGTTTCGGGTCCGGTCCGGTCCGGTTTTAGCGGTTCCGCCGGTTCGGGTCTGGTATTCTGATGGTTTGAGTCTAGCGGTTCCAACGGTTCGTTTCGTTTCGTTTCGTTTTAAATAATTGTTAAATATTTACCGGTTCAATTCGGTTCGTTTTAAAAAAAATGGATATTCCGGTGAGGTTTCCAGTTCATGGGTTCAAACCGGTGAACCGAACCGATAACCGGTCTATATATATATCAAAATTCCGAAATTGTTCCGTTGTTGATTTAATTAAATTTATTTATATTTTGTCATTATGTATATAATTATTGAAATTAATAATAATATATTTAAATTTAAATAATTGAAATATAAATATTAAATATATATATATTTTTCATTATATATATATATTTTGAAATTAATAATTATATATTTTAATTTAAATTTAAATTATATATATATAAATTTTTTTTTTTTTTTTAAAAAAAAGGCCCAACCCAATGATTGGAGAGGGTTGGGAACCCAACCCCAATCATTGGGCAAGACCCAAATTGGGTTCCAAATGTGGAACTCCATTTGGGTCTACTCTTGTGGACCCCACTTTTGGGTCTTGTTTTTTGAGTCTCATTTGCAACCAATGTGGCTCAATTTTATGAAATCCAAAATGGGTCTTGCAAAGTGGGTCTTATTTTTGCACCAATGTGGATGCTCTTATAAGCCCTTCAATGGATCTCTATAATTTTCTCATTTTTGAAGCTGAAAATGGAATATTTTAAAAATATTTTAAGAATATTCTATCTTTATAAATTTACTACTCCTACCTATTTTTATTTTACAATCTTCATATAATATAATATTATTATTTTACTTTATAAATAATTTGCACATAAGATTGTATAATTTTTTTTTTTTTTACAATTAGTTGTTGATAATTTTTTTTTAACATTTATAATTTTTTATCTAATTTTTTACCTAATTTTCTACACCTAAATTTTAGATTTCTTTTGCACCTAATATTTTTTTACCAAAATTTTAGACTGTATACTTTTTATCTAACTTTCTCCGGCATCAAATATTTTTTACCTAAATTTTAGATTGTATAATTCTAATGTTAACTTTTAAATTTCAATGTTATTTGTATTGGTTTTATTTTAATTTTCAATGTACTTTTTTCTGGTTATTTTTCCATTGTAATATTTTAATTTGAAAATTTTAATGTTATTGATGATTTGAAAACATCAATTAAAATTGATGATTTGAAAACAATTGTTTTGAATTAAAATACTTTTATTTCATTGATTAAAATATAAGGTGTAATAAATACAAAAATTAAAAATTAATAAAATATAATCAATATTATACTCAGATGAAAGATCTCAACAAAATATTTCTAATGGTATAATTTTTAAAGTAATTAGATTTATGAATAAAGAGTTATAATAAATTAATTGAGTTTAGTTTTTTAAGAAAAAAAAAAGTGAAAAGGATATAAGAGGAATTTAAGAAAGAATATGAGGTAAAGTGAGATTAAACAAAGTAAATAGTAAAATAGAGATGGGGGATTTGGATCTCTAGATATGGAGATGAAAACTTGATCTCCAAATTTGTTCTCCTCGTTTGGCGTGATTTAGAGAACCAATAGAGTGATTTGGATCTCAATTTTGAAGAAATGGAGATTCAATAATGGCCTAACAAATGTATAATTAACACCATTTAGTCAAATTTTGGATCAAATATCTAAATGATGTATTTTTTTTTTTTTTTTTTTTTTTGGAAACAGTAAAACTTTTATTAGAAAGCCAAAGAAGGCAGCAAGCAACAAAAGCCAAGATACAACACACCCCTGGCAACAAGACAATGACAAAAGTCACAATCAAAACCAAGCATCCAAACAACTCCATCACCAGCGAGAAGAAAAGACAACCAGCTAACACAAAGAAATAACACCAGCAAATAACATCAGAGATAAGACACCAGACAATGCCAAGCAAAAAACAAAAACAGCTGTAACTCTAAGCCTTCAAAGAACCTGAACATCATAAATCACCCCATTCCAACCTGTCTCCTGCTCTACTCGAAGATGTATTTTTAATAACATGTTTAAGGATGGATAAAAAAATGTAATGATATTTAAAAAAACCAACGTTTCCCAATTATTCGGGAAATAAATTGTAAATCCCCCTTTAATTTATTATATGAAGATAAAACAAAGTATCTTTAAAGCATAAAGATTTTTGTCTTTTCCAAATACTTGTTTGATAATTAAGGAGAGGAGTATTCACACTTATAACCAACAAAATTTATGTCCTAATAGCTGCTTGTGCATCATATCTGATGAGAGGATTGTGCTCAGCTTGCTCAAATTCATACCTGATTCATCAATATGGAGAGGAGTTACACTATCAACTCCACTAAAAGTTGTAAATATTATCTACCTTTCATAAAATTTTAGGACTGAGATTCCATAATGAGTTGATACTGATACCAACATAATACAAAAATGTGAAACATCACAAATTTATGAAGAAAGAAATTAAGCACCTTCTGGATATTTATCGAATAATTTTACATCGCATTTGAGAAGTAGCTAAGCATCTATATTACTTCCTAATATTTTTGTGGGCCAATGGGCTTTTGAACCCACCATAATTCTGCTCTAGGATAATAATTTTTCCTATTTTATTAATAAATAAATTATAAAATTAAAAGTATTTAAATTTATTTTATAAATAATATAAAACCATAATTTTATTTTAATTTTTTTTTTTTTGCATATTGTTATTTTAATAAGAAATAAATTAAAATATTTATTTCATCTAAAAATATTTTTATTATCTGTTATTTAATTTCAAAATATAATTATCAAATTTAAAATATTATTATATTTAATCAAATTGTCTGTTCCACCAAACAAAGCATTGCATAATTAAGTTTATATATATATATATATATATTTCACTAAACAGAATATAATATTAATTTAATCTAATGCAATCTAATCCTAGTTCATTCCGTGCACCAAACACAGCATGAATATTTTAAAACACTCAATCACAAGATAGTCAATGAGATTTCCATGTGATGGTTGGTCAATAAGATTTCCTTATATAATTCATCAAAATAAATTGTTAAATTGAATTTCATTGTTTGATAACCACATAAATTGTTAGTTTGAAATTATATATAAGAAAATAGTTGAATTATTAAAAATGAAAACAATTCGAAAGTAACTTTTGATTTGTATAAAAAATTATAAAAATTTCTTACTTTGTTCAACCTTTTTGAAACCGTGGTTGTTGTTATAGTGGTTTGTTTCAGCTCTGAAAACGGAACAACCCGTTAAATGATGATGATGATGCACTTAGTTAAGCAAATATTCCTTTAAGATAAAATGAATTAACCTCTTTGTGTGATATTATATTGCACTAACAACTTAAACCACGAATATTGTTGTAAACATTATCGAGACACAAAATAAATAGGTAAAATAAAAGAAAAACAAAATAAGAGAAATTTACGTGGTTCCGCATAAAGTCTATGTCTACGGGCGGAGATGAAAAAAAAATCATTATGATCAATGGAGATTACAAAAGAGTGTTTCAAAATCACTCACAAAACTCAAAATTCTATTGCACCCAAAGAACTCTCTGACTGCTCAAAAGAGCTAGACTTCTCCTAAGAACATCTCCAAGAGATCCCTTAATCAAGCCCTTTAGCTTAATAAGGTAGGAGCTACAATTTTAACAGATCCGAGAGATCCCTTAATAACTCCCTTAATTAGAATATAGTGGAGCTCACTCCTACAATTAAGGGGTGGCTTCAGTCTCCCTTAATTAAGTTGGCTCCACATACAAAGAAGAAATATAGTTCATGAGTATATAAAATAATAATAAAAAATAAATAGGCTCCACATAAAATAATAATAATTAAATTATAAAAACGACTAAGTTAAGGGAGTATTCTTTGATCACATATGAAGCAGAACGGAAGTAAAGGATTTACCAGCGTAAACCCTAAGTTCTCACAATCTGGAATCCACCAGTAAATTCAATTGAAACCAAAATAATAATATTATTCAATAATTCGAAACTGATAACAAAGAGCCTTAAATAGACTCGGGAAACCCTAAAATAAGCAAAAAAGACTAAAATATCCTCAAACAAAACCAAAACGGAAAACAAATAAAAACACTAAAAACTTCGGCTGCCCGACAACCTAACTTAAACAGCTCCGATGAGGACGCAAATGACGTCAACCGGGCTAGCCTGAGTTGACCCGTTGTAGAGCTCTGAAAACCCTTTCCGAAAACATATTATAATAGGAAATCTGACAACCGAGCGAAAAGTTATGCCCGTTTCTTCGGAGCACCCCTTTTGGACAGTTTTCTGTCCATCTCTTCTTCAAAATCCAATGCCAACTGTCCTACATCAACATACCCCCTTGAAGCATCTCCAAGAGATCCCTTAATCAAGCCCCTTAGTTTAATTAAGGGAGGCTTAATTAAGGGAGAAACTACAATTTTTATAGCTCCAAGAGATCCCTTAATCAAGCCCTTTAGCTTAATTAAGGGAGGCTTAATTAAGGAAGAAACTACAAGAGATCCCTTAATTATAATATAGTGGAGCTCACTCCTTAATTAAGGGGCGGCTTTAGCCTCCCTTAATTAAGCGAGCTCCACATATACAGAAGAAATACAAAAATAAATGGGCTCCACATAAAATAATAATAAAAATTATAAAAACGACTCATTTAAGGGAGTATTCTTAGAGAAACTACAATTTTTACAGTTCCAAGAGATCCCTTAATCAAACCCCTTAGCTTAATTAAGGGAGGTTTAATTAAGGAAGAAACTACAATTTTTACAACTTCAAGAGATACCTTAATTATAATATAGTGGAGCTCACTCCTTAATTAAGGGGTGGCTTTAGACTCCCTTAATTAAGTGAGCTCCATATATATAGAATAAATATAGTTCATGTGTATATAAAAAATAATAAAAAATAAATGGGCTCCACATAAAATAATAACAAAAATTATAAAAACGACTCATTTAAGGGAGTATTGTTGGAACACATACCCCTTTAATGACCCCTTACAATAACATCTACCCTTAAATAAAGGAGTCTCCCATGGAGACTTTTGGAGATGCTATAAAAGAACTCATAACCACATATTTATATGCGTAATGCTACTTTGTCCAAATTTGGTACCCAAATGATATGATATCATTATAATCCATCCATTTAAATCATGTAAATCTAATACAATTTAAATAAATGAATTATAGTGATGTCATATCATTTAGGCACCAGATTTGGATACGAAATTTGGGCAAAGTAGCATTATTATTATAGTATTTGTTAGAGACAAAACTTGAATCTATATCAAATAAGGTTATAACTTCAACATCTCAATCACGCATGTACTCTTAATTTAATGGTTGATATTTCAATGCATTTACAACTCTTAGATTAAGTGTACATGTATGATTGAGATGTTGAAGCCGAAATTTTAAATAACAAATTTAAGTTCATTTAGCTTAACCCATAAATAAATTATAACCATACACAATTACAGTGTTCTAGTAGGCGCTAGGTGTCAGTTGTATGGCAGATTGGAGCTTGGTGCCTAGACCACCTAAGCGCCTAGGCGGTGAAGCCGAAAAGCGCCTAGGCGGTGAAGCCGAATAAGTCAAAACGATGTCGTTTTGGGCCAAAACACATCGTTTCGAAAAAAATGAAAACAAAAATAGACAGAGTGAAGTCAACAGTGTTGACTGCGACTAGCTCGCTAGGCGGGCACCTAACTCGCCTAGGAGCTTGGCCGCGGTATAGGCTGCCGCCTAAGCTGATTACTAGAACCATGCATAAATATGATGGTAAGAAAATTGAGTTTTATTTAATGAATTTTATGTGTTATGAGATATTACATTTAAATTTAGGAAGTTTCAAGTGTATAATTTGTAATTAATTAAAGTCTAAATCAATATATATATATGAAGTATTGCATTATTACATAATTCAGGGTCTTTTTGAAGAGGAGGATGACTTGAACCTATAATCTCGTGGTGCATGTGTGAGAGGTTTACTATCGGATCAATCTCTCCTTGTTGTTTAAATCAATATTTTACGGTAGATCATGGACCTCGAACCTTCGAATGCACGACTCGTGTGTGGGCGCGTCCTGCGTACACGAATGCCGCTCCGATTGGACAGTGAGAGTCCAGTTGACTTTTTGTCACTTCCCTAAGTCAACGTTTTTGTGTAAATAATAAGGAAAGCTTTTATTGTTTGGATTCTGATATTCTTGCTTGATCACCAAGAATACAAAATCGGGTTTTAATTATTATTTAATTAAATTATTTTCCTTATTAAATCATAAACGTATACACGAAGCTTCGGTTTGGCTTATAAACCAAAAACCAAGAATTGTGTTCAAGAAGTTTTCGTTTGGCTTATTCACCAAGCACCAAGTGTAGTATTCAAGAAGATTCATGGTCACCAAGTGTAGTATTCAAGAAGATTCTTGGTCACCAAGAAATCATCATGGAATTTCCGAAATTGTCCCTACACTATAATGATTCGGTTTGCCTATATATAATACCCATGTGTTCTTTTCACATTACAAGAATTTTCGGAAATACTCTTATTTCTCTATAGCCGAACACTACTCCATTTTCTTCTCTGTTCTTGGTAAGTTTGAGCTTGGTTTGAGTTCGCTGAGAGTAGCTTGTGCTTCGCACTTTCACTGTTAAACCGTTGTATCCTGGGAGACGATCGCTATACACATACGGCGAAATCGTCTTAAGGACACCGTGTGAAACACGGGCCTCGGTTTTCCCTAACCGATTTTCTAACGTGTTGGTTTGTGTAATTTTGCTTTCTGTTTATACAGATCCTTACCAGATTGTTGATTTACAAAGAAATAACATACGTTGGGGCCACAATTGTAGGACTCACCTTAGCTAAGATTTTGTTGTGTAGTGAAAAACCTTATCTCTTCTAAGTCATATCTTTTATTCTTTACTTTTCCTTCCATTTACTTCTTTGAGTTGATAATTACTACACCAAAAAATCAGATATTTTAGCTCGATTTTCACCAGCCCTTCAAGTGGTGGGAGTAACCCCTGTTTTAACTTACCATTCAACCTAAAAATTTAGTTCATGAACCAGCAATTAGTCTTTTACAAGTGGCACATGCAATGAATCCCATTTTTTTGTATATAAAATTATTTAATGGTACTATCTCAAGTCTCAACTGCTAAAAGTAAACATACATGATACAAGGGTTCCCTTTATTAGTTTATTTGATTACAGACTTCAAAATGGAGTTATAGTATCAGAGTTTAAACTCTGGTATTGTAAATATAATAACACGTTACTCTCATATTTGTCCATTAAGCCTCAAAGCATGAGATCTAAAAGGGGGAGTTACATTCTGAACCCTTTTTGTATAACCAAAAAAAAAAAACTGTTAAATACGAGTGATGTCACACTTGCAATATCAACTAAATGATGATTGTGATTTCTTTGAGTTAAGACTTCAATTTTTGCATATAAGAAACAATAGCAACACAACTTAAAACGCGATTTAATTTTGCAGCTGGTAATACAAGAGAATGGTAATGATACTATGGGAGACCAGATTAAGATGCCTCGCCTTGTATATGTCCTCGTATGATAAATTTCACTATATATATATATATATATTTGAGATATGTTATACATATATACATACACTAAATATAATTATCCGTTTCAAAAAACAAAAGAAAAAATTGATTTATAAAAAACTTTTAAAATAAATTAATGACATCTCCTTATTTACCAAAATGCCACTCATTTGATGGAATTGTCATTAGTGTCACACATTTCGTAAAAAAATGGTCATTTTGAAACCAATTTCTAATCTATTGACTATTTTGATATTGTATCATCAAATTGAAGGCTACCAGGGTAGTTGTCCCTTAAACATTTTACACTTTGAAAGGAGAGGTGGGGTGGGGTGGGGCAGATGAGAGTTGAAATTACGTTACAATAACTTATGATCATGAAGTGGGTCTCAATTCTCAAATTAGACAACGGTTGATCTATCAGTTGGACCACATTCCACAAATAATAGAGTGAAGGAGAAAGCAAACTTCATCAATTCTCATCTCAGCATCAGATCGATTTGCTTAAATTCAGTGGCTCCACCAACTTGAACTACTGTGTATTTTCCCAAAGATATCACTTGCTAACCTACAAAACTATTTAGCTTGGCTAATACAATTTAAAATGGTTTTATGTTTACATTACATCAAAGTAACTATCATATATATGGCAACTCAAGTCAGATCAACCACAAACATATTTGGCATTTTGTTCTATCCTTTTTTGGAAAATTATGCAGCCTAGAAGCATATCTACATGTCAAATTAATTAAGCTAAATTAACTTATGTGGTGGTTATAGATTCGTTCTCGCATGTGTAGACTCTACAATATCATTTAGACCTTTTATGCTAAAAAAAAATCAAAACCTAATTGAATCAAAATGGTTTATCTTTTACATAATGGTCAACCGTTTGTCTAACGGGTCAAGGTAGTTACTTTTATGATATTTTATCTGGATTTAGAGCAATTACACTTATAGTCAATGTAGTTGGTGCAATTTACTCTATTATTGATAAAGAAACGTAATTATATTCAATTACATAAAAAATGGAAAATCTTCAATTTTTTGAAAGCAGTAACTATAACAAACAAACATAATATGTTGGAGTAGATTTGTGTCTCTCTGTTCTCTCTTTTTATTTCGTACTCACCAACTTGAATAATTAAACCCATTTCATTATCAGTTGGACCACACAAAGAGGGGTGGTGTCGAAATCTTTAGGCCGGCGACAGCTGTGGCCTGTGAAAGTGACGGCCGACCCTACCTCCGATGCTCCGACGATGACGTTTTTTCTTCCATATTATGCTCCTTCTCTTTTGCTATACTCTAATTTCCACAACAGTTAATTACCTCAGCTGTGTTTATTGTGAAAATCAATTAAACTATTTTACACTTAATTTTTTTTCTCCTTCTTATAGACTTACAGTTGATATTTTCTCTTAAATTGGCCGACCTAAGGGGATTCTTCTTATAATTAAAAAGAAATATTGTGTAGTTAAAATTTGCATATTTTTATATTTTTTAATCAACACCAATCAATTTTAATTAATTGTTGTCTTTTTATTTTTAGTTTTTCAAATAAAATATGATAAATAACAATAACACATTATATTAATATTTAGAAAAATAGATTTTTCAAGAATAAAAAAACAATAAATATAATCAATATATATATGGGCGAAACCATAAATTTTTTCTGGGTGGGTTGTGGACAATTTCATATAGATAAAAAAAATATACTATATAATAAAAAAAATCATTTTGATGGCGAATTTCAACGGTACGAGATAATTTTTATTAGTTAAAATAAAAAAGTATACCTAGTCAAATGACATAATGAGTCTTACCCTCAAATACATATTCTAACCAAGAAAAAACACAAGAAAATATAAAGGAAATACGTATGCAATGTAAATATAATAAGATCCTACTTAAATTTTGACTTTTGAGACTTCAAAGAAGTAAAAGCATCTATTACCGAATCCGAATCAATTATAAAAACAAGTTCTCATTCAATATAAACAACCATAAAATTCTCAAAAAACTCGTCATCCATCTTGTTGTGCAAAGACGTTTTGGCGGTTTCTCTGCTTTTGTGGTTTCTCCCTTACAGATTCCCTGACACTAGTCGACGGTAGCGCACCTACAGATGCTACTAAGTACCGCCAGATCCTAGGCTCCCTCCAGTACCTCTCTTTGACGCGTCCTGATGTGTCCTTCGCTGTCAACAAGCTCTCACAATTCATGCACCGTCCGACAACTAATCATTGGAATGCGGTGAAGAGGGTACTTCGATATCTAAAAGGAACGCTGAATCACGGCCTGTTGATCTGTCACAGCTCTCCCCCTCTCCTTCACGCCTTTGCCGATGCTGACTGGGCGGGCGATCCAGATGACCGGCGATCCACAACTGCATATGTTATCTTCCTAGGATCCACTCTGATCAGCTGGAACTCTAAAAAGCAACACACGGTTACGAGATCGACAACTGAAGCTGAGTATCGTGCCATTGCATCAACTGCAGCTGAACTGAATTGGATTGGTCATCTTCTCTCTAAACTTCAGATCAATGTTCCTAGCACACCAGTCATTTACTGCGACAATGTAGGTGCTACATAAGTTTGTGCGAATCTGATATTTCACAACCAAATGAAGCATGTGGCCATCGATTTTTTCTTTGTTCGGGATCAGGTCGCTCGTCACTAGCTGCGTATTTCTCACGTCCATACCAAGGATCAGCTGGCTGACTCCCTCACCAAGCCTCTCTCACATCGACAATTCCTTGACCATCGATCCAAGATAGGCTTCCTTGACGGTAGCTCTATCTTGCGGGGGCATGATAGCAGTAGACATACACACGATCACAAATAGCTCCATCAGATTACCATATGTAACTAGAACTCATCAGGTGTAATTACATTCACACCCTGAGCATTGTAACATGTATAAATATAACCATTAATCAATGAGAAAGTAAGATTAATTATTCACAATTATCATATTCTATTATAACAGAATCAATGAATCAAAACCAAATGAGTATCACAAGCCATGTCAAAATGATAGCTAATAAACTTCCTAGGCTTATATAAGACTTACATTGGACATACAAAATACAGAAATTCAAAATTCCAATCTTATCATCTTGAAATTAAAATTTATAACACTGAAAAGATAATGGCTGCAGTAAAATATGATATGGGTACAGAAACATTTCAGTCAAAAACATCGCACAAAATTGTAATAATCTCTACTTACTTCATCTTAAGAATTAACATTTCAAGTTCGACAATGCTGCTGCAACAATGATAAGATGTCATAGTATCTTGACTCGTTCCACCAACACAAGAAATTCAATCTTGCACTTTAAATGATTTTAGCCATGTCAATACTTTAATTTTCTGAACTTGAGAAATTCCTTGTGTTTCAGGTGACCATTCATAATTTTATCCATCTTTAATAAATTGTATTAAAATAAAAGAGTAACGCTATACGTCCCAAATTTTTTTCCCAAATTTTTTTCCCAAATTTTGTCCTAAATGATGTGGCATGTAAGGTGTCAGCATCTTATAAATCATGAGATTATATGATAACTGATATAATATTAACACTTCACGTGAAACATTATTTGTGACAGAATTTCAGAAAAAAAAAAAAATTGAGATGTCTAGCATTACTCAAAATAAAAACATTCATTTAAATAAGGGTACTATTGACATTAAGATGGGTATTTATAGTAATATTTTAATTTTAAATTTTAGACATGAATGTACTTATAAATATGGGTATGCTTATCATATTTATAGGTGTTAATATCCGTACCCTTTAAGTAATTTGATAAAGTAAAAAAAAAATACTCTATTGCAGCGGTTTCTCTGCTTTTGTTTTTGGTTTTGTTGACACACAAAAATGTCCTAACACTAATGTCAAAGGTCAGACCTGCCACGTATGCAGAGTTTGACTTATCTTTGAAATTATCACCTGTGCGGTTTGGTTTGACAAGTGAAATTTTCTGTGGGTGTTTGGGAATGGTCCGTCGGGCCGGATAGGTCCCGAGGGATTTGTGGTTGGGTTGTATGCTTCAAGGTTTTGAACAATATAAATCACAAGATATCAAGATATGATCCATAGTAATTTTTTTGCTCTCTTTATTTCTAAGGAGACTTCCTTTATTTATAGGGGAGATTGCGTGAATCCCTTTTTTACACTTGAGTAGTCATGATGTTTTTATGGGTTCTGATCCTAGTGACCTCAGCCTTGAGTGGTGGGTTGGCCCAGGTTCAACTTCTTTTAGAGTGTTGAGCTGGGTTACCTCATACACGCCGTACACCTGTCCCTCTGAGATCTAAGTAGGCTGTCAACCTTGATGGGCGCAGTTTTTGGGGCGAGAAGTGACATGAGGACTAGAAACACTTGCTCTTCTAGTAAGCTTTTGACCTCAGGACGCCCTAAACAGGACTGACGTAGGGTCTATTCTTTTGTGTTGCCCAAGTAAGGTGGGCTTTCTCTTCTTTGATAACCAAGTTTCTTCTGGACTTGTTTCTTGGGCTTTTCTCTATATAGTTTGCGGGAACGAAAAGCGTTGGGCCCAATCTCTTCTGAAGCCTGAGAAGAGGAGGCTTTGACTAGCCAATAATCTCCACTTGCGAAATGTGTTGGGCCATTGACTTGTCAATGTCACTGGTATGGAATTTCAATATGCCAAAATCTCCTTATAACATTTACCCCCTAGCTCTTCGGAAAGGAAGAATTTCCATCTGGAGAGATAATCCTACCATGCGCCTTAGGCTTTCCATTTGCCGGGCCTAAAAACGGCTATTAAAGGCTGATGGTGTCCTTATCCCTTCGTCGGGTCTTATAGTGGCAACGGACTGATGGTATCCTTACCGATTAGTCGGGTCTGATTGCGGCAACGGACCGACGATATCCTTACCAATTAGTTGGGTCTGATGGTGACAATGGACTGGGTGTCCTTATACCTTCGTCGGGCCTTTTGGTGGTGTTGAAGAACTGATGGTATCCTTACCCATTCATCGGGCCTAGCTGGTGGCAATGGACTAATGGTGTCCTTACACAGTCGTCGTGCCTTTTGGTGGTATTGAAGAACTGATGGTATCCTTACACCTTCGTCGGGCCTAGCTGGTGGCAATGGACTAATGGTGTCCTTACACAGTCGTCGGGCCTTTTGGTGGTGTTGAAGAACTGATGGTATCCTTACACCTTCGTCGGGTCTGACTGTTTCCCAGGGACGCACGTATTAAATGCGAAGTGATACGTAGCTTATGTGTCTTGTATTCGACCCTCAGGTTGTGGTAACGGCTGTTTACCTGAAATGATGTGCACGCTCCCCGCGAAATCCGAAGCCGTTGGATCTCAACCCTTTTTTTTTTTTTTTTTTTTAATCCCAAGAGAGATAGTATTTCTTTCTTGGTTTGGTTATGTACTGAGGCCCTAGTGCGCCTTATTTTGCTGAGTGTTTTTGTCAAATATAATATGAAAGAACTATTATGAATAAAACGGTACCTGACCTCTTATACGCTCTGTGTTTTTTAGGAATACCTCTGCCGGGCTGAAAGCTATCTTTTATCTCTTTTTTGTGATGGATGATGATGATGATGATGACTTTTTTTTTTTTTTACTTACATATGTATGTATATATCTTTGAGACTGTGCCTTGTAGGCGGTCTTTTATCTTTCATTTTCATGATGAATGATTTTTATACTTAGACTATGCCTTGTAGGCGGTCTGATATCTTCCATTTTCGTGATGGATGATTTTTGTACTCAGACTGTGCCTTGAAGGTGGTCTTTTATCTTCCATTTTAATGATGGATGATTTTTATACTTAGACTGTGCCTTGTGGGCGGTCTGATATCTTCCATTTTCGTGATGGATGATTTTTGTACTCAGACTGTGCCTTGAAGGTGGTCTTTTATCTTCCATTTTGATGATTGATGATTTTTATACTTAGACTGTGCCTTGTAGGCGATCTGATATCTTCCATTTTCGTGATGGATGATTTTTGTACTCAGACTGTGCCTTGAAGGTGGTCTCTTATCTTCCATTTTGATGATGGATGATTTTTGTACTTAGACTGTGATACAAGTTTCTTCTAACTTCGTACTTTCATTTATCACCCTCGGGTGTTTACAAAAGAAAGGATCTGTAGTCTGCAAAAGAGGGGAGAACTCATGATAGACCCCGAGACAACTCCTCCGGGATAATAAAGTTTCAAATATTGTGCGTTTTATGGTTGAATGGTGTAACCACCCCCTGGCCGTGCGAGGCGGTAAGCTTCGTGTCCTGCAATCCCCACCACTTGGTGGGGTCCCTCCCACTTGTCTCTAGGGGTCCCTGCGGAAGCTTTTATTTCGAAAGCTTTCTCCTCGACTTTTTTTGCTGTGGCTTTCTTCCTTTCGGATTTGCTAATGAGTTTAACTTGGCACACTTCATCGGTCTGCTTGCTCCTGAACATTGATAAATTGGTCTTTCGTGCTGTTTCTTGACACCCCTTGATCTCACCGGTTCCGTTATTAGTCGGAAATTTTATTTTGAGGCAGTATGTAGCTGTGACTGCCCTGATTTGATTGAGGAATGGTCGACCTACTAGTGCGTTGTAAGGCCACTGCTTGATGTCTACTATGACGAACTCTATCAGTACAACTCGCTGGGTTGGTGCCACCCCGATCGTGACGGGTAGACGAATGGTGCCCAGTGGTCGTATTTCTGATCCCCCAAATGCTCTAAGGGCCGTGTTGAATGGTTCCAAGTTACTGACGCTGAATCCCAACTGATGAAGGACTGACTGATTGAGGATATCCGCTGAGCTTCCGTTATCCACCATCACCCTACGAACGTCCCTGTGGGCTATCTGGAGTTCTACTACTATCGCATCGTTAGGTTTGGCTTCACTGCCTTCTGCGTCGCTTGGGCCAAAGCTGATTTTCTCCCATCCTTCCTTAAGTTTCTTAGGCGCCCTTTCTGTTAAATTGATCTCTATTGAGCTCTTGACGGTCAATCCCCTGATCTCGGACTTTCGATCTCTATTACTGGTTCCCGTATTAGGTCCGCCAAAGATGGTGTGTATAGGGCTTAACCTCGGTGAATCTTTCTTCTCTAGGGATTTCCTTTGCTGGTCCCGACCTCTTTCTAAGTCTCTTACTTTATCAAAATCTTTCTTGAGTATATACTCCTTAAGGTGGCCGTCCCGGATGAGGTTCTCAATGTGATCCTTCAGTTGATAGCACTTAGAGGTATCATGACCGTGATCCTTGTGGAAGCGGCAATAGAGGTCTGGATTTCTCTTGTTTGGGGCTGTCATCATCTTCTCGGGCCATTTTACCAACCCTTTCTCTTGGGCAATTGCAAATACATCGATTGTGTCGTGTTTTAGAGGCGTGTAGGTAGAATATTGGCCCTCGAACCTTCTCCTCACGTCTCGAGTCTCTGTCATAGGATTTTTCCTCTTTCCCCAATCGTTCCTTGGTTCGGACCGGAATCTAGACTCCTCCCACTCCTTTGTTTGAGAATCTACTTTGTCTTTATCAGGATGTGAGCCATGCACCAACGCTCCCCCTTGCGCAATCTCTTCCTCCTCTGCCCTTGCATACTCTGCGGCTATATCCACCAACATAGGATATGAATGAGGTCGTTGTCGCCTTAACTGGAAAGAAAAAATACCACTTTGCAAACCATTAGTAAAAGCGTTGATGGCTGCCACGTCATTAAAATCCTCCACACGAACCGCTTCTTTGTTAAAACGAGATAGATACTCGCGGATTGTTTCCTTTCCGCCCTGTTTCAAGGAAGATAAATGTGATAGAGATTTCTTACGCTGCAAGCTCCCCATAAACTGCTGTGTGAAAGCCTTGCTTAGCTGGTCGAAGCTACTGATACTATTATTGGGTAGCTGTCGGAACCAATTTGAGGCCAAATCCCCGAAGGTTATAGGTAGAGCCCGGCATAGTATTCGATCATCCTCGGTCTGTGTCGCCATTAGGTCAAGAAAACGATCTATATGCTCCATAGGGTCTTTTTCTTCTGTATATTGTTCCATTGCAGGCATCCTGAATCCGGACGGAAAAGCCTTGTTGGTTATCTCTGAGATAAAAGGTGCTCGACGCCCTCCTCGAGGATGGCTGCCATATCGGCTTGCCTACCCATCTACCTGTAATTTGTTCATGTCTTCTCGCAGGCGCTGGATCTCCCCCGCCATTGGGTTTGGAGCTTCACTACTTGGTCTTGTCCCAAAATCCAACCGCCGTCGGGCTGCTAGTCTGTCAGGTCTTGGGTTCGACGTTTGCCCGCCCAGTGGAGAGGTTTTGGACCGCCTTGATCGTCGGCTCCTTTGTTTCTCTTTGAGGTGTCGGCTACGGGGGTCGCTATTACCACCGCTCATTGGTTTAGACCTCCTTTTTGAACCAACAGAATAGGTACTTTCTGAATCTGATAACTGATAAGCTTTGCTGGGCTCCCCTCTTACCATTTTTTGACTTCAATTTTGGTTGTAGCGTCGTGGGTTGATCATTTGACGTCGCGGCCAACCCTTGAACTGGAGCAACTTCCTCTGTGATGGGGATTGGTGGAGCCGTTGGGGTTAGCTGTCCACCCATTATTTCCAAGAACCTTTGCAGATACACACCTGCTTCCTGCATAGCCTGGCTGGTGAGGTTAGGAGAAGCATGAAAAGTCAGGCCTGGCATGACTTGTGGTGTACGTGGATTATTTGCTTGATCTTCTGAGTTGGGAGTATCCTCTGTAAGATTCGAGGTACCTTCAACTACTTTCTCAGGTGGAGTCATGGCTAGTATTTCAAGTTCTTCTGTAGGTATGAAATCAGCCACTCCTTCTAGCGCCAAATGTTGACACACAAAAATGTGCTAACACTAATGTCAAAGGTCAGACCTGCCACGTATGCAGAGTTTGACTTATCTTTGAAATTATCACCTGTGCGGTTTGGTTTGACAAGTGAAATTTGCTGTGGGTGTTTGGGAATGGTCCGTCGGGCCGGATAGGTCCCGAGGGATTTGTGGTTGGGTTGTATGCTTCAAGGTTTTGAACAATATAAATCACAAGATATCAAGATATGATCCATAGTAATTTTTTTGCTCTCTTTATTTCTAAGGAGACTTCCTTTATTTATAGGGGAGATTGCGTGAATCCCTTTTTTACACTTGAGTAGTCATGATGTTTTTATGGGTTCTGATCCTAGTGACCTCAGCCTTGAGTGGTGGGTTGGCCCAGGTTCAACTTCTTTTAGAGTATTGAGCTGGGTTACCTCATACACGCCGTACACCTGTCCCTCTGAGATCTAAGTAGGCTGTCAACCTTGATGGGCGCAGTTTTTGGGGCGAGAAGTGACATGAGGACTAGAAACACTTGCTCTTCTAGTAAGCTTTTGACCTCAGGACGCCCTAAACAGGACTGACGTAGGGTCTATTCTTTTGTGTTGCCCAAGTAAGGTGGGCTTTCTCTTCTTTGATAACCAAGTTTCTTCTGGACTTGTTTCTTGGGCTTTTCTCTATATAGTTTGCGGGAACGAAAAGCGTTGGGCCCAATCTCTTCTGAAGCCTGAGAAGAGGAGGCTTTGACTAGCCAATAATCTCCACTTGCGAAATGTGTTGGGCCATTGACTTGTCAATGTCACTGGTATGGAATTTCAATATGCCAAAATCTCCTTATAACAGGTTTGTTGTGGCTTTCGCCTCAGCCTTAGTGGCCTTATGTGTTGTTTCTGTTGTGCTTCTGTTGTTTGTCTTGTGCTCAGCCTTTGTGAACTTAAAAGGATTAACTGAGAGTTCAGAGATGTGAAACATCAACAAATCTATGAAAAAAAGAAACTAAGCGCCTTCTAGGTATTGGCCAAATTAGTTTACATTGTATTTGAGAAGTAGCTGGCATCTATTTTGCTTCCTAAAATAGGTGTCAAATTTGATTTTCCATTTCTTGGAAGAGAAAAGAGAGTTTATAGTGTATCAAGAAAGGTATGGATATGCCTATGTAGTGGAAGAGTGAATGAGATAGTCTTCCACGGCTGCTGTTACGATTGTTTGTTTCAGGCTTTCAGCTCAGTTTTATATGGAGTAACTCTTTAGATAATGATGATGATAAATTGCCCCAAGGGGCGTAGTTCAACTGGTAGATGGACGAGCTTGAAATTTGGGAAATAATTCCCAAGTCAGCGGCTCGAATCCTACCAAAGGCAAAAAAAAAACTTCAAAAAAAAAAAAATTGGATGATGATACATTGATACTGATGTACAACAAATATAACATTGTGCACTAACAATTTAAACTAAAAACAGTGCTGATGATAACCATTCAAAAAATATTCTACTGCTGCAGTACGTCTTTTGATTTATCATGCATTTCTTTTTCTTTTTTTTCTTTTTTTTTTGATAAATGACAACTAGTGAAATGAATCATTCTTTGTTGATGTTTGTCTGTCTAAAATAAACATTTATTTTTTATTTGAGGTATATTTGTAATTTCGGGTTTTGGTGGGTTTTGTTATAGTTAGTTTAAATTCTCTTGCTTGTGAGGGAAGAGAAGGTTTGAGAGATAGAGATAATCCATTGTATATAGTAGTCATTCTCAATATCTAGTGAAATCGGTAACATTCGTGGTAACTTTTGGTGAACCACATAAAATTATTTGTGTTGTGTTGCGGTTTGTATGCTATTGGTTGATTGTGGTTCTTGTTGCTAGTATTAATTTCTTGTGCTTGTAAGTCTATTCAAATAAGAAAACAAGGTCTTGAAAGGTGTTTGTGGTAGTTTGCGGAATTGCCCACAAGGTGTTCGACGAATTACCAAATGAATACTAGTAAGGGTGTTGTTGCGCCCAACACTCTTGATGACCATTGGATTAATTTATCATGCAATTCATATTTTTGATACGACACTTTAGATCATTTATTTGATCATTTAAATCATGCCTCATTGTATCACACCACATATTAACATAAGCTGCATTATTTTAGAAAATTATTCCAAAACTTAGTACATGTTGAGAATGACAGATCCCAAAGACAAGAAAACCACTGAAATTATAACAGATAAAAGGGTAACAGATGGTGGAATCCTTCCTCTGTCGTTCCTCATTAGCATCCCTTCAATGACTGCATAATTCACAATCAGGATATAAAATGACAGAACAACTTGTAGAACCATCTTTTCCCACTCTCCTGTAAACATCATTCTGTAAACTCCACAAGCAAAAGCTGCCATGTTCAGGACAATTATGGTGACCAATGGAGCAAGCAACATTGTTGATGTCCGGAAATCAAACACCCCCATTTGGTACCGCTTTACTTGTTCGTCGTCTTCAACTTTGTTAGTGGGCAAGAAACTGGCCTTTGTTAAACCAAGCTTCTCCATAAAAGCATCCAATGTTCCATATAGATAAGATGTAACCGACTTGATCATCCATATCCTCTGTTCATTTCTCCAAGTCCTAACTGAACCTCCACTTGCCAGCACCTCATATAAGTGTTTCAAAAGTGCCGATGCGAAAATGAATATGAATATGTTGGAAAATGAATTGGAAACATTAGGATACATAGGGATTCCAATAAGTAGACAGAGTTGAGGGACAGTGGCGAAACACCAAAGAGGGAAGCAGTAAAAGGGGAAGAATGCAAGTTCTGTATAGCCCATGCTCTGCAGTATAGACATTCTCGAAGAGCCATATATTATAGGGCAGAACTTAGAGATGCCAACTTCAACCAATCCACAGCTCCATCTGGAGGTTTGGATCAGCACATCATTTAAGTTTGTAGTGGAAGTACCCAAGAATTGTGGCCTTGTTGGTGTAAGATACACTGATTTCCATCCTTGGCAGTGTAATTTGAATCCTGTGAAGTAATCTTCTACTAGAGAATGATACCGGAAACCTACCTGCAATAAAAAATTTAGTAAATATAATGTATCAATTCTATAATTAAGAATACTCCAATTTTCATGTCTTCCCCACTTTATTTTCAATATTTTCCGGTAGAGAATTATCTATTATGGAAAATTATCTGGTGCGGAATCATTTGTGTTCCTAATAGATACCGGTGTTAATTCAATGGATATTGGTGATCCCTCATGAAAAAACAAACAGAATCCCGTACTTGAAAGTTACTCATCTACTATAATGTACAAATACTTGCCTCTTCACCCCATTTAGAGTTATTTTCGTAGGCACATGAGGCCAAAACTTTGGCCTCTCGCAGCAGTGTGCTTGAAGAATCTATGCTATCTATGCTTGGCCTGTAGTTCACTTGGAGAGATTTCAGGAGCTCATTTGATGTACCGAAAGAATTTTTTAGCTCTGTGAGATCCACACCTGTTAATTAATTAACAACAAAAGATATATCCTTACTCGAACAATATCCAAACTTCTTCAATCTAGTACTATAATTTAAGTCCAACATTGAACACATACCTTTGTGCATAGAATAGTTATACAATGACTCCCTTTTCATATAAAAGTTTGTACCGGACAATACAGGTCCCCTTAGCCCATCCAAACCATACCAATATATCTGAAATGATGCAGAAAACATTATGAGAAGAATCTTCATGTATGTATTAAATGAACAAATATTAATTAAGGTAGCATTATAATTAAGTTGATACCCAAAATATAGATCGAATGCTGCTGTCGTAAATATCACTTTGGCTGATATTACGAAATCTCTGTGGGAATTGAACGAATGCTAGGGAGGGAGATATATTGGGATCCAAGTGGAAACACATTGCTTGCTTAGCAGAAGTTGGGTCATTGCAGTACATGTCGCAGTCCAGTACTATTATGTAAGGAGAGTTGCTCATCACCCCAGAAACCCGAAGCTGCAAATTCGTTAAAGTATATATTTAAAGACATTAGCTTTTGCCTTTAATGATAAATTTCATTTTTAGTATATTATAAACAAAAATATTTAAATATTTGTGTGAGAGAAATTGATCATACGAGGACGTTCAGGGCTCCAGCCTTGAAATGGTGTGGATGAGAAGGCCTTTTCTCACGAGACACGTATACAAGGCGAGGCATCTTATAAATATGGTCTCCATTTGCATCATTATCATTTTCTTGTATAACCTGCAAAATTTAATCACGCCAACTTACGATGTGTTGGTATTGTCTTAATTGTAGGAATAATTTGAATTCTTAACTCAAAAAATTTCGATTAACATTTGGTTGAAATTTCTATTGTGATACAAAACTTGGCTAGCCATGCATGCCTTGCATGCCAATGCAGGCAATGGAAGACATTGGGGGTGCATGTGCAAGATGACTAGGTCAAGGAAGGGGTTTAGGTTATTATTTAAATATCTATTTATTTGTGGGGTTATTTCAATTGTCAATTGATTGAGTCAAAATAAGTTAGATAGTGTTATTATTTGGTAAAATAATGTGCCTAGATTCTTGGGCCATTTGTTACGAAAAGGGAGCTGCATGATTTCATGCTTTGTTATGCACCACTTTCAGTTGTGTTAGTTGTTGTTGCTATTTCTTAGATAAGTGTTTAGTTAGAGCATCCCAAACAAAGCTCTCTATTTTTTCCTTAGATTTAGGGAGCTAAATGTACTTTTTAGGAATAGGGATCCAGATAAGGAGTGAATACTCTAACAAGCCTCCCTAAAAATGGCTCCCTATTATTATTTATTTATTTTTAAATTAAAAAATTATTATTTTTAAATAAATTTAAAATATTATTAAAAGTTGAAAGCGTAATAAAAATTGGAGTAGTTCAATTGTATTTATAAAAAAAATATAAAAAAAAATATAAAAAATATTAAAAAAAATAAAAAAAGTTGTTCCACATCTGCACAAGAGTCATTGCATCTGCCAAAAAATAAAATCAATACAGAATCATGATCATAGCTGTTGCAAACTAGCAATTTGGGTTTTTAAAAAAATTGAATTTTACAGTGCCTAGCTGTTGGAAAAGAATAAAATTGAGGAAAATAAATGAATTATTTATGTTTAAATTAAAAGAAGTTGAGTTAAATAAAAAATAGGGAGAATGAATTTGGACCATTAAAAATGAGTGATGTGGATTTATTCTCACCATCCATTTCATTTGAGGAGAGAGGATTGAAAAATAGGGAGGATGTCTTAGCTCTCTAAATTTAGGGAGGCTTTGGCCGGAATTAAAAATAGGGAGCCTATTGGAGCACTTTCCAATCGTGGCTCCCTAAATATAGTCAAGGAGGTCACCAATTCCGGCCTATTGGGGATGCTCTTAGACCACGTTTGGCAGTTGGGATAGGATGGGAAAGGGACTATTTTTAGTCCGTTTCCCATGTTTGGCGCTGCCAGTCGGATGGGATAAATTAATCTCATCACCTTGCTTAATCCCACTGCAACGGGATAAATGAATGCAGTCCATTGACATGGGATTCATTTGTTTCCCATGTCTTAATTACACAAACATCCCTCGTCTTCTTTAGATCATCTTCAGATCGACTTCGTCTTCTTTCTCTTTTTCAGACCACCTTCTTCTTCAACTGGTAGGCTATTCTTCAAATAAATAAAAACACACAATAAAAAAATTCACAACCACAAAATCTAAACCTTCAATCAAACAATCGCAATAGCAAAACCTTCTTTGGATAGACTACTTCTTCATCTGGTTTTTGTTCAGTGGAAAGCATTTCCATTTCAAAAAAAAAAAAAAAAAAAATCGAAATCCACAATCACAAAATCAAGCATGAACATGAATTACAAAAGAAAAAAACAAAACAAAATCAAAACCCAAATGGCTTGTGTTTGCCATTGAAAAAAAATTAGTAATCTAAAGAGATGGATCTAGTCACCAAAAAAATAAATAAAAGATTGGGGAGAAAGAAGAGAAGAGATTAAGGTTTGGGGAGAGAGAAGAGGAGAGATGGCGGTGTATGGATGAGTGGTGAGGTTGAAGATGAATAGATGAGGATGAGATGGTAGTGGTTGATGAGGTTGAAGATGAATAGATGAGGATATGATGGTGGCGTGGATGAGTGGTATGGTGGCTGATGATGTTAAAGACGAGTATGAGATGAGAAACCCACATGCATCTGTTTTGTTTTTTTACTTTCTCTGTTTTTGTATCTCATGTTATAAAAAAAAAAAATATAAAAAAAAAAAAAAAAAAAAAAAAAAAAGTGAAAGTGATAACATTTTAATTTATTTTAATATTTATTTATTATTATTTTTTTCAATTTTTTTAGGTCATTTTATTAATTTTGACTAAACACAAGGGAGGAGTGTGTAATTTCTTATTATGTTTTTATTCCTATCCTATGTTGCACCAAACACATGAGTAATCCTATTAACATTAAAATTAATCTCATCCTATCCAATCCTATCATATCCTATCAAAATAATCTTATCCTATCCCGCACACCAAACAGAGCCTTAGTGCTTAGATAGGTTCCTATTTTCAAGCAATGTGGTTGTTTAACATGCTTCAATGTAGCCTTTAAATGGCAAAGTTTGAATTGAATAAAGATATGCAATGAATATTAACCCCAATTATCTCCTCTTCGATCTTTTGAAATATCTTATAACTCTATTCTCTCCTTCTTTCTTCTTCTTCTATTTGTTCCACAAATTAAACCATATCATATTGTAGGATTTAGCTACTATATATTATTGTCATAGACGGACCTTGGGTTTGGCTAGGGTGGGCTACCTTAGCTTTTAAAAAAAAAATTGAAAAGTTAAAAAAAAATAAAAATTAATTAATGAAATATCAATGAAAAACGTTAACATGTAGGACTAGGTACATAGAACTGTATTATTAGAAAACATTTTTCAAACCTAATCACGCTTCACGATGACACGACTTACGAGATAATTAATATCAATTTCTTTTTTGCTTTAGTTTTTATTTAATAATTATAATTTCTGTCAACTTTCCCCTTTGATCCATCCTTTTTATCAATATCAATAATTCTATCATCCAATTAGGTTTTTTTTTTTTTTTTTTTTTTTTAACAAAACAAAATAACAATTCTTCTCTACGTCAAGGCTCAATCTCTCTAGAAACACAAAGAGGAAAACCATTTATCTAAATGAAATCTCTCCACCTTGTTGGTCCCTTTAGGGCCATGATATTCCAATAAGGTATGTTTTTATAAATATTGTGAATTTAAATATTTTGTTTCGTAATAAAATTTTAGGATTAATCTAATTATTAGTTATTCTAATTTTAATTTACAAACTAACACTATTGTGAATGAATTTCATTTTGTTTTGGTTGAAATTTAGATAC
Source organism: Acer campestre (assembly GCA_954870605.1). Lineage (NCBI taxonomy): Eukaryota > Viridiplantae > Streptophyta > Magnoliopsida > Sapindales > Sapindaceae > Acer > Acer campestre. The sequence continues at coordinate 9,371,934 of OX940811.1, read as the reverse complement.
ATACTTGTTAAATTTTTTTATTTTTTTGGTTTTTAATTATTCTTTTGTTTTCAGATTTATTAGATAATAGCAATATAAGTGTAAATTTATTTCTCAATGTGACGTGCATGCTCCATCATAACTAGACCAAACTAATAATTAAATAAATTATAATTTTTTAGAAAGTAATGATATAGATTTCTTTTAACACTTAACATTGTAGTTGTATATTTTGAATAAATCAACTAATATTATAATATAAGAACATTATATATGTAAATAATTTCTTATTTCTTGACGTATATAGAAGTAATAAAATAAGGATCAATTTAAGGATTTATTTTTGTGTCTTTTTGTTATTTATATAGGTTGTAATACAAAAACGAAACATATTCCATTATTTCGATAAAAAAGAAATGATGGTGAGTCATCACGTAGGTCAAATAGCCCATATGATGTTCACACTTCAAGTTCAAGATCTCCTCCCAAATCCCAATAATAAAAGATACAAAACTCAAAATTGTAATTATTTGATTGTATTTGTATTGTATGTTTATTTTATAAAATACATTTGCAGAGTAATCCCCGCTACGTCTTCTTAACTAAGTGTATTTTTTATTTTTAATTCATACAATTTTCTCGTATTGTTAATGATCGAAAAAAAAAAATTATTCTAGCTCATCCTAGTGTTTAATCCTGGTTACGTCCCTGATTACTGTATATTTGCCGAGTTGTTACGATGAGATATAGTTATTTTTTTTTTTTTCATGAACTAATTTCTTAGGTGGAATAGTAAGTTTCACGTGATTGAATAATCTCTTATATATTTTATTTTATTTTTGGGTCGCAGATTAAATTCTCTTTTCAAATAAATAAATATTTGAAAAATTATTTTTGGGTCGCAGATTAAAAAAAAAAAATTTTAAAAATTGTTTATTTAAAAATTTAAAACCAATTTAAAACAAAATAATATTTATTTTTATTTGTTAATATTGAAAATTATTATTTTTAAATGAGTGGTGACTGTGAGCAGTGGGTGGTACCAAATATATTAAATATTATTTATTTATTTTTAGTTGGAGCACTATTATTTATCAACGAATCATATTTTACAAAAGTGAACTCCATAACTTAAAGCATAGGAACAAGGATTATATTCTCTCTTATTTTATTTTATTTTATTTTTGGTTCGCGGATTAAATTCTCTTTTCAAATAAATAAATATATATATATATATATATATATTCACAAGAAATTCTCTATTGGGTTCTTCCTTGCCCCTCTTCTGAAGCATAATGCTTGTTAATAAACAAAAGTTTTCGGTGGAATAGTAATCTAACACTTGCTTGACTAAAATATATAGAAACTGATTATTATTTAGTGTAGTCATTGTCAAGTGAAAGATCAAAAGCAAATGTGGTGTAGTCATTATATGGTGAAAGATCGAAAGTAAATGAAAATAGAAGGGAAAGTAAAGAACTGTGGCCCCAATGAAAAATTGAAAATAGAAGGAAGAGTAATTTGGATATTGGAAAATATATGATAGAACTGTACCTCAACAACAGATCCATGATCTTTGGAATTTCTCGTGCGTTTGTCCACATTACCTCCTTTTTCTCTAGCTTGTATTATTTCTTCTCTAAACACCTCGTATTTTTCCTGCACCAAACCCATATTTTCCGATCAACTACACTTTTTTTTTTTTTTTTGAAAGAACTACACTTTCTTTTGTTATACCATATTTTCAGATATATATGCCAATTTGTAATTTCATATACTATATACATATATATAGAGAGAGAGAGAGAGAGAGAGACCGGGCGGCAGCATCTAAATCTCAAAATAAACACAACAAAACACTTGAAGGAATATAAAAAAAAAGGGTTGAAATTGAAACTAACCATATAATTTGTGGATTTTTATTTTTACCCAACATTAGTATCTTGATTGTTTTTATCAAACTTTCCAGTGATGAAACAAAAATACCTTTAATGATTTCTCAATTAAACACGCCAGTCTTTTTCAATTAAACACATCAACTTTCTTTAATTAAACACATCATATGTTTTCTTAAATTTAACACACTACTAGTTTTCATCAATTAAACACACCACCAGTTTAATTCCCAGCAGTGTGTTTAATCCGGTGCAAGGGTAAATTTGTCTCTACAATGGAAAGTTTAGTAAAAACAATGAAAACACTAATTCTGGGTAAAAATAGAAACCCCTTAATTTTTTGGTTACAAGGTGATATTTCCTCAAAAAAAGGGTTAAAATTGAAACTAATAATATAATTAGTGGAGTTTTTATTTTACCCAGCATTAGTGTTTTGATTGTTTTTACTAAACTTTTCACTGATGAGACAAAAATACCCTTAATGTTTTCTTAATTAAATACACTAGTCTTCTTCAATTAAACACGCCAATTTTCTTCAATTAAACACACAATATATTTTCTTAAATTAAACACACCGTTTTTTTTTTTCTTCAATTAAACATACCACCAGTTTCCATCAATTAAACACAGCACTAATTTAATTCCTAGCTTAGTGTGTTTAATCTGTGTGTTTAATTTCTAGTGTATTTAATCTTGTGCAAAGGTAAATTTGTCTCTTCAGTGGAAAATTTAGTAAGAACAATGAAATCACTAATTTCAGGTAAAAATAAAAACTCTCTTAATTTTTTTGGTTAAAAAGTGCTACTTCCTCCAATACTAATAATAATAATAAAATTAATACATAGTAACCTGGATTTGTTGCTTCTCGGCTAAGAACTCAGGATCATGACTATAATCCTTCTCCGGGCCAGAAAAATAAGCATCGGGGCATATTGTCTTGATACCGTGGCTCTTGCAAAATGGAAGCCACCACCTTGCAAACTTGGAAACCGCTCTCATACCAAGCAAAGTTATGGACGAACCTCCATCGTCTGAAAGATAGACGTTCAGCTTTTGTGGTGGATAATCGAGCGCCATAGCTGACAAAACGGTGTTCATGACCTCCAAAGTGGGCTCCTTATATGGATCCGCAGTGCAAATAAGCACATCAATGGCTGGAAGTTTATCGTCTTCGGGTAATCTCTCGGGAAAAACTGTTCGAGAGATGGGACGCCAGCGATAAGCTATACCTAGGAACCACATAAAGGATAGAAGGAGCTCGGAGGCAAACACTAGAAGCCATGGTAATAAAGAGATTTTGGATTGTTGGAAGAGAAAAGAGAGTCTGTAATATATCAAGAAAGCTATGGCTATGCAGTGGAGGAATACATGAGACCTGTTGATGATTATGGACAGCTTGTGGACTTGGCTGGAATGGAGAGGGAGAGAGTACTCTTCCATGGCTGCTGCTGTTACAGGGTGGTTTTTTTTCAGCTAAAAAATGGAGTAACTCGTTAATTGATGATTGTGAAAATTTATAATGGAGTCAACTGATCAAGGGATCAGATTCTCTCTTGCTTTTTGTTTTCTATAATTTTCATAATATATATATATATAGATTTATTTATTTATTTTAAAATATTACATAAATTCGGATTTTGTTCTGAACCTATCCAAATTTTCATAATATAGCAACCTTATAATTAGTATAAAATAAAATACATTTTTTAGTTTTTTCCTAATAAAAAACAAGGATAGTGGAGGTCCTGGAGGATCTAACTCGTACAAGTGTAATACGTAGAAGTCACGTGACAAGTTGGAGGGCTGAAAAAAGAAGTCAAAAACTGCATGCACCGCATATACTGACTCTGTTGGTATTTGTATTCCATTCCAAGTTTGCCAATCTTTGAGATTATGTTCGATAAGGGGGAGGAAAAGTATGAGGGATAGATGAATTAAAAGGGAAAGAAAATATGAGGAATGGAGAGGATAACATCAATCCTCCATGTTGTTTGATATTGAGAGGAGGATTGGATGGATGGATTGGTATTTAATTTATAAAATTACAATATTACCCTTTAAAAAATTGATGAGTAGTATAAAAAGGAGGGCATTTTTATCTTTGCCGGCTTCACTCTCCATCCTTTCTCTCATCCGCCCAAATTGGAAGGATTCATTTTTGTGGGTCCAGAGAGAGAAGCTCTCCCTCCTCTCCTCCTCTCCCTTTACTTCTCCCTCCAATCAAACAAAGGATTTGCTCTCCCTCCCCTCTCCTCTCCTCTTACAAAATTTATCAATATTTAAAAAAACTGACGTTTCCCGCATAGATTTATCAAATTTATGCGGTGCGTTTCCCGCACCGCATAAATTTATCAATATTTGTATTTTAATTTATTATATGAAGATAAAACAAAGTATCTTAAAAGCACAAAGATTATTGTCCTTTCCAAATACATTTTTGATAATTAATTAGGAGACGACTTTTCACCCTTATAGTCAACAAAATATTTGTCCTAATCATAGCTGCTTGTGCATCTGATGGGAGAGGATTGTCCGCAGCTTGCTGATCAAATTCAAACCTTATTCATCAATCAACTCCACTAAAAGTTTTATTTACCTACTTTCATAAAAAATTTAGGATTGATACTGATACCAACATGATAGAGAAATGTGAAACATCACAAATTTATAAAGAAAGAAATTAAGCACCTTCTAAATATTTATGGAATAATTTTATATCGCATTTGAGAAGTAGCCTGTATCTATATTACTTCCTAATATTTTTGTAGCCTAATGGGCTGTTGGGCCCACCATAATTCTTCTCTACGATAATATTTTAAGAGAAAATCAAAAGTAACTATTGGAAACATTAAACTTTCGTTAGTAACCACTTTTGAAACTTTAATTGTTAATAACCACTTTATAAAAAAAAAATTAGTGTATGTTCATAAATTACAAGAGTACCCCTGAAATTAGTTTTTTTTTTAAATAAAAAAAATTAAAATAAAAAAATAAAATAAAAAACCTCAAACTTGAAATCATGACTAAAATGAAATGCGAAACTTGAAATTATGACTAAAATGAAATGTGAAACTTGAAATCATGCCTAATTTCCCTTCTTCGGTTCTTCCCCAACCTTCTTCCCCAAATTAGGGTTTTTTTTTTTTTTTTAGGTTTTTTCTTTGTCTTTTTTCTGCATATCTGTGCACCGGCGAAGGGGAAGCTTTGACGGCACGATGCACGACGGCGCTATCGGCTGGGCGTGAAGGACGGCATCACCTCAGCGGTTCGCAAAGCCCAAAAGCTCGTTGTCGCTGCCGCGAAGCCCAGAAGCTCGTCGGCGCTCGACGACCCTCAAAGCACGCCGGCGAGAGAGAGAGAGAGAGAGAGAGAGAGAGATGATTTGGGATTGTTTTTATATGGGGGCATTCAAGTAAATTTACAAAAACATGGTTACTAACAATTAAAATTTCGTTTGTGGTTACAAACAAAATTTCCATGTTAGATATGGTCATTTTTAGCAATTTTCACTAATATTTTTTTCCTCTTTATATCACAACTTTTGACGATTTATTTGATTAAATCAATAACTCGTTGCATCACAACGGATATTAACGTACATAAGCCGCATTATTTTAGAAAAGTATTCCCACAATTAGTACATGTTGAGAATAACATATCCCAAAGAGAAGAAAACAACTAAAATTATAGTAGAATAGAGGGTGACAGATGGTGGAATCCTTCCTCTATCCCTCCTCACTAGCATTCCTTCAATGACCGCATAATTCATAATCAGTATATAAAATGAGAGAAGAACTTGTAGAAGCATCTTTCCCCAGTCTCCTGTAAACATCATTCTGTAAACACCACAAGCAAAGGCTGCCATGTTCAGGACAATTATGATGACCAATGGAGCAAGCAACATTGTTGATGTCCGGAAATCAAACACCCCCATTTGGTATTGCTTTACTTGTTCGTCGTCTTCCACTTTGTTGGTGGGCAAGAAACTGGCTTCTGTTAAACCAAGCTTCTCCATAAAAGCATCCAAAGTTCCATATAGATAAGATGTAACTGATTTTATCATCCATATCCTCTGTTCATTTCTCCATATCCCAACTGAACCTTCACTTGCAAGCACATCATATAAGTGTTTCAAAAGGGACGATAGGAAAATGAATATGAATATGATGAAAAATGAATTGGAAACCTCAGGATACAAAGAAATGCCATTAAGTAGACAGAGTTGAGGGACAGTGGCAAAACACCAAAGAGGGAAGCAGTAAAAGGGTAAGAATGCAAGTTCTGTATAGCCAATGCTCTGCAGTATAGACATTCTCGAAGAGCCATATATTATAGGGCAGAACTTAGAGATGCCAACTTCAACCAATCCACAGGTCCATCTGGAGGTTTGGATCAGCAGATCATTCAAGTTTGTGGTGGAAATGCCCAAGAATTGTGGCCTTGTTGGTGTAAGATACACTGATTTCCATCCTTGGCAGTGTAATTTGAATCCTGTGAAGTAATCTTCTAGTAGAGAATGATACCGAAAACCTACCTGGAATAAAAAAAAAATTGTAAATATAATACATGCATCATTGATTATTATGATTCAATAAAAACATATAAAAAAATAAAAAAATAAAAAAAATAAACCTCCAATCTCTTTACGTTAATTTTTGTCGGTACAAAATCTCTGACTTGAGGAATTTTGCCTATTAACATTTCTCTCCTGAAATAACTAATTTTATACTAAAATGAAAAATTACTTAAAATATGAGATAATGTACCTAAGAATGCTTATACTATATTGTGCAAATACTTGCCTCTTCACCCCATTTAGAGTTATTTTCATAGGCACATGAGGCTAAAACTTTGGCCTCTTGCAGCAGTGTGCTTGAAGAATCTATGCTATCTATGCTTGGCCTGTAGTTCACTCGGAGAGATTTCAGGAGCTCATTTGATGTACCGAAATAATTTTTTAGTTCTGTGAGATCTACACCTGTTAATTAAAAACAAAAGAAATATCCTTAATTACTTGAGCTTGAGCAATATCGAAACTTCTTCAATTGAGTATTGTAATTTAAGGCCAACATTGAACACATACCTTTGTGTATAGAATAGTTATACAATGACTCCCTCTTCATGTAAAAGTTTGTACCAGACAATACCGGTCCACTTAGTCCGTCCAAACCATACCACGATATCTGAAATAGTACATTATGAGAAGAATCTTCATGTATGTATTAAATGAACAAATATTAATTAAGGTAGCATTATAATTAAGTTGATCATACCCAAAATATAGATCGAATGCTGCTGTCGTAAATATCACTTTGGCTGATATTACGAAATCTCTGTGGGAATTGAACGAATGCTAGGGAGGGAGATATATTGGGATCCAAGTGGAAACACATTGCTTGCTTAGCAGAAGTTGGGTCATTGCAGTACATGTCGCAGTCCAGTACTAGTATGTAAGGAGAGTTGCTCATCACCCCAGAAACCCGAAGCTGCAAATTCATTTAAGTATATATTTAAAGACTCTAGCTTTTGCCTTTAATGATAAATGTCGTTTATAGTATATTATAAACAAAAATATTTAAATATTTGTGTGTGAAAAATTGATCATACGAGGACGTTCAGAGCTCCAGCCTTGAAATGGTGTGGATGAGAAGGCCTTTTCTCACGAGACACGTATACAAGTCGAGGCATCTTATAAATATGGTCTCCATTTGCATCATTATCATTTTCTTGTATAACCTGCAAAATTTAATCACACCTACTTACTATGTGTTGGTATTGTCTTAATTGTAGGAATAAATTGAATTCTTAACTCAAAAAATTTCGATTAACATTTGGTTGAAATTTCTATTGTAGGATTTAGCTACTAGCTTACTATATAATACTGTATATTTGCCGAGTTGTTACGTTAATTGAGATATAGTTTTTTTTTTTTTTTTCATGAACTAATTTGTTAGGCGGAATAGTAAGTTTCACGTGGTTGACTAAAATATGTAGCTACCGATTGATTGGTGTAGTCATTGTCAAGTGAAAGATCCGCAAGTAAATGCAAATCAAGAGGAAAAGTAAAGATTGCCGATTGTGGCAATGTGGCCCCCAGCGAAGACTTGGAATATTAACTATAATTTGAAAAGAGTTTCATTTAACAATTCAATTTTTTCTTTTTACGCTTCTTTTTTAAAAACATCTCATTTTCAAAATTTAAATTTTAAAAAATTTTAAAGATACTTCATTTTGTTACAAAATTATCCTTTTTATCTTTTTTGAATTAAATTATTAAAAAAAGAAACTATCTCCCCTAAATCATTAAATTAGTTATTACATATTAAATATTCTCTCATAAATTTTTAATTATCATATTAAACTCTCTTTTCTCTAATATATATATCTAATTTTCTATCTTCATTCTTTCTCAAGTAAGACTAACAGTTCAGAAAAAAAAAAAAAAAAAAAACTTACTAATAAACTTGTTTTTTTTTTTTTAAATCGAAATATGAAAATGTTTTTTGTTACTCTTGTGTGTATGTTATTACCTAGAGAACTTTAATTATTTCATTAGTCTTAGAAATTATAAGTTTAATCGAATCTAGTTGAAATAATTCAAGTTTTCATATATATATATTTTTAAATTGACTTTTTCATATATATATATATATTACTGCTAGTAAAAAAAAATATTCATAAGATTTTTTTTTTATAACTATTAATCAGATATTAATTGAGAAAATATGGAAATATGATTATTATTATTTTTAAAAAATGGGGAGGGATTAATTAGGAGAGAGTGTTTAATATGGTAATAATAGATTTAGTAGAGAGAGTTTAATACATAATATTTAATCTAATAATTAAGGAGAGTGAATTTTTTTTTAATAATTTAATTAGTTTGGAATGTTTTTAAATTTTTTATTTGTCTGGTTTAGTAATTTTAATTTATGTTAAAATTGTCATTAATTGAAAAAAAAATTAAATTTGAGTGTGAATAGATAATTTGTGGATTGTAAGAAGAAACTCTCTAATTTGAAAAGTATAAAATATACATTACCGAATTTGGACGAAGAAGGAAAAAAAAAATCTTCTTTGTCTAAATTTGATGCCCAAATGATGTGACATCACTATAAATTTAAATCTTTTATGTCTAATACAATTTAAATAAATAAATTATAAAATGTCACATCATCTAGGGTCAGCTTGGTATTGGTGTAACTTTTATAATAATCATCATTAGCTATGTATTCAGTAGATGTTTGGTTAATTATATTTTAAAATCTACTGTATAGCTCAAAAACAGTATACATATGTTTGGTAATTTTATTGTAAAAGTGCTGAGATTAGTTAAAATTACTAAAATATTCATGATTTTATGACCCTATTTCTTTTTTTCATTAATTATATATATTAAATCAATATTTAACTATAATATTTAATTTTAATATAAAATAAGGAATATAAATAATTTTAACTTTATTTTATAAGGATAATAATGATATTTTAAAAGGTTCATTAAATGTTGAAATAGATTATTTAATAATCACTTTCAAAAAGTAATCCCTCACCTACTTCTCAAAATCACTATCAAAATTTGTCAAATTATTAGTTAATCACTTTTGAAAGTTTTACCAAACATCATTTTATATAAAATAATCTGATTTTAACTTTTTTAAAGTAATACTAAATTGACCCTTAGACACCAGATTTGGACACCAAATTTAAACAAAATGCGTAACATTACTATGTACGAATATAGGCAGCTAAAATTGTAAATTTGTACCTCAACGACGGAGCCATGATCTTTGTAATTGCTCGTGGGTTTGTTGCTCGTGGGTTTGTCCACATTACCTCCTTTCGCTCTAGCTTGTATTATTTCTTCTTTAAACAACTCGTATTTTTCCTTCACGAGACCCATCTTCCGTCATCAATTACACTCAAAATAAACACACACAAAAACACTAGAAGGAATAATAAAATAAAATAAAAACTTATTTTGTAATTAGATCCTTAAAGAGAACTACATATATTAGATAAAGAATAAAGAATAAGACAAGTTCATAATGTTTTATAGATAATATATATATACATATACACATAAACACATAAACACATAAACACATAGTAATTAACAAGTCAAAAATTACTTAACAGTATGCGAATGAAATTTTTTTAGTGATATTATATTGTCTAAGGATTTGAACAGTGTAGCATGTTCAACTGAATTAATAAATGTTATTGACCGTGTCAAATTGATCTGTAATGACTATATCATCGCTACATTATTTCAAAAATTATATGTTACCTCGTTATTAAGTACTTGTTTGGTTGAGTTTTTACTGTCTTAGAAGGTTTACAAACATCTATTTGAGTTTTTTTAAAGTTGTTATTGTCTATTTTAAATTAAGTAGAAACTAATAAAGTTTAAACATCTATTAAGCAAAAGCTTATGAGAGGTGATTCTCCAAATAGATCTTTTTTTTATATAAAAAAAAAGGTTTACCAACCAAACAACTATAATTTTTTTTTCAAAAACTCAATCAATTCTAATAAATCTATACAAGTAGATCTTTTACTGATAGAGGTTTTTTAAAAACCCAACCAAACAAGCTCTTAATACATCATATAGAAATTTTTTTGTACAATTTAACATTTTTCGTATAATAACTGACCTGAATTTTTTGCTTCTCAGCCAAGAACTCAAGATCACCATAATCCTCCTCTGGACAAGAAAAATAAGCATCCGGGCATATTGTCTTGATAGCATGCCTCTTACAAAATGGAAGCCACCACCTGGCAAACTTTGAAACCGCTCTCATACCAAGCAAAGTTATGGAGGAAGCTCCATCATCTGAGAGATAGACATTTAACTTTTCTGGTGGATAATCAAGCGTCATAGCCGACAAAACAGTGTTCATGACCTCCAAAGTGGGCTCTTTATATGGATCAGCAGTGCAAATAAGCACATCAATGGCTGGAAGTTTATCGTCTTTGGGTAATCTCTCGGGAAAAACCGTTCGAGAGATGGGACGCCAGCGATAAGCTATACCTAGGAACCATATAAAGGATAGAAGGAGCTCGGAGGCAAACACTAGAAGCCATGGTAATAAAGATGTTTTGGATTGTTGGAAGAGAAAAGAGAGTCTGTAATATATCAAGAAAGCTAAGGCTATGCAGTGGAGGAATACATGCAGTGCAAATTCTTATCTTTTTTTTTTTTTTTTTTTAATGTAAATATCACATCAGTCTATTAACTTTAGACAACTTGTCCCATTTGTCCCATACAAGTGAGTCACTAAAAAATAAGACCCACTTTGTGCCACATCATCAAAAATGGATCTTCTTTTCAAAGAATGGGTATTCCCATTTGGGTCTCTTTTATTTGGATCCATTTTCCCCACAATGGGGCAAAATTAAAAAAAAAAAAATGGATCCACTTTTTTACTTTTTTCCAAACAATCATTACTCTTCTTTAAAATATTATATATATATATATTAATAAAGAAATTATATAATATATTTTAAATATCAACACTATCAACAATTATTTAACAAATTATAATTCATTTAAAAAAAAAAATTATTAATTTAAAATTATTACAACCGAATTACATCAATAATAAAAATAAATATTTAAAACAAAATATTGTATACGATTAGACATGGCGTCGGTTTCGGTTTGAATCCGGCTTCGGTTTTGAACCTTCAAAATTGGCTCCGATTCCGGTTTTAAAGGTCCGATTCCGGTTTTAAAGGTCCGATTTCGGTTTCGGTTTCGGTTTCGGTTTCGGTTTCGGTTTCGGTTTCGGTTCCGGTTCCGATTTCGGTTCCGGTTCCGGTTCCGGTTCCGGTTTCGGTTCCTCGGTACCGGTCCGGTCCGGTCCGGTCTGGTCTGGTCTGGTCTGGTCTGGTCTGGTCTGGTCCGGTTTTAGCGGTTCCGTCGGTTTTTCACTATTTACCGGTTCAATTCGGTTCATTTTTAAAAAAAAATGGATATTCCGGTTCGGTTTCCAGTTCATGGGTTCAAACCGGTGAACCGAACCGAGAACCGGTCTATATATATATCAAAATTCCGAAATTGTTCCGTTGTTGATTTAATTAAATTTATTTATATTTTGTCATTATGTATATAATTATTGAAATTAATAATAATATATTTAAATTTAAATAATTGAAATATAAATATTAAATATATATATTTTTTCATTATATATATATATTTTTTTTGAAATTAATAATTATATATTTTAATTTTAATTTAAATTATATATATATAAATTTTTTTTTTAAAAAAAAAAAGGCCCAACCCAATGATTGGATAGGGTTGGGAACCCAACCCCAATCATTGGACAAGACCCAAATTGGGTTCCAAATGTGGAACTCCATTTGGGTCTACTCTTGTGGACCCCACTTTTGGGTCTTATTTTTTGGGTCTCTTTTGCAACCAATGTGGCTCAATTTTATTGGGTTCCAAAATGGGTCTTACAAAGTGGGTCTTATTTTTGCACCAATGTGGATGCTCTAAAACACAGAGATAATATTATTCGAATGATTAGCCAACAACTGATGATGATATTGTTTAAGTAAATATAGAGTGGCCATTGAAAAATCAAAGTTTATACGACAAGACAAGGTAGAGGGACTTGACAAGCGGGACGTAAATCTCAATATGCTGGCTGTCGCAATTAGTATTTTTATTGAATTTGTGATTAATTTTTTCTCTAATTTGAAGACTGAAAATAGATCTTCATAATTTTAATATTTCAATCATTCTTCATTTTACAATCTTTAAATAATAAAATATTATTATTTTACTTTATAAATAATATTTCAAACTTTCTTTAATAAAATTATTTTCTCCACATTATCCTATTGGATAATAATTTACTCACTTTTATTACATTTAAAATATAATCAATATAATACTCAATTGAAAGATCTCAACAAAATGTTTCTAATAGTATAATTTTATACTTATTACATTTATAAATTAAAAATTATATATATTAACTCTAACCATTCTTCAAATTGAAGACCACAAAATGAAGATGGTCTTTAGTTCTTCAAAATTGAAGATCCAATTTTGGATTTTCATTTCACTATTTCATTAAAATATTATTATTTTTTCTTTCCATCTTTTTTTTTTCACCTTTTTAATTAAACTCAATTGATCATATATAATTTTTTATTTATAAATGTAATTAGTATGAAAATTATACCATTAGAAATATTTTGTTGAGATCTTTCAACCGAGTATAATATTAATTATATTTTAATTTTTTTGAAATTTTTAATTTTTTTATTAATAAACTAATAGGTATTTTAATTCAAAACAAATGTTTTCAAATCATCAATTTTTATATGTAAATAACATATATCATAATAATTAACTCAAAATAATTAAGTAAAACCAAATAATAACATTAACATTCTTAAATTAAAATATTACAATGGAAAAAAAAAAGTACATTGAAAATGAAAATAAAAACAATAAAAATAACATTGAAACTTAAAAGTTAACACTAGTATTATGATAAGTCATCTCCGCTCCAACAATAATAATTTGGAAACCGATCAAAACCACTAAAATTACCCGACGAGTAGTGGTGCCCACAGTTAGGTTCCGATTTGGTTTCGGTTAGAAACCGTCAATTTCACTTTCGTGGGATGGCATAACTGGCCAAGCCGGTTTGGTTCACGGTTTTTAACTGTTGGCTAGGCGGTTCGGTTACGGTTCCGGTTCCGGTTAAGGTTACATCATTTAAAAAAAAAAAAAAATTGTTGCCAAGTGGCAGCTTATGATTGGTCCGTTTTTTTATTTTTTTAAGGAAGCCGTTGGTTTTCGTTGGTTTTTTTTTTAAAAAAAAGGTTAA